>VDFB02075321.1:394708433-394850722 GCA_007258455.2 Sequoia sempervirens
AAACTAACATATAACGCGAGTGTGTTATAATTCACTCGCATTTTATATTGCTTTGGAAATCCCCAAGCCTTGGGTTTGGTATTTTCCTTAGAATACCAACCTAAAGGCTTGGAGGGCATTCCCAAGAACTAGAGATGTGTTTTTACAATTTCTACTATATTTCACATAATCGGGTTCATGCTCACCATCAGGATTGCACTTGGTTCAATATCAAAAAAATCAAACATCTGGGTAATGTGAGGTTCCCTCTCAACTATCTAATGATGTAATTTTTTCACTTTTTGACAACGTTAAGCCATTCATCCATATTTTCTTTTGTTTGTATGTCTCTTTTTTGGAAAAAAGTAGTGTGGTGATTTTTCGTTATAAATTAACCGTTCATCAAAATTTCAAATAAATTACATTTTTAGAAACTAGACTCCATTCTACAAACTTTAAAAAAAAATCAAGTAGTTTCCAAAATTTGTAGGGGTAGCACGGCCAAAATTATGTTTTTCAAGAAGCATCCACTTCGAAAATTAGTAAAAAATAAAATCTTCACTAAAAAATTATCAAAAAAAATGTGCATCAACTACATACTATTAGCTAACTTCTGACCATAGCAATTTTAAAAATACTAAAAAAAATTTCACCCTATGAGGGTCGTACAAGGGTTGCCATGTTATGTTTTCTTCTAACAAAAACAACACCAATTTGTGTACATCCCTCGTTCGAACCCCTTAATCTCAACCATTTTCAAAATAAATTAGTATTTTAGAAAGTAGACTTAGAGCACTTGAATCCTTCTTTTTGTTCCATCTCAAAATTTTGAGTCTAAGTATCCTCAATTTCACGTCCATAGTCAGTATTTCCTGATTTCAGAAAAAAAAAGTGGCCACTTAAGCCCCCTTTTTCGGAACCATCTTGGTGCACTTACCCTTTGGCACATTGCCATAGTTAAAATTTTATTTTTGTATTTCCTTCTCCCTTTTCCCAAACATAAAGGAAGATTTAGCTTCTTTAAAAATCTTAGAGGTCATTCAGTGAAGCAAAAGAAGGTCCCCCATTCACTAAATTTCCCATAATGCACAAGCTTTTATGATCAACTATTCTTTTTTTAGCATGCTTGGTGGTACCCAAAGATTTTTCACATCATCTAATAGCCAACCTTGAAGAAGCATTAGAATTAGATCAATAGAGGAGGTTACATGTGGAGTTAGTACAATCATGCCCAAGATTCAAACAAGGGCATCTTCTAGAGGTAATTTTTAGTACTCCCAATTTTTGTCTTTTGCTCCTCAAAAGAGACACATTACAAATTTTGTATCACCTGTTAGAAGGAATAGAGATAGAAGTACTAGCCCTAACTCTAAGGCTCTATCTACTCCACTGATTGACAAATCCTTTCAAATTAGAATACTTGTTTTTTGTGTTCATAGAGGTATGTTCTCCATGGATCTCTAGCCCAACCCAATAAATTTGATAACCTAGGATAGTGGTAGCCCACTAGTTCCTCCTACCCCTCTAGATGTGGGGGCTTCTATACTCGCTAATTCTCTCAAAGAAATTCCAAATTTTATCAGAAAATATTTCAAAAATCCATCAAAACATCTCCAAGATGTGGAAGATGTTTGCACAATCCATAACATCTCAAAGAAAAATGCAGCCTTTAGAGTATTCCCCGCATCCTTTAAAGGAAAATCTCAATACTGAAATAGGTCTCTAACTTCTAGTTTCATCCACTCTTAGGATGAACTCACAAATAAAATCTTTGAGCATTTTTTCTAAAAAGGAAATCACCCATCTTTATTACAACAATTAATAATAATCAAAAGAGCACCTCAGGAGGCCATGATAGATTTCAATACCAGGTTCCACAAAACTTTGAAAAAGGACTCCCATATTAGTCAAACCCCCACCAACCATGGCATTCATGTTCCACTTAAAATCCTTTAGCTTGGATATTCCAGTTATGGTACAATTGCTTGGAGGTGACAATTTTCTTGATGCATATGATCTTGCTATGACAATAGAGAATAGTCCGATTGACGCTGGGAAGCTTCCACCATCATCGTCAATGCCAATATTCATCAAAATATTTGGTAGGACATAAGAGGAATCAACCCCTAGTACGTCTACCACACCTCCACCATCAATTTATGTGTACCACAGTACATAACAAAGCACATCAGGTTCTTCTTTTGACTACTTGTAGAGATGATTGATATCAAAAAGATGTTGAGGATTGTTTCAAATGTTCTTGTCATCATAAAGAGCCAACAAGAAACACCTCTAAATCCTTCCCCTCAAAATTACCAAGGAGGAAGGCCACCCTTCCAGCAAGGTTCATACAAGTGAGCTATAGGAGGAAACTACTAGCCACAGTTGTCAAGCTAGATGGTCCTGGTAACCACTCCGCTCTAGACTATTAAGACTAGCACAAGCAACAACTTGGTCCCTAGGTAGAAAAATCTTGGGGAGATGTAAATGCCTAATGCTTCCCATGTAATGATGCCCACATGCCTTAAAATTTTCCAAGGGAAAATCTCCAAAAAAAGGTGGTGGAGCAAAGGAGCTAAGGCATTCCTTTAGAAACTAGAGGTTATCAGTCTCTTGGGGTACAAAGCACTAAACTCAATGGTCAAATGCAAGGTATGTCTCTGGAACAAGAGACAAACATCTCCTCGACCAAGAACTTTTTTCTTAGATGGAGGGAGAAGACTTGATACTTACCAATGAAGTTCCAATAGTGGCTGCATCGTAAGTATAGTTAGATTACAATACTTGATCAAAATGAAGACTTACCAGGGAGTACATTCCCCAAACACCATAAGTGCAATAGTTGCAGTGACCACAACCACAAGCACAATAATTATCGAGGAAACAAAGATTTGTAGCCAAAGCAATCATTCCACCTATAATGGATCAACTAGTTCTAAAACCAAGGGTGGTGATTTTAAAGCCAAACGTACCCCCAATTGAGTTACTTAACATGGTGGAGCAACTAAAGAAAGCTCCCAGAAACATATCATTATGGGACATTTTTTCCATCCCACAGTAAAAGACCTTATTGCAAAATGCTCTGAAGGAAGAGGAGTAACCCTCGTAACCATTCCTGCTCTCAATTCACAACCAAGAGATGGAAAAGATACCTAGTCAAGGGTCCCAGTCTTCAAAGGCCGCAACATTCATGAATACCAAGGAAAAATTGGATGAAAAAGAGGTATGTAAATTGAATCCTATCCCATGTTTCTTAACTCTCATTGTGGGAGACAATTTACTACATAACAATATGATAGATTCAAGTTCCAACACCATTATACACCTTGAATTTGAAATATGAGCCCCTTGAAAAGGGATTTATGCAATTAGATGGAAAGAAGGTTCTAGTCATAGGCCAAATTAAAAGCCTTCCCTTGACACTATATTCCTGCCCAAGTTAGGCGGTCACCCAAGAGGTTGTCCTAATCGACATCCCTCCCATTTTCAGGATGTTCTTGTCAAGGTATTTCATAGTCAAGATCAATGGTTACTTGGCTTTGGACTAGTCCCACTTGATATTGAGAACCAAGCATGGTGCAAAGATGAAAATATCGTCCGAACCACTCCATCCCGAGCATATCATAGAAGATTCAATAATGATTTTTGAAGCCACACACACCTCTATTTTCAAGAAATAAATGTACTATGTCAATATCCTTGAGGATGAGGAGGCCATGAGTGATCAAATTCTAGAGGAGGAGGTAATACTAAATCAATTTATAGATTTTTTCCCTTTTAGAAACCTCCATGCCACTGGTATAGGTACATATGTGATTCTTGATGAAGACTAGGCCATTCCAAAGTTGGTCAAGGAACAAAAGATAAAAGGTAACCACACAAAAGATGAACATGGCTTGTGGATGTTGCACTTTGGCAGTGCTAGATGTAAGATTGACTCAATGGCAGGGATTTTCCTCATATCTCCTACCAAATTAGAAAATCTTAGAGCTTTCTACTTCCAATTTTTGTGCACAAAAAATGGCATGGAGTATTAAGGCTTGGTTCATCACTTAAATTGGAAGAACAACTGAGAATCGAAGGAAGACAGATGTTCAAATATTTTGAGCTAGTGATAAAATAGATTAGGGAACAAGCGACCACAAAGAATGTAAGAATGTGATCATACCGGGATAGGGTATGAGACTTAATAGAAGGGTTCAAAGCCTTCAATATCTAGGTAGTCCCAAGATCGCAAAATACTGCCATAGATAGAATGGCCTTATTCGGCTCACAATTTGAGCCAGTCTCTAGTCATAGCATGGACTAGAATGTGGTACAGGTCATAGTCTAACCATCTATTCCCAAAAATCATCAAAACTAGTAGGTTTTTAAGGATTACGCGTAGATCACCACATTCCTACAATATTCAAGTGAATTCACTAAACAAATGCAACTAAAATCTAAGGAGGCATAGAGGATATGATTTAGCTCAAAATCAATAAGCTCCCAAGAGGTCTAATTACTCTTAAGAACCTCTTTGATTGTGAGGATGCGAGGAATAGTAAGTGTAGGTTCACCATCAACCAAGAGGATTATGAGGAACCTAATGTTAGGGACAACAGAAAGGTTAAGGTCAGGAGGAACATTCTACAAAAGGATAAGGAAATGTTGAGGGCTCTATGTTCCAAAAAATATGGATTCATAGCTTGGACCTATGACGATCCGAAGGGCTATGACCCCAACATAATCCAACACACCATGACTTAATTGAAGGGGACAAATAGATCCAACATAAAAAAAAGGCTATTTAATCCCAAAGTAGAGGCCTTGATGGCATAGGAGCTGAAAAGATTAATCAAGTCCAAAATCATATAACTAATCAAGCATTCTACCTAGGTATCTAATTTGGTTCCCATCTAGAAGAAGAATAGTGATATCCAACTTTGTGTGGATTTCAAAGACCTAAAAAATAATCTTTGAAGGATCATTACCCTCTACCTTTGATGGAACAAATCTTGCAGACTGTGGCAGGGTCAGAAATGTTCTCTCTACTTGATGCCTTTTTGAACTACAATTAAGTCAATGTAAAAGGTGAGGACCAACATAAAACCACATTCACCAATAAATGGGGAATGTTTTCCTACACAAAAATTCCCTTCGACCTGTCAAAGGCAGGTGCCCCTTTCCAACACATGATGGATGTCATGTTTAAGGATCTGATCAATAAGATCATCTTTATTTATCTAGATGAATTAACTATATTCTCAAAATCTAAGGGTGACCATTTTGATCACTTGGAAAAAGTCTTCTAGAGGTGTCAATAGTTTGGGGTTTCTTTAAATCCCAAAAAAAAAAAAATTGAGGTACCACAAGGCAAGTTTCTTGTCTTTGTGGTCTCTAAAGAAGGAATAGCTATTGATCGCAAAAGGCTAAAAGCTATAAAATAATTGTTGCTGCTGGTCAACCAAAAGGGAGTCCAATCTTTCCTAGGAAAGATTAACTTTAATAGTAGGTTTATTTCAAATTTTGCAAGAATTTCAAGCCCAATTACATTAATGTTGAAAAAGGGCTTGGATTTTAAGTGGACTCCAAAAGGAAAAGATGCTTTCCAAAATATTAAGGTAGCTATTTCTCTAGCTCCAGTGTTAGCAAACCATAATTTTGAAAAATATTTTATTTTATATGTTTATAGTGATGAGCATAATATAGCTATCATCCTAGTCCTAGTACAAAAGGAAAATGAAGAAAGCAAAGAATGCCTCATCTCTTTCCATTTAAGGACTCTAAAGGGGTATGATACCATATATAATTTTGTGGAAAAGTAGGCCTTTCCTATTGTGAAGAGCCTAAAAAAGTTCAAACACCTAGTCTTAGCAAGAAAGATCACAATATTTCTTGCTCACCCTAGTGTAAGAGAACACATCATGGAAGGGGAAATCACTGAGAAAATAGCCAATTGGATCACCCAAATCCTAGAATATTATGTGAAAATTTGACCCACTAAACTGGTCAAAGAAAGAGGCCTTTGAAAATATCTCACTAAAGAGCACGGTCTTGGGATGGAGAAAACAAAGACCTATTAGGTCTTCACAAATTAGTTTGAGTCGGAAGAGTCTTAGGTGACTGATAAAATAAGGTTCATGCAAATTGGTAGGTACCTGATTAACACTCCTACACATAAAAGGAGGTATTATAGGCTACAAGGCACTTGTTATGTACTAATCAAGGGACTCCATTTCAAAAGGAATTTCAACAATGTCCTCCTTCGATGCATAGACAAAGTACAAGCTGAAAGAGTTTTGGGTGAATTTCATAGTAGCCCAAAAGGTGGAAATTTCTTCATGAAAAATACTTCTTTAAAGATCATGTAGGTGGGTTATTATTGGCCCACCATATTTTCAGAATGTCATGACTTGGTAAGGAAATGCTCGCAATGCCAATTCTTTGAAGTGAAATAATTTTGCCATTCCCTTGTGCCCAATTGTGGTAGAACCTTTCAAAAAATGGGGCTTCAACTTTGTTAGGATGATTAATCCCATTTCTAGCTCAAGACACAAGTGGATTCTGACAATGACAAAATACTTCACAAGATGGATAGAGGTGGCCCCTCTGAAAATGCTACTAAGGCCAAAATAATCATTTATCTGGGACAACTAATAGTGAGGTTTGGCTCTCCCAAAACCCTAATCTCCAACAATGCACAAGATTTTGTATGAATTAGGATGTTAAATTTCACCCTCAAGCATGGAGTCTACCTCAAGACTTCATCGAATTATTATATGTAGGGGAATTGACTCGCAAAGTCCATAAACAAGAATTTAATCTAACTTATCAAGCATATTGGCTTGGAACATCAAAGAGAGTGGAACATACACCTATAGGTGACCTTGTGGGAAAACCACATCACTCCAAAATTAATTCTAAAGGCTTCACCTTATGAATTAGTTTACGAAAAAGAGGTTATTTTGCCTATCTATATGGAAATTTTGGCATTATAGTTGTTAGTCTTTAGAGGTTGTGGAAAATGACAACATGTGGAGGTAAGACTAGCCAAGCTAGTACACCTTTAGGAAACATGTGAGAAGGAATTCAATGCCATGATCAACCACCAATAGGTGGTCAAGAGATGGTTTGATAAAAAGACCTCAAACTCTAGTTTCAAAGACAGTAACCTAGTCTTGAAATATCATGAACATGTCATCAAACTAGGGAAACATGCCAAATTTGAATCTTTATGGAGAGGGCCTTTTCACATTTTAAAATGAAAATAAAGCAATTCCTATGAATTAGAAGACATGGATGGAAAGGTGTATCCATTTAAAGTTTTTTAATTAAAATCTCATGATTCATTTTCTTTTAAATTTTATACTTTATGTACCATATGTATAAAATTTTGTAAAATACATTATTTTTGTGAGAAATACAAGATACATAAAAGAGAAAAGGCTATATATTCCATTTATATAATATCATTTACATATAGTCGCATGCACTTACGCCTATTTTTTGAAGATAGAAAAGAGCTTGGAGAAGCTATGTGTAAAAAAGTTTACAAAATCAATATTTTTTTTTCCAATGACCAAAAATGATTAAAAAAATGTCAACCTAGATGATGCAAAGCTCCTACACAATGACCATGGATAGCAAAAAATATGACAACATTATCCGAGGATATAGTGATAGAAGCTCCAACCAAAAAGTGTGTAGTTTTGAGGAGTCTAACGAGGGGTCAATCTTCAATTTGCACCACTATTTCCCTAAGATTGTATACTAAGTCGTGGAAGTTAGTGTACCACTCCACATAATAGATTGGCTCAATATTGTTCACATGGAGAAGGAAAGAGCTAGTAGGCCTTTCCTATTGGAAATGCCTCTCCAGTGTAGTGGCTTGAAAACTATAGAACAAAGGAAGCCATGACACTAATTCAACATTATTGACATGATGCTAGAGGTCCATGGCTGAAGGGATGCCAAGGCTTACAATAGCCACATCGTAAATCTCTTCCAGACCCACCAGATAGTCTTTGGAGAACATAGTCTTTGACAACTCCACCACATAAAGCTTGGGGACATTCAAATCTAGCAGGGATGCTACAAACTATGAGAACACATCCGTATTCACTCGATAATGGTTAGAATCAAAAACAAAGTCTATGCCCAACACCCACTTAAACGTGGTGATTATCAAGCAATTCTTTATTTCCAGAAGCCATTTAATCCTCTCATCTGTAACCTCTCCTACAAAGGCCACTTGATTCTTCCCACAAAGAAGCCTAATTGGATTTCCCATACCTTTAGACACAGAATGAAAGATTACAAAATGAGAAGTGCTTTTTACAATGGAATAGGAGGCAATTTATAGTGAAAAAAATAAAAAATCCCTAAATGAAAAGTCTTTTCTCTATTGGAACGACAATGAGAAATGCAAGTTTGCAATCCAATGTGAAGAGAAATCATATGAAGAAGGATTCACAAAATCTCTTATAATAGATACAAAACCTAGCATTAATTCCATGCATGTTGCCTATCACTAAGTGTCGTACTACCTTCTTGCTTGTTAATTAACATTGCCATGTGAAAAGATTGCTATTAACACCACCTCATACCTATTTAATGCAATCTTCTTTTCAGTTTATGCCTCCCATTTTTCAAGGTTTTCCTTTTAAAATGGCAAATAGAAAGACCTAAATTCCCTTCCTAAAGTGGAGTTTACATTTCCCAAAAAGGTGGGAATTTAATGTGCACATATCACCCTATTGGCAATGCTCCAAAGGTTAACCATCTCAGCCATGCATTTATTTGTAGTATGATTAAAGGTAGTGAACATTAAAAGAAGCATTGGAAAGAAAGAAAAATTATAAGTATCAAGCTCTCAAAGAAAGGGTGAAATTATTAGGTATAGAAGTAGTTTCTTAGCAAGGTTCATTAAAATTCACAAAAAATGGCAGTTGAAGCATCAAATTCTAGAAAGAATATCAAAGTTACTTGAGTAGATTTCCATTATGTCAATGTCTTTGGGGAGATTTATTTTTCTAACTCACTAATGCCTAAGGTACAATTTTTTTTCTACACCAAATGCTTAAAGCATGGTGATCTCACCAAACTAGAGCTGATTAAAGGTTTCATGGATAATATCTTTGATCCAAAGTTGTATACAAACCCCAAGAGTCTACGAGAGGGAACACTCCATAGAAGAGATTTTATATTGAAAGATGGAAATATAGAGTTTCTTAGATTGTGACTCTAGCATTGTGGTCTACCCCAATAAATAGTTCCCTAGACACACATTTTCCCTGAACTAGTGGACCTATGTGCAACAAAGCTCGACATAGATATCAGGGTCATTCATGGGGTAAGTGCAAAAAGATGGGGGAACAAAAAGGGGTCTAAAGTGGCCACTTTTTTCTAAAATCAAAAAAATTTGACCTTGGATGTGAAATTGAGGATAGTTACACTCAAAAAATTTAGATTCAACAAAAAAAAGAATTGTAGTGCTCCGAGTCTACTTTCTAAACTACTATTTTTTTTTTAAATGGTAGAGATTAAGGGGTTCAAAAGAGGGAGCCACAAAATTGTTTTTTTTTTTTTTGTCAAAAAAACATAACATATTGACTTTTGTGGCTCCCTCAAAAGGTTAACTTTTTATTGGTATTTTTAAAATAACTTCAATAAGAAACTAGCTAATAGAATGTAGTTTATGCCCAATTTTTTTGATAATTTTCTAATGAATATTTTTTTTTTTACTAATTTTCAAAGAAGACACTTCCTGAAAAACAAAATTTTGGACATGCTACCCCTATAAATTTTGAAAACTAATTGAAAATCACTTTTTTTAATATGTGTAGAATGGATTCTATTTTCTAAAAATGTAATTTATTTGAAATTTTGATGAATGGTTAATTTATAAATAAAAAATTACCAAACAATGACTTTTTCCTAAAAAAAAACACACAAACAAAATAAATTAAAGATCAAAGGCTTAACATTATCAAAATGTGAAAAAAATTACATCGTTAGATAGCTAAGAGAGATCCTAACATTACCAAGGTGTTTGATTTGTTTGACCTTGAAACACATACAAACCTGATGCTTAGCATGAATGTGATTATGTGAAATATTGTAGAATTTACAAAAACACATCTTTGGATGTTGGGAGGGCACTCCAAGCCTTTGGGTTGGTATTCTAAAGAAAATACCAAGCCTAAGGCTTGGGGATTCCCAAAATGAGAAATAATGTGCTCATTTATAACGTGCTCGCATTATAATGCGCTCACATTATTTCATAGTTTTGACATGTTTGTTGTGTTTTTTCCCAATATTTTCCTAAGAAAGACATAACACGAGCACATTATAACGTGCTCATGTTATGTCTTTCTTTGTGTTAAATTCTAGTCTATAAATGTATGTATGTATATTTGTATGTTTGTATGTATGTATGCATGCTTGTATATATGTATGTACGCTTGTATGTATGTATGTATGTATGTATCAATGTATGTATATGTATGTATGTATCCATGTATGTATGTATGTATGTATATATGTATGTATGTATGTATGTATGTAAGATTGTATGAACATATGTATGTATTCTTATATGTATGTATGCCTTTAGAGAGAGGGATAATTTTAGAGAGAGAGTTGTCTAGGTAGGGTGGGAGGGAGAGAGGGAGGGAGATACCTAAGAGAGAGAGAAAGAGGTAGAGAGATAGTGTGAGAGAAAGATGAGAGAGGGAGAGGGGTTGGAAGGGAGAGACCTAAGAGAGAGGGAGTGGGAGAGAAGGGGTTGGAGTGAGAGGGACTTAGCTAGGTAGGATTAGGAGTGATAGAGGATGGGGAGGGAGAGAGGGGGGTGGGAGAGATATACCTAATAGAGGGAGCAAGAGAAAATGGAGAGAGAGAGAGAGAGAGATAAAGAGAGAGTTATGTGGTAGGGTGCTAGAGAGACTTGAGAGTATGAGGGGGGTGAGAAGGAGGGACTCGAGAGATAGGGATAGAGAGAGAGTGAGGGAGTGGGAGAGAGAGGAGTGAGAGAGAGACCTAAGAGGGGAGGGTGTGGGTCGAGGGAGTGGCTTGAGAGAGAGGGAGTGGGAGAGAGAGGGTTTTAGTTAGAGGGACTTATCTAGGTAGGGTGGGAGGGATAGAGAGAGAAAGAAGAGAAGAGAGAGGTTACCTAAGAGGGAGAGACCTAAGCGAGATTTATCTAGAGTAGGGTTCTAGGCGGAGAGACCTAAGAGAGAGATGGGTGGGAGGGAGAGATCAGAGAGATAGAGAGAGAGGGAGTGGGAGAGAGAGAAAGTGATGTAGAGGGGGTGGGAGAGAGAGATATATAGATATAGAGACAGAGAGACAAAGATAGAGACAAAGAGATAGAGAGACAGAGAGAGAGTGGGAGTGGGAGAGAGATAGAGGGAGTGAGAAAGAGAGTGGTAGGTATTGATTGAGCTAGATGTATGTAGAAAGAGGGAGAGGGTAGATAGAAACAATTAGAGAGGGTAGGAGAGAGAGAGAGAGGGAGAGATAGGTGAGATAGATATATAGAGGGAGAAAGGGATAGGGGTTGTGGGTATAGGGTTTAGTTATTAGGGTTGAGGGTCCAATGTATAGGGTATAAGGTTTAATGTATAGGGTAGAGGGTTGAGGGTTTAATCGTTTAAGGGTTGAGGGTTTAATGGTTTAAGAGTTGAGGGTTTAAGGTTTTAGGGTTGAGGGTATAGGATTGAATATATAGGTTTTAGGGTATTGAATTTAGGGATTATGGTTGAGGATCCAATGTATATGGTAGAGGGTTGAGAATTGAGGGTGCAAGGTTTGATGTATAGGGTTGAGGATTTAAGGGTTTAAGGGTTGAGGTATTAGGGTTTAAGGGTTGAGGGTTGAGGGATTAGGGTTTAAGGGTTGAGAGATTAGGGTTGAGGGATTTTGGGTTGAGGTTTGAGGGTTTATGGATTAGGGGTTGAGGGATTAAGGCTTGATGGTTTAGGGTTTAAGGGTTGAGGTATTAGGGTTTATGGATTAAGGTTTGATGGTTTATGGTTTAGGGTAGAGATTTTAAGGGTTCAGGGTATAGGGTTGAGGGATTAGGATTGAGTCTTTAGGGTATTGGGTAGAGGGTAGAGGGTAAAGGGTTTAATGGTTTAGGGTTTAAGGGTTGAGGGTTTAGGGTTGAGGGTTTAAAGGTCTAAGGGTTGAGGGATTAGGGTAGAGAGGGAGGGATGGAGGTAGGGAGATATGGATGGAGAAGTGAGATTGAGAGAAGAGGATGGAAGGATAAATATGATGGTTGAGGTTCCAAAGTATAGGGTAGGGGGTTGAGAATTGAGGGTATAGGGTTGAGGGTAGAGATTGATGGTATAGGGTTGAGGGATTAGGGTAGAGGGTCCAATGCATAGGGTAGAGGGTATAGGGGTTGAGGGTTTAGGGTTTAAGGATTGAGGGTTTAGGTTTGAGAGATTAAGGGTTGAGGGTTTATGGTTGAAGGGTTGATAGTTGAGGGATTAAGGGTAGAGGGTTTAAGGGTTTAAGCATTGAGGTCATAGGTTTGAGGGATTAGGGTTGAGGGTAGAGGGTTTAGGGTTTAGGGTTTAGGGTTGAGGGTTTAAGTGCTTATGAGTTGAGGGTATAGGGTTGAGGGATTAGGGTACAGAGGAAGGGAGAGATGGAGGGATATTTGAGATAGAGAAAAGGAGAGAAGAGGAGGGAAGGAGAGAGAGATATGAGGGTTGAGGATCCAATGTATAGGGTAGAGGGTTGAGAATTGAGGGTATTGGGTGGATGATTTAGGGTATTGGATTGAGGGTAGAGGGATAAGGGATTAGGGTTGAGGGATTAAGGCTTTAAGGGTTTAAGAGTTGAGGGTTTAAGGGTTTAAGGGTTGAGGTTTGAAGGGTTTAAAATTTAAGGGATGAGGGTTTAGGGTTTAGGGTATAGGGGTTTAGGGTTTAGGGTTTAGGGTATAGGGGTTGAGGGTTTAGGGTTTAAGGGTTGAGGGTTGAGGGATTTAGGGTTGAGGGTTGAGGGTTTAAGGTTTTAAGGATAGAGACAAAGAGAGAGTGATAGAGCGAGAGGTACTTAGAATGAGGGAGAGGGTAGATAGAGACAATTAGATAGTGTAGGAGAGAGTGAGGGAGAGAGGTGAGATTGATAGATAGAGAGAGATGGATAGGGGTTGAGGGTCTAATTTATAGGGTAGAGGGTTTAATGTATAGGGTAGATGGTTGAGGGTTTAAGCATTTAAGGGCTAAGGGGTTAATGGTTGACGTTTTAAGGGTTTAAAAGTTGAGGTATGAGGTTGAGGGTTTAAATATTTAGGGTTTATGGATTAGGGTTGAGGGTTGAGGGTATAGGATTGAGGTATTATGGTTGAGCATCCAAAGTATAGAGTAGAGGGTTGAGAATTGAGGGTTTAGGGTTTAATGTATAGGGTAGAGGGTAGACGGTTTAAGGATTTAAGGGTTGAAAAATTAGGGTTGAGGGATTAAGGATTGAGGGTTGAGGGCTTAGGGTAGATATTTTAAGGGTTTAATGGTTGAGGGATTAGGGTAGAGGGTAGAGGGTAGAGGGTTTAAGGGTTTAGGGTTTAAGGGTTGAGGGTTGAGTTTTTAAGGGTTTAAGGGTTGAGGGTATAGGGGATGGTTTATGGGTTAAGGGTTGAGGGATTAGGTTTGGGGGATTAAGGGTTGAGGGTTTAGGGTATTGGGTTGGCGGTATAGGGTAGAGGGTTTAATGGTTTATGGTTTAATGGTTGAGGGTTGAGGGTTTAAAGTTGATGATTTAATGGTTTAAGGGTTGAGGGTATAATATTGAGGGATTAGGGTTGAGAGGGAGGGATGGAGGGAGAGATGGAGGGAGAAGTGAGATAGAGAGAAGGATAAAAGAGGAGGGAAGGAGAAATATAGACAATGGTTGAGAATCCAATGTATAGGGTTCAGGGTATAGTGTTGAGGATTAGGTATTGGTTGAGGGTAGATGGTTGAGCATATAGGGTTGAGGGATAAGGCTTGAGGTCCAATGTATAGGGTAGAGGGTATAAGGGTTGATGGTTTATGGTTTAAGGATTGAGGGTTGAGGGTTTAGGGTTGAGGGATTAAGGGTTGAGGGTTTACAATTTATGGATTTAGGTAGAGAGGGAGGGATGGAGGAGGGAGATATGGAGGGAGAAGTGAGATAGAGAGGAGAGAAGAAGAGGGAAGGAGAGATATAGATGAGTTTTGAGGATCTAATGTATAGGGTAGAGGGTTGAGAATTGAGGGTATAGGGTTGAGGGTATAGGGTTGAGGGTTTAGGGTATTGGGTTGAGGGTAGAGGGTTGAGGGTATAGAGTTGAGGGATTAGGGTTGAGGATCAATTGTATAAGGTAGATGGTATAGGGGTTGAGGGTTTAGGGTTTAAGGGTTGAGGGTTGAGGGATTAGGGTTGAGGGTATTGGGTCAAGATGGTAGAGGGTAGAGCTTTTAAGGGTTGATTGAGGGTTGAGGGTTTAAGGGTTGATTGAGGGTTGAGGGTTTAAGGGTTTAGAGTTTAAGGTTTTAAGGGTTGAGGGTATAGGGTTGATGGATTAGGATAGAGAGGGAGGGAGGGAGGGAGGGAGAGAGGGAGGGATAAGTTAGATAGAAAGAAGGAGATAAGAAGAGGGAAGGAGAAAGATAGATGAGGGTTGATGATTCAACATATAGGGTAGTGGGTTGAGAATTGAGGGTATAGGGTTGAGGTTTTAGGGTATTGGGTTGAGGTTTTAGGGTATTGGGTTGAGGTTAGAGGAATGAGGGTATAGGGTTGAGGGATTAGGGTTGAGGGTACAATGTATAGGGTAGAGGGTATATGGGTTGAGGGATTATGGTTGAGGGATTAGAGAGAGAGAGGGAGTGAGAGAGAGAGACTTGGGAGAGGGAGAGGGGTGGGAGGGAGAGACCTGAGAGAGAGGGAGAGAGAGAGAGGGAGTAGGAGAGAGGGGGTTGGAGTGAGAGGGAATTATCTAGGTATGGTGGGAGGGATGGTTGAGAAAGAGGGAGAGAGAGGGAGTGGGAGAGAGAGGGAGTGGGAGGGATAGAGAGATTTATCTAGTTATGTAGGTATGGTTATTGAGGGAGAGACTTTACACACAGAGAGAGGGGACGGGAGGGAGATAGTTGAGAAAGAGGGAGAGAGAGGGAGTGGGAGAGAGATGGAGTGGGAGATAGAGGGACGGGAGAGAGATCAAGGGAGAGAGAGAGGGAGAGGGGGTGGGAGGGAGATACTAGAGAGAGAAGGGGAGTGGGTGAGAGGGAGTGGGGGAGAGATAGAGGGAGAGAGAGAGATTAGGGTATAGGGTTTAAGGGTCAGGGTATTAAGGGTTTAAGGGTATAGGGTTGAGGGATTAGAGTTTTAAGGTATAGTTTCCATAGCTGAGGGTATAGGGATATAGTTTAGGGTTAAGTGAGAGACCTAGATGGCTAAGGAGGGATGGATGGATGAGAGAGAGAGAGAAGAAACCTTTTGAAAATCAACTTTTTTCATAACATGAGCACATTTTGAAGAATTTGAGATATAGCCATTTTGTATAGAAAATCAAAATGTGCTCGTGTTATAATACGAGCACATTTTAGCTTGCTCTAAAAATGGTTAAAAATTCAACACACCCGTGATCTAGTCCCACATGCTCTGTTATTCTCTTGGTTATGTGTGTTTTCTAACAAAAATAAGCTTTTTGATGATGTTGGGAAGTGCATATGCAATTTTTTCACATTCTACCACATTTGCATGAACTTTCCACCACATTTTTATGGTTTTCCAACTTAGGAAAAATGAAATAACAAAGTTTTCACATCGAATTTGATATATATCAATTCAAGTCTCAATTTTTGTAGTGTTGCAATGTTAATTGTGATTGAATTGTAGGAATTTAACATTATACATTGGTTATTTGTATTTTAGTTAGTAATTCCATTCAAGAGTGATATACAATTGAATGTTGAAAAGGAAACAATCTTGTGAAAAAATCATTTTTTTGAGGAGTTTGATGCAAGAAGAAACATAGACTACATAATTGGGTAGAACTCCTCCATTTGAATCTTTTTTTATTAGGTATGTGAAGTCTTTAAACATTTTCTTTACATTTTCCTTAATTTTATTATGTTCTTTATCATCCCTTATCATACATGCTTCATATAATGCTTTATTTTTTATTATTCATATTCCATGTTCATCATTGTTTGTTTTTCATTATAACCTTGCCCCTCTTGGCACATTTTAAACGACACAATTATTTGCACTTTCCAATTACATTTTAAACCACATCTCTTTGAGGCATTTTGTTAAATCAATTGACCTACCTTGTCTATGCTTCCAAATTTTGTATACACATATATATGAGAGTAGTAATAAGTATATAATATAATACATCATTTCTCAATCCTTTTCTATGGATGTGCATACCCATTTCAAAAGCTTTCATTTTGGTATAGGCATTGGGATGTTGCAAAATGCAGTGGAATTTGATTTTACATAGAAATTGCATTTGCTTGAAATTTTGTAAAGCCTTTTCAATAAATCTAATTTGTTCATATCCTACAATCATTGTAGTCCATGAGGACATATCTAATTGAGGAATTTTGTCAAATAGTTCTACAAAAATAGTTGATCGCCTTGTCTATCCTACCAAATTTTCCATGCATGTCTACTAAAGAATTGTATCAAATAACATAGACAAGGAAATCATATGTTTGAAAAAATTCCTCAAAGAAATGTGGTCTCATGGTGATGTGCATCACCATGCGACCACATTTCTTTGAGGCATTTTTTCAAACAACTGATTTCCTTATCTATGCTACCAAAATTTCTATACATGTCTACCAAAAACATTTTTCCAACAATCCCCCTTTCTTTCAATGATTTGATTGATTTTTGAATATCTTGTTCCAAGGTACGATGTCAAGACAAAAGTTGTGGAATTTGGATTTATACTCTTGAGCCAATTGCATCTTCATGAAAGTTTGTAATATCTTTTAAAATCCACTTTGTGCTTATCTTGTGATCATGGAATTTAATGAGGCCACATTTCATGTTTTGATAGATTTCATACCCCATTCCAAGGTCTCCATTACAAGGTAGTGAGCTCACTATCTCACTAGCTTGTCTATGCTACCACATTTTGCATACATCTCTACCAAAACATTTTTGTCAAAAAATTCACATTCCTTGTCCATGCTTCCATTTTGTGCCTATCTTGCAATCATGGCATGCCACGAGACCACATTTCTTTAAGAAATTCCATCAAAAAATTCATGTGAGCTTTGAAAAGCTAGTGAGCTCACTAGCTTTTCAATGAGGTAGAATTGAATCACCATGAGCCCCCATTTCTATAAGGCATTTTTTCAAATAACCTACTACCTTGTCAATTCTACCATATTGACAAGCTAGTGAGCTAGTGAGCTCACAACCTTGTAATGGAGGACTTGGAATGGGGTATGGAATCTATCAAAACAATAAATGCGGTCTCATGAAATACCATGATCACAAGATAAGCACACAATGGATTTTTTAAAAGATATTACAAAATTTCATGAAGATACAATTGGCTCAAGAGTATAAATCCAAATTCCACAACTTTGGTCTTTACATCATACCTTTGGAACAAGGTATCCAATCATCAATCAAATCATTTAAATAAAGGGGGATTTTTTGACAAAATGTTTTGGTATACATGTATGGAAAATTTGATAGCAAAGACAAGGAAATCAATTGTTTGAAAAAGTGCCTCAAAGAAATGTGGTCTCATGGTGATGCACATCTGATTATTGGACATGATCACCCATTATCACCATGAGACTCTATTTCTTAGAGGAATTTTATCAAGCATCTCACTACCTTGTAAATGCTATTGCATTGGCAAGCTAGTGAGCTCACTATGTATGGTGTCTCATGGTGATCAAGTTGTTGCCCACTCACATAATTTTCTTTGTATACCTTGACTATGTATTATAGTTTCTTTGGAATTTGGGTATGGTGATTTGTTTTCATAATCACAATCATAAGTATCATTGACACGTGTCATTGTCAATCTAAGTTAGCACTATCATTCTTTATTAGCACTATCATTCCATTTTTATTCTTCACTGATGCATATCTACACCTTGGATGGTTGGATATGCTCATATGACTACCTTTTATAATACAATCTACCTCTAAGATAATTTTTTGTTGTCCTATGACAGATATACCTTGCTTGGTGACTGTGATAGTTTTCATAGTTTCATGCAACATTATCTTGCTTCCTTCACTTGTAGGTGACTGAAAACATGACAGTGTTCTTGATTTATAGCAACCTTGTTTTCTTGTTCTCTAACCCCTTCATTATCTTTTCCCCTGTAGGTGTTATCAGTCCTCAAAAAATGAATTGATAAGGCTTATATTTGAACATGATTATGATTTCCATAGACCTCGCCCTTATCATACTTTCCCTTGAGAACTTTTTCAAGGTTGATGTAGGTTTACATGTGATATCAAGTGTCCTTGGGCACCCTATATGTTATTAGCTTGTAGCCCTTCACAAAGATGATTTTGATATAAATTTCTTCTTATACCCAATAATGGGGATCTAAAACCTGATTTGGATACCCTTATAATTCTTATTAGACATGTGTGAAAATCATATGGGGTTAATTTGTATTGAATTGGCCAAAACTACTTATAGTCAAATTAGGACTCTTTCTAAGGACTGCTATGGAACAATAGTTACTAAATGGATTAGACAGGTCTTCAAATTCATAAGGAAGGTGTATATAGACATTTATAACATAACTAAATAGTCCCTAGTCTTGAACATTCCTGAAATACAAGAACTTGCACTAAAAATAGACAAATTGTCATGTAAAAGCTAGGAAATCAAGGGCTTTGTTGAAAATGAACTTGCATGTTTGGAAAAATCATGAAACTTGGCACACCATCCCATACAAATGTAAGCATAAATAATCCAAAATTTGGAAAAATTTAGCTTTTGGAAACAAAATTTAAGCGTATGCCCTAGTTTGAGGCCTAAACCAACAGTTCCAACAAAAGTTAAGCAGTGTAAAAGTGCAAAGGGGTGTAACTTTCATTTTGCAACTTGTGTGATGAAACAAACTATTCCAACACATTCAAATGGGTAAGTTTAGGCTAGGAATGGTCCTCTTTCACACCCAAACATGTCGAATTAGTTTGAGCTATATTCAACTGACTCAATCCCTTAAGAGTCCAAAGTTCAAAATGGCTATAATATTTGATGGTTTGTTACTCAGAAATTGTGATGCTTAGAAATTTTTCATCTAATTCTATGAGATCATGTTGGGAACCTACAATAACCTCTCCTTTTTTTGATATATTGAAGGAATTTTCCAATGGTGATGATTTTTTAGTTGATGGAAAAAGTGTCAAATGCAAGTGGTGTAAAGTTACAAAGGGGTATAACTTTTGTTTCACAACTCGTGTGACCAAATGAGTTGTTCCAAAACATCTAGATGGGTATGTTTGGGCTAGGAATGGTCCTCTTTTGCACCCAAAAATGTTGAATTAGTCTGAGCTACATTCAACCGGTTCAATCCCTTAAGAGTCCCAAGTGTAAAATGGCTACAATATTTGACAAGATGTTACTAGAAAACCTTGATGGTTAGAAACATTTTGTCTAAGGCTATGGTATCATTTTGGGCCCCTATACAATAACCTCTCTTGGTTTATGATATATTAGACGCATTTTCCAATGGTGACAACTTTTTAGTTGATGGAAAAAGTGTCAAATGCAAGTAGTGTAAAGTTGCAAAGGGGTGCAACTTTCATTTTGCAACTTGTGTGACCAAAAGAACCATTCCAATGAATACATATGGGTATTTTTAGGCTAGGAATGGTCCTCTTTCACACCCAAACATGTTGAATCGATCTGAGCTATGTTCAACTAGCTTAATCCCTTAAGAGTCCAAAGTGGAAAATTGTTGCAAACTTTGACGAGCTATTACTCAGAGACTATGACACTTAGAAATTTTTTTTTCTAAGGATATATGATTCCATTAGGCCCCTCTAAAATAACCTCTCTCAGTTTTTGATATTTGTGAGGTTTTTTCTAGTGGTGATGACTTTTCAGCTGATGGAAAAAATGTCAAATGCAAGTAGTGTAAAGTTGCAACTCGAGTGACCAAATGGACTATTCTAATACATTTAGATGGGAAAGTTGAGGCTAGGAATGGTCCTTTTTTGCACCCAAATATGTCAAATTAGTTTGAACTATGTTCAACCAACTCAATCCCTTAAGAGTTCAAAGTGCAAAATGGCTGCAATCTTTGACGGGTTGTTACTCAAAAACCATAACACTTAAAAACTTTTCATCTAAGGCTATAAGATTGCATTGGGACCCTCTACAATAACCTCTCTCAGTTTTTGATACCTTAGAGGCATTTTCCAATGGTGACGACTTTTCGATTGATGGAAAAAGTGTCAAATGCTAGCAGTGTAAAGTTGTAAAGGGGTGTAACTTTTATTCTACAACTTGTGTGACCAAACAGACTATTCGAACACATTTGGATCAATACATTTAGGCTAGGCATGGTCCTCTTTCACACCCAAACATTCTAAATTAGTCTGAGCTACGTTCAACCAAGCCAATTCCTTAAGATGGCATGCAAAACAAAGGAAAAGAGAAAGATTCACGTGATAGTTAACAAGTTTGATTTTTCCACACCAAAAGGATATGATTACATGAAAGAGGTAAAACATGTGGATGTCAAAATAGTTGAGGAAAAGGGAAAATCTACAAAAAACACTACATTGAGTAATATGAGAATTAGTGTATGAGGCTCACAGTTAATCCAGACATCCCAGGCTTCACACCACTTGCATGAATATTCATGAATGATGGGTTTGATTAATTGGTATAAGAAGGTTGAGGTTTGATATGTACATTCTTGGCTCCATACCACTTATAGTAAGTCATGAATGATAGTTTCCATTGGGTACTATTGATGGTGTTTTCCGCACAACAACGACTCAGACAGAATATAATATCCTATCTCACTTGAAAGGTAAATCTCTATCAGCAAGCCTCAAGAGATAACCCCAAGGTCTCTAACGTCAGGTCTTGACAATGCATAAACAACTCAGTGATAAAATGTGAAAATGTTGATAATCAAAATGGGACCTTACTACAAGCAAAATACTAAATCTATTTTATCAGATCTAACAATATGATGATACTTTAATCCTAGATCTAACCTAATAATCAAAAAAATAGAAAAAGATAGGGGTTTCAAAGAGATTTCTAAATATAATACTACTCCTAAGATTTACAATGAGAATAACCAACACTCGAAATGGACCAATCCCTCAAAACTGATCTCTACTTGACCCAGATAAATCTGCAATCTTATAGAAAATAGTGCAATCTTCTGAGGTGTTAAGATTTTCAAATCATGAACATTCATTCAACAACCCTATTGCAATTGAAATGAACAAATCCTCACAATCAAACTAAGCACACTAAATATGAAGTCCAGGCTAACTTTTCAAAGCAACTAACAATTAGTTGGTTGAGAAAAGTATGGACTGAAGGATTGCTACAACATTCAAGTATCAAATCACAAAAATTATTGAATCAAATCTAATCTAAATATTAACCTCTTCAAAGCAATTTTAAAGATAGAATAATGAGAACCATGCAAGACAAGAGAATACAAGTAGGGCACCAAATCAAAATGTCATTACTTGCATTCAAATTATCCACTGTAGCAACAATTCCAGCTTTCTATTACAATATTTGCTTGAGAACTACTACTTGCTAACTTGCTTTATTTTCTTCTAACTATTTTGATCTATTCTACTTCTATCTTCTAACCCTTTCTAACTATTCTAACTATTACAAATGAGGCGAAATGCCAAATATATAGAATCCCCAGAAAACTCATCAGCCAAGCAAGAGTTTGCAGCATTAACTAGCACCACCGACCAGCCAAGAGGAAGTCAACATGGAATGAAGGAATGCATTAAATGCACGAACTACACCCAAGTTGGCTCAGGATTCCCAATGCAGCTCAGACCAATGCAGGGCACGATAATGGGGAAGCACAAATCCCAAAGTAGTTGGGCATTAACTGTCTTCCCCTTTGTCTCTATTCTGATCCGGCCCTTCATGAACTCTCAAAAGTGTCACATCCAAGTGGGCCATAGGTGGTAACGGAAAAACCCTAAGTTGATTCTCAATGGATGCAATCTCTTCTCTTGACTGTTTGACCGACTTATCCCAATCTACCTTATATGTCATATATTTATCAATAACTACAAGGTAGGTGGCTGCATCATCCAACTGGTGCTCAGAGATGGAACCATCATCATTTGGTGCATAAAAATTATGCCACCACTTCCTCAACTATTCCAAGCTCAAGTACTTGGGCGTGATCTTTCTTCTTCCCATCATAATTTCAAAGAAGGAAATGGAGCCATTATATACACCACTTAGGGTATCATCAATCTACCTTTTTTGTTTATAAATCTTCTTCAACACCTTTTGCCTAATCTGAAGTGCCTCATACCACTCCCACAATTCGAAAGCTCTAGAGGAAGGAAAAATCCCATCACTTACCAACCTATCCCGAGTGTACTCCATGATAGTTCTGGTCTTCTGCAGAAGGAGATCTGTGTCTCCCTTATCCTGTGCCAACACCGCCTTCAACCAATCAGCTTCCATGATAGCATCCTTCCCAGTTGACAGGATTTCCTTAATAGCCTCATCACCCTTTATTTGCACCCCTTTCAGCCAAATCACAGTGGCAACAGTGAAAGCTTTCATCTTTTCTAGCTCGGTGATGGTCTCTTGAGGTAGAGGATTCGCACCAAAGATCGAAGGGTTAATGGATTGCAGGGGATTCATTAATTCCTCCAAACATTTCCTAATATTTTCATTTTCTTTATTCAACTCATTCTTGGTCTTCATTTCCTTTCTCAGCCTTCCCACATGACTACACTAGAACCCTCATAATCTTCAATATCCTGCTCCACAGAAGTAGGCCCCAAGTTGAAAGTCTACACATTATAATCCTTCCCAACCACATTATCTTTGTTTTTACCTGGAGCAGGGGTGGCAATGTGAACAACTCTATCATGAGCTTCATCTCTTTCAATCCTCGAGATCACCCTAGCCTTCTTCTTACCTTTATCTTTTCCAATTTTGGCTAGTTGTGCATCCAAATTCAGTGGACTATCTTCCACAACAACTTGTTTTCTCTTTATCTCTTTGTCTAGCCAACTAGGAACAATGGATTCCAATTGCACCTCAGCTTGCTTCTCCTCCTACTGAGCCTTAGGTGCCTCCTCACTTAAATTTCATTTATCAGGAGTCTCATCCGTCTTATTTTCCTTTTCTTTTGCATGCTCATCTCCATGTATAGGTGAGGGAACCTTCACTATTTCCTCTTCTCGTGGAGGGACTTCTTCAATTCTGACAGGGGAATCCGCATATGCAACCATAGGGGAATGCATTATCTTTTCAATTTCTACCTCTGCGCTATGGAGATCATCTTCATGAAATTCCTCCCCTTCAGTATCTGGATGATCCTCAACATCCTTTGACTCACTAGGCTTGCCTTGAGCTCCATGAGCGGAAGGCACATCATCATGCTGCTCCTCATGAGAAACCACTAGAGGGAGATATGCCTCAGGCACATTGTTCCTAGGAGAAGGAGTCCTAGACCTCCTCATATACACCCTGGCCTTCTCCTCCAAACTTTCAACATTTACCACAGGTGGGGAAACTTCTTCCTCCCCAACCTTGGAGCTTGCCTTCTCTGACAATTTTATGATTCTTCTCCTCTTAGGTACCGACACATCAACCTCAGGACCCTGATTTTCAGTCCATTTCTACTCAGATTTCCTGGTCCTTGTCCTTTGCTTGGCCTTTGGTTTTCTCTGTCTTTCTACTTCCTGGGCCTCTATTTCTTGAACACCTTTAATTTTGATTTTGAATGGAGAATCCAACTTACCCTTTCCCTTAGGATCCTACTTGGTAGATTCCTCAGAGGTGGAGTGGTGATCCATATCTCCCATTAGCGCATAGGTGCACTGTACGCCATTATTTTCCAGCTCCCCTAGCTTATGCTTTAGCCACATCCTAGTAAATTTGATAACTAGATCCACTAGTTGCTTCAATTCTATCTTTTCCTCCTCTAACCAATCCACATCACCAATTGGTCTATCCTTTATGGCCTCATAAGCATGATCCTGGATCAAGTTTTCATTGTCTTCCAATTGATTGGGAACTACCTTTACATTATACAACCAAACTGACTCAACTGGAAGCCGGGAGAATTTCTTCTTTCTGACCTCAAATTCATCACTGTAGTTGGCCCAGTAGTCCTCCAAATTCACCTTATGGCAATACTCTTTGCTAGCCTTCTTTTGAGCTTCTCCTGTAATGTCAAATTTGGACCTCTTGGAGTGGAAAGACAAGCCAGGGGCACTCATTTCTTCCTCTGAAGCTTGGGCGGAACCAATGGAAGGACAAACCTCTCCAGTACCAATCCTCAAGGGGAAGTGTCCACCGAAACCAATCTTATGCTTGTCTCCTTTGACAATGGCATCAAAGTCAAATATCTGTCTAGTTACTTCCAACAATATAATGTGATCAGTGGGATACCTTGGAAGTTTGTATGGAGCTCTCTCGCAACCATCAATGTGAATGTAGGAGAAGGTTGGGAACTAAATAAACTATGCCCCATATTTCTTGATGAGTTCCTTAGCCTAGTCTGAAATCCTGACATGCTCTGCCTCCTGAAGCATTCTGGTGATATACATGGTAAATGCATCATTTTCCTTCCTATAGTTTGAACCTTCCAAGTGCAACTAAGGGAAAACTTCATAGATAATATCCTATCCAAAAATTCCCTCTGTATCTAATCCTTTGTAGGGATGGAATCTTGCAAGTGCATAGACCAGATATGAAATCATTGTGAAAATCTTGGTTTGCAACACATTGGATAACTGTTCATGGAGTACTCCACTAATGACTCCTACCCAATGGTAATTAATCTTCTCCTATTCCATCCTCACAATCACATGGCACATCCAATTCTCAAATGTACCAGCATTCTTCAATCCAACCACCCTACTGAGAAGAGTTATGGCATCATAATATTCCTTTTTGAACTTTATCTTGAATAGCTACTTGGGTAATTTAGAATAGTATGACTTAGGCTTCTCCATCCAAGAATTGATAAATTGTTGTGACCTCACAGTCTGCTCATCGTAGAACTCTTGAGCTGCCCTCATGCTGAATCCCACCACATGAGACCTGTCTGGCATATCAAATGTTTGGGCAATGGAGATAGGGTTAAGATTTGCTACAACCCTCCCCTAAGGACCAATTATTCTTTGTGTGTCCTATCATAGTGCCTAGTGCACTCAAGGACTAGCTCATAACACTGCACCACAGAAGGGAAACCAGCAACATGTGACAAGCCTAATTCCATCATCCTTCTAGCCACCAAAGGAGAATCTTTAGCCACCATTCTTTCTTTAAACTCTTTATAATCCCATGATCTGACATTTGTATCAGTCACCTCTGACCAAACTAAAGTGATTTTTCTCTTAGGGACCTTTCTCTTAATGTCCATTTTAATCCTCTCTACATCAGACATTGAGGACCCAGCTTCTTCCTTACTAGATTTAGCTTGCACTCAACATGGAAATCATAATAAAAACCACAGGAAGGGAATGTTAATTCATCAATACATCATTAGAATGAATCTCAAATAGCCAGAGTGTTATTAAATCTCATATGAGATGACCACAACAAATTTTGGGTTTCAAGACCATCCGTGGAATCTGAACCAGAGAGGAATTTCAAGAAATTCCAGACCGATTGGATTCCAATGGAATAACCAAGAAACACCTACTTAACCATTAAACCTGATCATGATCATTCAATAAATTATACGGAAGATCCAAATATGAAAATACCCCTTTATCCGAAAAACTAGACACTATGTAACTTTCTCGCATTAGAGAAGATTATGCTATGGAGTTAGACCTTTGTCTCAAAGATGAACATCTATTAATAGAATAGTTTCAAAAAATAGAATTGAGAAGCGGATATATTTTATCATTTATATGTACCCAGTAGAACGTATAATTTCTCCAAACTGGGGTTTCTTTTTGACGATATGCTCGCGCAACTTAAGGATAATTTTTTTCACTTGTACGATATCTAATACATCTAGATATCCATTCGTTCCAGTATAAATCATAGCTATTTGTTCTTCCACTATCAAAGGATCTGATTGAGATTGTTTGAGTAACTCGCGTAATCGTTGACCTCTTGCCAATTGGTCTTGCGTAGTTTTATCAAGATCAGAAGCAAATTGTGCAAAAGCTTCTAACTCTACAAGTTGAACTAACTCTAATTTTAATTTTCCAGCTACTTGTTTCATGGCTTTCATCTGAGCTGTGGATCCTACTCTGGATACGAAAAGACCAACATTAATGGCAGGTTGAATTCCTGCATTGAAGAGATCATCTAATAAGAAGATTTGTCCTTCAGTAATAGAAATTACGTTAGTGGGAATATAAGTTGAGACATCTCCAGCTTGAGTCTCCACTATTGGTAAAGTAGTTAAACTCCCTCCACCTAACTGAGAATTTAATTTAGCTGCTCTTTCCAATAAACGAGAATGTAAATAAAAAACATCTCCTGGATAAGCTTCTCGACCAAGTGGTCTTCTTAATAGAAGAGACATTTGTCGATAAGCTTGTGCTTGTTTGGAAAGATCATCATAAATGATTGATGTATGCTATTCTTTAGTCATCACCAGGCAATTTGTGGGACAATATTCAACACAATTCCCACAAAAGATACAAATTCCAAAATCAATACTATAATTTTCCAATCATTTTTTCCCAATATCTATTCCGACTTTCCAATCCACAACAGGTAGATTTATCAGGCATACACGGACGCATACTTCACAAGCAATACATTTATCAAATTCAAAGTGGATCCTTCCACGAAATCGTTCTGATGGGATCAATTTTTCATAGGGATATTGAATAGTAATAGGTAAACAATTCATGTGATATAAGGTAACCATAAAACCTTGACCAATGTATCTCGCAGCTTGTATTCCTTGTTCACTATAATTCATAAACCTAGTTACCATGCAGAACATGCATAAAATCTCCTTGAATAATCATTTCATAGAAATTTCTTTCTCTTCATAGATCGTATCTATCAAATTTGGATATATTGCAAAATTGAGAATATAGAACCTCTTCACGAAGAAAAAAAGAAAGTCACAATAAAATAAGTTGGAAAGAAGCTATTAGTAATAGATTACCCAAAGCAATAGGTAAAAGAAATTTCCACCCAAGATCCAATAATTGGTCCATTCTTATCCTAGGAAAGGTCCATCTTGCCGTGATAGAAATAAATAAGAACAGATAGGCTTTAGCTAATATAATTAGGATCCCGATGGTTATATTAATGACCTCGCTAATTCTAGAAATAGAATCCCATTCAAAATGTTCCAGAATGGGTAGGAATGGAATTGATAAGTTCCATCCGCCCAAGTAAAGAACTGTTACAAAGAATGAAGAAGCTAATAGATTTAGGTAAGAAGCAACATAAAATAAACCAAATTTGATACCTGAATATTCAGTTTGATAACCCGCTACCAATTCTTCTTCCGCTTCTGGTAAATCAAAGGGAAATCTCTCACATTCTGCCAGAGATGAGATGAAAAAAGCTAGAAACCCTATAGGTTGGCGCCACAAATTCCATCCTAAAAAACCATATCTACATTGTGCTTCAACTATATCAATTGTACTTGAACTGTTGGATAATTATAGTCGACAGAAACATCACTGTTTTCATCTCTATTCCAAAACCGTACGTGAAACTTTCACTTCATACGGCTTCTCAATGGTCATTAAGAAATAAAGAACACAATAAAAAAAGCACCAGAATATTCATAAATTGAACCAATGAGATTTCATCTGCTACAAATAATAGAAGCTTTTGAACCTATCTCAACCTTCACTACTTTTTTGTGGGAGAAAGAAAAATGTGTAAAGGATTACTTCGTTCTGGATAGCCATTCTTTTTTAAGTAGATAGAAACATATTCTAGATCGGGGTTCTGAGGAAGTACTACTTGATCATCCCTACCAATGTCAAGTCCTTATTGTTAGCCCATGTTTATGAAAACATCTCTGGTCTAGATATCAGTTTCTTTTTTTCACTAATCTTTTTTATATCTTGGTGTTTCTCACCATCTACCTTTACTTCATTTTTGGTATATATGACAGTAACTATGACAGTAACTTCATACTTTTTTCCTTTACCTCCCCGCTGTTGGGCCCCAATGACTAATATATGAACTGGGGTACACAGTTTTCACTGATTGTGCATGCTCTTACTCTTGTACATGGGGGATGGGACTTAATCATCGATTTGATCCTGATAGCTAGCTCATTTTTATTCATTTCATTTCTTCCATTATCAACCATAGATTGTTAAAATCTATGAAATGGGGAAAAGACTCTTCCTTTTCTGATCGTCGGTCCGCCGGGTCTATCGTGGCATGATCCGTTTCAACTAGAAATGAAATGAATCATTGAAACATTTCTTTTTTTCTCTCGACGATCTAAAAAAATTGAAAATAATTTGTTTCTCTATTTCTAGAGAAAATCATTCCAATATTCGTACTATTTATATTATTCCTCTTTCCAACATTATTTGTTCATTTCTTGAAATAAGGAGTTTTTTATGTCCTGTTATCGCATACCTCATTTAAAAATAATAAATCGTCTCAAAATTTTACCAGGACTAAGTAAGAAAACACCCAACAGAAGTGAACATCCTAGTAAAAAAAAACATTCTAAACCTCCCAAACCTTCTAAATATCCTGTCCGTCTAAAAGAAAAACAAAGATTACGCTTTCATTATGAACTTGCAGAGCACCAATTACTTCAATATGTTCATATTGCTAAAAGAGCCAAGGGATCAACGGGTCAGGTTCTATTGCAATTACTTGAAATGCATTTGGATAATATCCTTTTTCGATTGGGTATGGTGCTTAGCATTCCTGAAGCCAGACAATTAGTCAACCATAGGCATATCCTGGTCAATGATCGTATAGTAGATATACCAAGTTATCGTTGCAAACCCCAAGATTTTATCTCTATAAAAGATAAACAAAGATTGAGAAATATAATTAATAAAAATATAGATAATTTCAAGAAGGATAAAATGAGGGTGCCACCCCATTTAAAGCTTATAAAAAAAAAATCACAATATAGTGGATTAGTCCAAAAAATAATAGATAATAGCCAGATCAGTTTGAAGATTAATGAATTATTGGTCATAGAATACTATTCCCGTCGAGTTTAAATGGAGAATGAAACTAAAGGATTTCTCCACATCTGTCCCTCTGTATGTTACATAGCAATGTTATTTTCAATAACACATTGATTGATAATTTCTTTTTTTTTCAACTATTATTTTCCTTTGACATACCGATATTCATTCGGAATAGAAGGAGATTGTGGGAGGATAAAATCATCCTAGTGGGTTTAGATCCATGAGAAAACGATGCAAAAAAGAATAAGACGAATATACAGAAAGAGAGGGATTCGAACCCTCGGTAAACAGAAGCCTACATAGCAGTTCCAATGCTACGCCTTGAACCGCTCAGCCATCTTTCCTACGCGATCTCTTCATTTGAATCGAAAAAATGAAAAGACTTACTTCCTTTTGCATAAGTAAAGTATTTTGGAAATCTGGCATAAAGACAAAAGAGTATTTTACCATACTTCTTCTTTTCTTCTTATTTCAAGAGATTTTTCTTTTTATCAATCTGATCCGATGATTTTATTTTATCTTATTCGGGTTTATATTGCACGATCCAATTGTGAAATTGAGCCGGATCTACTGATCCATAATGATCATATATATATATATATTATGAATAATTCTTCGGTAAGAATTAATGGTACAAATTAATTCATAATGACTATATTTTTATATACTCAATATATTATATGTGTTATAATGGGTATGCACGCACAATCATTTCGTTCTCATTATGCATGCAATGATCTTTTCACTTACTCGTTTGCTCGTTGGGATCACGAGCATACGAGTGCGAGACTTATTGAGTTCGCAGAATATAGAGAAACATTTTAGACAATTTTTTTGATTAGTTCATCAATAAATTGAATGAAGATTTATTTCAAATATTTCCAATTTCTCTTTATTCAGAGAAAATTGGAATGTTCACATATTTCATTTACGATCGTAAGGAAATCCATTTATTATGCTATTGTACATTGGAAAATCATTTTGTTCATGGAATCATTTCCGTAGGGGGAATGAAAAAAATTATCAAATTTATAATTGACTATGCCTAGATCTCAGAGAAATGACAATTTTATCGACAAGACTTTCACAATTGTAGTGGATATATTATTGCAAATAATCCCAATGGCTTCAGGGGAAAAAAAGGCATTTACCTATTACAGAGATGGTGTGATTTGATATTTTTTTCTTTCTGCTTTTTCTCGTTATCGTGGAATGGCGGGATATTTATTAAGTTAAGTTAAAGAAAACTTACGCTTAGTGAAGGTGAGTTTTAGAAATAGAACAATTCTTTCTGTCGTGTATCCCCGATTTATGCAGCCTTAGATGCTTTGATCTTCTGAGATTCTAGTATCAAGCGAAAGGTTATACCTATTACATAGATGTTAATGGCCAAACCTATATGATAGGTACGCATAGGGGAAAAAGCACTACGCGTTAAAATCGACAACACAAATGCTTCGTTATAATACACATGACCTTTTTATGAAGGTCTAGTTAGAATGGTTGAGGCAACAAACATCCATCTCGTTTGTACTTCGGATACCGCTAGAACCATCAGAGACTGTTGAAGTGAATAATCCCTGTAAAATACAGTGCGTTAAGAACAAAGAAATTGTTAAAGGTTATGTTTGTAGTGCTAAGTTAAAATACTTGGTATTTAGAAAAAAATCTTGCATGTGTTAAGCATGCCGCCAGCGTTCATCCTGAGCCAGGATCAAACTCTCAATGAAATTCATAGTTTCATTACTTATTACTTATAGCTCCTTTCTTCGTGGACGAAGTCGATTCATGAATTATCTATCACCTATATAATATTAAGTCCTCTATTTAATGGAATCTTATATATAGACTTTATTAAGTCATGTATATAATCTATTATATATAGTATATAATCTATTATATATAACTACTTTTTCATCTATTATAATCTATCTATTGCACAAAGTAGTATTTATAGAGACTACTTTTGTTATTTTATTGTATTTAGATATTTGAGAAAAGATTGTTGTTATTGTTATTTATTCAGGAGAAAAAAATTTCATTGTTATTGAGCCATTCTTTTTCTTTTTAAGTAAGAACGACTTAAAGCTAAGGGAACACCCATCAGCAAAATGAAGTTATTAACAACTTTGCTTATTAGAAACTACTAACGTTATAAGGAATTGAAAGTATGCCCTTCATAATCTCTCTATAAAATATTTTTTATATATTTACATTGAGTATATAAATATTTATTTACATCCAGAAAGTTGTATGCCCTGAGAGAGGCTTGTACAGTTTGGGAAGGGATTTTTACAAATTAAAGGTCTACTTCAACCAATATACCTTTAGGCACAAATATACATAATGTCGAAGTACAAGTCGGAAAAGGCGGGCAATTAGCTAGAGCAGCGGGTGCTGCGGCATAATTGATCGCAAAAGAAGGTTGATTGACCACATTAAGATTACCATCTGGGGAGGTTTGTTTAATATCTAAGAACTACTCAGCAACAATTGGACAAGTAGGCAACGCTAAATGGAAAAATAGAACTTTAAGTAAAGCTGGGTCGAAACGTTGGCTGGGTAAACGTCCTGAAGTAAGAGGAGTAGTTATGAATGTTGTCGATCATCCTCATGGGGGCGGTGAAGGAAGAGCACCACTTGGCAGAAAAAAACCCTGACCCCTTGGGGCTATAGCGCACTTGGAAGAAAAAGTCAGAAAAGAAATAAATATAGTGATGTTTCAATCCTTCATCAACGTAAGTAGGAATAAACATCATTGTAAATCCATTTTTTATTTTTTATCAATAAAAAGAAAGGTAATTAACCATGGCACGTTCACTAAGAAAAAATACTTTTGTATCCTACTGATTCTAAGGGATCATATCCCATTAGCTTTTTCAGTTTAAGTGACAAGAAGATCGGATAAAATAAAAAAAGAAGGATCTCGCTCTATAAGATTTGAACCTACGACATCAGGTTTTGGAGACCTGTGTTCTACCAAACTGAACTAAGAGCAAAAAAGAAGGATCACACTCTGTAGGATTTGAACCTACGACATCAGGTTTTGGAGACCTGCATTCTACCAAACTGAACTAAGAGCGCTTTTTCTTTTTTCTTTTTTTTGAAAGAAAGTAAAGAAGGGCACTTTTTTACTTTTAAAACATTTTTGCATGTGTTATGCTCCAATCACTGATTATTCATGTTTCATTGAATAAATATCACTCAAATTTTTTTTATAGGAGGAAGAGTACTAGGTAGGGATGACAGGATTCAAACCTGCGACATTTTGTACCCAAAACAAATGCGCTACCAAGCTACGCTACATCCCTTTTAATCGTGAGTATTTTTATTCGATATTTTAATATTACAATAAAATTTATTTTGCTTTCCACATTTATCCGCTTTGATTCCCATTTGGTTTCGTGAATAGACTGTATACACGTAAGATATCATCTATAAGATGTCTATTTATTGACAGTACTTGATTAATATCACATGTTTTGTTCCATCCATAAAAAAAGCTTGTACAAATATCCATTTACAGTTTCTTAAGGGACTCATAAACTACAGTTGTAGTTGACCATATAATATATTCATCACGATTGAGAAGGAGAACTTACGAATAATGCAAGATATAAAAACATATCTTTCCATAGCGCCTGTGTTAGCTACTTTATGGTTGGGATTTTTAGCCAGTTTATTAATTGAGATAAATCGTTTTTCCCAAATGCCCTGACTTTTCCCTTTTTTTCATTTTAATTTTCCTCTCCTGCAAACTCGAAAGAAAAAAATGATGTTAGATTTATTTCCTTTTCTTCTTGGATAAACCCAGAGGTGATTTGTATTCCTCGAAAACCTCCACCTACATCTCCATTCAAAATTTCTTGACCTACTATTGGCCAAAATACCTAAGCACTGGGTTTAATGTGAGTAGGATCGACTAGCCATGCTTCATAATTAGAGAAACGAGCGCCGTGAAAGTACATCCCACTTAGCCAAATAAATATGATAGCTAATTGACCAAAATGAGCACTAAATACTTTGCGGGAGATCTCTTCCAAATCATTGGTATGGCTATCAAAATCATGAGCATCAGCATGTAGGTTCCAAATCCAGGTGGTAGTATTAGGTCCCTTAGCTAGTGTCTTTGAGAAATGACCGGGTTTAGCCCATTTTTCAAAAGAGGTTTTAATAGTATCCCTCTCCACTATGATCTTTACTTCTGGTTCCGGTGAACGAATGATCATTGAGTTCTCCTCTTTCTAGACGAGACATGAGAAAAAACCCGCCGAAATTTTGAAAAAAGAAAAAAAATATATTTATATATATATATAAATATATATTCTCAACTTGTTCCTATCTTTATTTCCCAGTTCATAACTGAAGCGACTATGATACGGAAGTTGCTTTGAGGCAGGTGCTCAAATTTATTATGACATATCTGATAGGTGCTCAATGGACCATTACGAGATGTAAAACACCTTTTCTGCCCAGTGGTAAAAAACATATCTCAATATAATCATTATCTTCATATCTAGATTTATTTATCCATATCTTTGGACCCATATGTTACAGATCACTTTTATGATTTAAAAGAACTTTGAATTGATAAATATTAATGAATCTTTAATTAAATTGTATCTCCGGACGGGATTTACCCATAATGAAAAGATCCTTTTCATTAACGATCCAAAGAAAATATTCTTTGTTATATTTTCAATATATTTTTCTATAATGACAATGCAATAAGAGAAGCTAATTCACTCGAATAGTATGAAAAATTTATTCTGAATTTCATAATCTTGACAATTTCCTAGTATAGTAATAATCTCCGGAATTGAAAGTATGCCCTTCATAATCTCTCTATAAAATATGCCCTTCATAAGGAATTGAAAGTATGCCCTTCATAATCTCTCTATAAAAAATGAGATACTCTATGAGATCAAATCTCGAGTTATTGTAAAACGAAGGGAAAATCAATCATGGAAGTAAATACCCTCGCATTTATTGTTGTTGCATTGTTCATTTCATTTCCTACTGCTTTTCTACTTGTCATTTACGTAAAAATGGTGAGTCAAAGCAAAATGCAGTGATTACTGATGATCTAGATGAATTCTAGGTCATCAGTAAAAAAAAAGTAATAGGGGTCGGATAGATATTTTTTTGAAAAGAAGTATTACGAAGGAAATGAAAAATCTTCCTTTCCTTTTTCTTTTGTACTACTTCTTCTACACAGATCGTAGATAAGTAAATTTAATTTATCATTTGTCTCATGGGTACTTTTTTATTAATACCTGATAAAGTGAAACTAATCATAATATCTTACATATCTCTAGAAAAAAGGAACTTGATGTAGACAGAACATAGGTATTATTCTGAATAGAATCTATTTTTAATAGTATTTTTTTTCTTTTTTATTTATCAATTTTATGTGGTAGGAGAGACTGTGAAATTGTTAAAAGAATTAAATGCATTTTACGAATATGATATAATATTATTTGATGTATTGGGTGACGTGGTTTGTGGAGGTTTTGCTGCTCCGTTGAACTATGCAGATTACTATGTCATTATCACAAATAATGGATTTGATGCATTATTTGCAGCTAATCGTATTACTACTTCTATTAGGGAAAAAGCTCGTACACATCCACTCTGATTAGCAGATTTGGTTGGAAATCGTACATCTAAAAGAGATATTATTAATAAATATGTAGAAGCATGTCCAATGCCTGTAATAGAAGTGTTACCTCTTATTGAAGATATTCGAGTTTCGAGAGTCAAGGGGAAAACCTTATTTGAAATGGTTGGATCCAAACCATCTCTTAACTATGTATGTGCATATTATTTAGACATAGCGGATCAAATATTGTCCCAACCAGAAGGTATTGTGCCAAAGGAGATTCCAGATCGGGAATTATTCAGTTTACTCTCTGACCTTTATCTCAATCCTATTCATGAGGGGAAAGATCCAAATAATAAGGAAAATTTACTTGGATTTACGACGATTTAATCAACATAGTTATAATCATTTATGTCAATGAACATTGATGAACCTCTCACTGTCGAATGCGAGACAGGTAATTATCATACTTTTTGTCCAATTAGCTGTGTATCTTGGTTATATCAAAAGATTGAAGATAGTTTCTTTTTAGTTGTGGGCACAAAGACATGTGGTTATTTTCTGCAAAATGCACTTGGAGTAATGATTTTTGTAGAACCTCGCTATGCAATGGCAGAATTGGAAGAAGGAGATATCTCGGCTCAATTGAATGATTATGAAGGATTAAAAAATCTTTGTATTCGAATAAGAAAAGATAGAGACCCCAGCGTGATCATATGGATAGGTACTTGTACTACAAAGATAATCAAAATGGATTTGGAAGGTATGGCACCCAAACTAGAATGGGAAATTGGAATCCCAATTCTAGTGGCAAGAGCGAATGGAATCGATTATGCTTTTACTCAAGGAGAAGATACTGTGTTAGCTACGATGGCACATCGTTGTCCAAAATCGGAATTCTCCGTTCATGAATGAAAAGAAACTATACAAAAAAAATTCACTTTTCATTCTAGAAAAAAAGAGGAATTGGTTGAATATGCAAATCACCCTTAGTTCTTTTTGGATCCTTGCCATCCAATGTGGCTTCTCAACTAAATCTAGAATTAAAACGTCAATCCATCAAGGTATCAGGTTGGTTACATCCTGTCACTACCTGTATTTGTACAGGTTTGGGAGCACTAGTAAACGATTACTGATAATTGGTAACAGCTCTTATTTACCTTAATTCGTTTTGTAAAACGAATAGCTCCAAATTATCTTATCCTAAGAATTGCCCATAACCCTGGAATGAGCAGAATTATTTGGATAGTAAGCCAAATAGAATCCAATCTTTATTTATGAAAATTGGAATCTTTTCTCTTTTTTTAGAAATCATTAAAAACCCTTATTTTCGTTTCTGGGGAACTAGCACATTTGAAATATTTTATTTCCGGGCACCCCTGTCTTATTCTTGCTAACAAAGATCTATCTTCCTACGATACCCTTTTTTAACTCTCAAGGATAAAAGAGGATTGCAGATCTATCATGTCGACAAAAATAACCATTATAGATTTGGTTAATTATGTAGATCCAGATAGATCTACATAATCCCTAGTAAATCTATTCTAGTCTATTCTCTTTTCCTTTTTTTGCTTTTCTTTGGGGCGGGGATCGCTCAAAGAATTGTTCAATTTATTGGATCGGGACTGACGGGGCTCGAACCCGCAACTTCCGTCTTGACAGGGCGGTACTCTAACCAATTGAACTACAATCCCACTAGGTAGAGTTTATTGACTAATTAGTCATAGTAATTCAACTGTGCCGGGTCGATAAAACATATTGTAAAACTTTTCTCTTTCAAATCTTCCGAAAGTCTCTGTTCGTTCCGATTCTTTCTATATAGGGTATAGGATATTCAAAAACCAATTACCTTTTTACCAATATCATTGATTGATATCTATATCAATCTATAGATCAATTTGGTATTGGGCCGAGCTGGATTTGAACCAGCGTAGGCATATTGCCAACGAATTTACAGTCCGTCCCCATTAGCCACTCGGGCATCGACCCAGAAAAAAAATGGGAAGTAATTATAATACCTAATTAGGTATTATAATTACTTTCCTAGCCTAGTACCCCTAGGGGAAATCGAATCCCCGTTGCCTCCTTGAAAGAGAGATGTCCTGGGCCACTAGACGATAGGGGCCTACTTATTATCATAATATTCAAATCCCTAGGAATTTGTCAATAAAAAGAATCTTTCTTCATATTCATTATTTCATATTCTTCTTGTGTTGTCAGGATCGACAATATAACTATATTGAATAGAGTTATATATTCTATTTTAGTATATATATATTCTATTTTATATTTAGACCCCATAATATATTATATTATACATATCTATCGAATATGTAGTAGACTTATTCATTGGTCATTTCATGACCAAAAGAAAGCCCTTTTAACTCAGGGGTAGAGTAACACCATGGTAAGGCGTAAGTCATCGGTTCAAGCCCGATAAAGGGCTCTTGCAATGATTCCTACAAAGTCCAGTGTTCATTTTGAATAGTTGATTAAGGCAAAAAACCTGCAATAAACAATAAAAATACCTGTCATGATGAGTTTTTTGTTATAACGGAATAGAAGATGTAATATGATTGAGGACAACTAAGATAGAATTCTATTAAATAGAGCTTTTTTTTCTTTATCTTGCTACTAATAAGATGAGGAATAGTATAAGATTAGGCATAATATACTTCACTTTCGTAATTTTCATTGAAGAATAATAATTTCAATTATTAATACCTAATTGAAATTTCAATTACTAGAATATTCTTACTTTTTTCTCTTAATTATTTTGTATTAAAATACAGTAAAAAAAATGAGAAGTAAGTGAACCTAACCCATTAACTGATTAATATATCAATTATTTTGATATTGAAAATTGAGGCAGATTTTGAAAGTGAACCTTTCAATTCAATCACTTTAAATGATTCAAATAATTGAATATTTGCTTGTTAATTAGATATTTTGTCGAATGATTTTTTTCTTTCCGAAAAAATGGATATATAAGTTTGAATTCTAGATGGAATTTTTTTCCTTTTTATCTTTAATATCTAATTCGATTATGATGTACCAAACATTCTTATATTAATGTACTAGACATTTTACTTTGGTCGTTCTACCAGTGGAAAATAGATAGGAATTCAGATATAAAAAAAGATAAGAAAAGGTAAATGGAAAACGAAGGAACTGTTCATTTTTCATTATACTCAAATAGTATCGCTTATTTTTACCAATTATCTCACGTTCTTTCATATTCATCAGATTTCGGGAAAATCTTGTGAGGGACGGATTTCCGCGAACAACGAGCCAGAAAGGAGACTTTGGAGAATTAGACAGACGTCGGATTTCAGAGAAATCCAAACCCGATGAAACTCCGTAGATAAGAAAAACTCCTAATCAATCGGTGCAAAAGCATGTACTTCGACCAAACAAATTTCATTCGGAATGCAGTCACACCGAGTGGGGCATGTCTTGCCGACCGGCGATATAGCAAATATATTGATATGACCAAAGGGGAGTCGGGGTAAGGTCCTAGTGAATCCTTTTTGTCTCACTGACTTTTGGGCTCCAAGCAAAAACTTTTGCCAGACTAAAGTTTTTCGATATGAGGTCTCAATGAAGTTGCGGTGTCTTGCCGATCGGTGATAGGTTTCTGAATTTGGCCAAAGGTCTTGCTGACCACATAATGTTTCATTGAAAGAAGTCCTATCAGTATAACCTCTTGCCGACAACATGTGGTCTCCCCGAAAGTAGATCTGAGCTCGCCAAGAAAGGAAAGCTTCACCATGAAGTCTTGGCGACCGCTGGAAGTCTCGCTGAAAGCAAAGGTCTCAGCAAGAGTTGTGAGCTCGCCAAAAGGTCTCACTGAAAGAAATGAATATCGGTATAACTAATGGAGCCGACTAGGGCTTGTCTTGCCAATGGTGTATAAGGAAATGCATGTCGATGAGAGACTTTCTTTCGGGGTGAGGTCTCGGTGAATCCTCTTTGTCTCACCGACTGACATAGGAGACTTTATCAGTGTGAGAAATGATACTATCATGGCGATCAAATATGAACTTAGGAAGGTTTCTCGGTGAAATACAAGGTGATCGATATGACATCTCCTCGAATTTGAAGGGTCACAGCGAAGAAAATTTAGAAGGGATGGATTATCTCGGAGGGACGAAAAAATCTCAAATTGCAACACCAAGTCACAATTTAACCCAAACACCAAATCAATCATGAATTTCAAAAATTTAACTCAGAACAAGTCAGGGATGGACCTTTCATAGATTTTCTATACATTCTACGTCAATTTTAAGATGAAATAACCTAAAATGGCATTTCCCTAGGTTTCAAACCCTATTCATCCACCATTAACGCACAGGAAAGCTCAGAATACAGTTGTTTCAACTGCTAAGTCGTCACTAGCGTTTACTAATTACTCTCAGGAAAGATTCATCAAAATGTATATAGAAAAATGAGCTCAAAACTCACCCAGGAGATGACAAATAACACAATATTGCACAACCCTAGCATGAAATGATCAAATACCTAGGAATTTGAATCCCACAGGCTCTCATAACATCAATGCGCCATTCATAATTCTCAATTCAAAGGCAGGGCAATAAAAACATACCATTGTAAAGCGAAAATCTATCTCAAAAATAGCAAATGCGAAGCCCAATGGTGTCCACAAATAACAGATGCAGGAATGCACAAGAAATCACTACCAAATCGATCAATTCAAACCCAAACACCTCAAAACGAAGTCAATCAATCGCAAGATAGCACTCCTCAGCTCAAACAATGACAAATAGTAAGCATGATGGCTCAAAAGATCCCAAAAACCAAGTTAAATACATCCTTCAAAGCATGCATGAATCCATTAATGCAATCGATAGGACAGTCAGAAAACTCGGAAAGCCGATGACAGGGTGGAATCCGGGAAAATTTGGCCCACGCGGAAGTCCGCAAAGACCAAGAATCCTCGAACCATGGTGCATGGCCAGAATCCAAATAGGATCTGGGAAAATCCATCCAGGGAGGAAAATCTCGAATCAGGGTAAAAACCCGAACTTAGCTAAAAATTAGAGATTTTCAATGAATAACCTGGGGAAACACTTAGGCAACCAAAAATAAACATTTAAGCACATGCCAAGATAAGACAAAACCTCAAAAAGAAAGGGCCAAAAAAAACCAAAACCAAACCGAAAGAGGGTCCCTGCTTTCAGCGGGGCGTGTGTGTGAAAACTGCACAATAGGTACTTAATTGACTCAATAGGTTTTGGCTTTAGATGAGCTCACACAAAAAAATGACAATCTTACCTCGACGGGTTTGGTTGCAGTGGATGTTACTCTAAATGAGATAAATGGTAGAACCAATTGACCAACATGCAATTGAATTGATTTATATTCCATATATTTGTGTGGGGGGCATTTAGAATCTTCTATGAGTCAGGTGCTCTTGTGTAAGCATGAGTACAACCCTTGGAAGTCAAATATGGAGGTTAGTGAGTTGTAGTTTCAAATTAGGAATATAAGATGACTCTACAAATGAGTGCAAGAGAGAAATAGATTGAATAAGAATGTACTCCACAAGAAGGAAAGTTAATAGAGGACTATAGATGTTCTTGAAAAGGCCCCAATGCATTTGAAATCCCAAATTGACTTGTAAATGTTACAAGATGATAGTGAAAATGAGGAAGCACAACTTCAATATTTTTTTTTTGTAAATCTCTCTTTCAATGTGTGTTTGAGTTATTTACTTTCTTACTTTCATCCAACTAATTCAATAATTGAAGAACATAAGAAATCATATGAATGTTATGTTCAATTGATTAGAAGCATATTTATTACTTACAAGAGTAAGTGACATTAGAATTTACTAATATATAATCTAAAGAATCAATGTACTCATTTACTACACCATTATCTTATGGATTTCAAGGACCACATGTCAGCAGTAACATAAAAGGAGTGTGAATTCTGGCCTATAAAACATTGAATTATCACATAAGTAAATGATAAATCCTTGGTGAATCATTTTTGGAAATATTGAAGTTGTTTAGCATCAACTAATAAAGTTGTTTAGCACCAATTAATAAATATTCAAGACAAACCATGAAGGACAACAATGAGCAATGCTAGGGCTAACCAAATGCTAAATGTCAAGACCATGAGAAAATGAAAGATAATGATTAGAGTTCTTATGACTGTGAAATATTGGCTTTGTTGGTCCTCATATTGTAATTTCTTTATGACTATGTTTTTCATTGACAATGGTGTTAGTCAAATTTGACTATGAGTTCATATTATCTCATATTACAATGAATACACTCAAAGACTAGGAGAAAGGGCAGACATCATCTAGAATACATGTGAACACATGAATTATACATTGGAAGCATGAAGCATGCACGTAAATACACGTAATACGTGAAATTTACACAAGAATCATGAAGCATACATGTGAATACATGAAGTATACACATGAATCATGAAGAATACACATGAATCATGAAGAATACATGGGAACATGTGAATTATACATTGGAAGCATGAAGTGTACATGTAATACGTGAATTATACACATGAATAATTGAAGAACAAGTACTCAAATACACATAAGCCATGAAGTATACACATGCATACAAAGTATACGCATGAATACAAAGGTATACGCATGAATACAAGGTATACGCATGAATACAAGGTATACGCATGAAAAAAAGTAAGTCACAAAGTATACATTGGAATACACGTAAGTCACAAAGTATACATGTAAGTTGTAAAGTATGCACTTGAATACATGTAAATTATATCTATTGGAGTGTTGATTTATAATGCAAATATGGACACCATCAATAAAAATATTTGTATTAACCAAATAGCCATGTAGGAATACATCAATGTATGTTGATATAAGTATAAAATACATACAAAATATCCATATAGGCTTACAATAATTCCATATAGGCAAACAATGTCAAGTATATGCAATACAAAATATGTCCAAAAATGCCATATAGGCATACAACAGAGGACCCCAATCAAAACTCATTTCCCTCCAAGAGTGAAACAAATGGCTGGTCTTTGGTGGTCAGGTGGATGGTGATGCATATGACACTTGTTTACCCTAAACTAGAGAGTTTCTCCTCCTAGGGTTTAGTTCCTCATCAAGCTTCAGCTATTACAATAACAAGTAAATACATTAATATGCAGAAATTACATTATAAAAAATGATATATTTAACAAAATAATCACTTACCTCCACTAAATGATCTCTCTCCTCACGCTAAAGATTCACATGTTCATGTTGTGGCATGCCCAATTCTTATACAAACTATCCAAATAGAAATTAAACTATGAATCAATAATCATTTGATTTTTCACTAACTAATAGCTATAACAATTAATGTAATTTGAAATTTACTAATCTACCTCATACCCTCATGAGACACATCGAGTTGTCTACTGGAAAAGATATAGCTTTCTCCATTATCCTATCCACAGCTAGAGGTGATTCCACTTCCATCATATGAAAATAAATAACAAATTATTCAATCATGAAAAGTAGAATAGTGATGCAAGTCATGGCTTATAATGTATGATATAATCAACAAAAATTTGAGTACTTATTGAACTATATATTTCTTACTATTATGCTTACTATTTTCCCTATCCATAGCTTGTTTGAAAGCACATATTTTAGTCTTTTATCCATAGCAGCAATGCAATGAACTATTCAAAAATATGCCTCAAAGAAATGTGGTCTCATGGTGATGGAATGTCATGACAAATTTGTTTTTCATGGCATTCCATCACCATGAGACCACATTTCCTTGAGGCATTTTTTTCAAACATTTCATTGTCTTCTCTATGCTATTATGTTGGGATGGGGTGGATGGTATAGTGTGGTCTTGATTATGAGATGGAGGGGGATCATGAGATGAATAGGGATGGGTGTTTTGATCATGAGGGGAAGAGGATCATTAGATGGGTTGGAAGGTGTAATTTGAGACCACATTTTGAGAGTGGTCATACAATGGAGTGGAAGAGGTACTTTGATCTGGAAATGTAAGGATATCATTAGATGAAGTGGGGGAGAGAGGATTATGAGAGGGGGGTGAAGGGATATCTTGCTCTTGAGATGGAAAGATATTATTAGATGAGATGGAAGGGATATGTTGTTCTTGATTGGAAATGGGATCATGAGATGGAAGGGGATCATATGATGGATCAGAAGAGTTTCCTTGATCTTTATATGGAGGGGAATCTATGTTAGCATGCTTTGGATTAGGACATGGACATAGTTCATTTGATATGCATGGTTTCATGAGGGAGGAAGGTTTTATAGACTCTTCAACTTGGAAAGATGAATTGATAGGGAATTCATTTAAGATTTATGGTATTAGGGTTTATCTTGATGTGGGGGTGATGAAGGTGGATGCATGATAGGGGAAGATTACACCACTTTTTTTTTACATGGGGAAACAACCACCTTTGTAGATAGTCCTTGGAGGAAGTTATTATGAGAGACATGGGATGACTTTGCTTGGTAATAGTGGGGTGATGTGGATTTCAAGGTATGGAATATCAAAGTGGAATAAGAGGTGGAAGCTTCCATAGATTGGTAAATTGAGGATGAGGATGAGGACCTTGAAAAGGATTTGGAGGGGAATTTTGGCTAAACGATTGGTTTCTATTATTAAGGTAGTGAGTTGTTTGAAAAAATTCCTTAAAGAAATGTGGTCTCATGGTAATGGAATGGCATTCCATCACCATGAGACCACATTTCTTCGAGGATTTTTTTCAAACAACTCACTACCTTGTCTATGCTATTACTTACTATTATGCTTTGATATATTTTTCCAAGCATCCATAGTTAGTTGGAAAGCACCTATTTTAGGATTTTATCCATAGCAACAAGGAAGTGAACTATTTTATAAAATTATTTGGTAGAAATGTATGGAAAATATGGTAGAATAGACAAGGCGGTGAGCTATTTGGAAAAATGCCTCAAAGAAATTGGGTCTCATGATGATGGACATCACCATGAGGCCACATTTCTTTGAGGCATTTTTTCAAAAAACTCATTGGCTTGTCTATGCTGTTGTTTACTATTATGATTTAATAGATTTTTTCCAAGCATCCATAGCATAGACAAGGTAGTGAACTATTTGAAAAAATGCTTCAATAAAATTTTGTCTCATTGAATACCATGACAAAAAAATGCAATTGGTAGCTACTCCTAGTTATTAGTTATGTTATGTGAAGTAATTGCATCATTGCTTATGTTGACTTTCTAAAAATCTATATTGTAATTTAAATTTGTTCATCTATCAACATCTACTTATTAGTTATGCAATGTGAAGTAATTCTTTGAGTTTGAAAGATGTGCAATGCAATGTAATCAACGATATGAGTATAAAATACACAAATCTATTAAGTACAAATCTATTAAGTACAATTCATTAGTTAAACTATTTATTCTATTACCTGAGTGAAGGTTTGTACTCCACTGGCATTGGGTGGTGTTGTCGTGAAACCTCCAATATTAACCTATTCAGCATCCAAAATAAATTTAGAATACCATTCATATAAAAATGCTACTCACATATAATATTTATAATTGTTTACTAGTTACATACCTCAGTAGTAGATGCAATGGAGCAAAAAACAAGTGGAGGGCCAGTGAAAATAGTATCAACACTATAACCCTAAAATTTTATTGCAATGATTAAACTAAATTAGTTAATCTTGCATTTCAAAAAATTAAATATAATAATAAAATTCAATGCACATGCTAGCATTTACCTGAGTGTTGAGGCCGAAACCCTCATTCAAGATGAAATCTACCATTGCCAACTACACAACTATAGACGTATCCTATGCACCACCCTCTTGACTATCTATGGGGTCATATATATAGGTTGACCCACAAAACTTGATAAGAATGGGGTGGAGCCCTACCCCTAGAACTCTCCCCTGGCTGGCGTTGTACTGCAAGACTTGCATGTTGGATGATACTCTGGGTCGAAAAGCTAATAGACTACAGAGTGTCCACCTCAACACTCTCCTTCACAATGGAAGGGATAGCAACGTGCTCATAAGTTGGTCTAGTGAGTGCTTATCTCCCTTACCACTAAGGATCTTGATGTGCACCTAGTCTATCCTATGCCAACCCACCACCTCTCCCCTAAAAGTCTCGCATATCAAAATAGTTGGAGATTTTATTGAGGATGAACTCATGATAGAGTTTCCTCAAGAAATATTTGGGGACTTCGTTATTGTTGCATGGAGGATGGTCAAAAACCATCCACCACCTCTTCCAAAAAATTTCCTTAATCCCTTGGTGGTTGCACGAATGGATAGGAAACCTCTTGCTATTAAGGTCAAGATTTTGATTTGTATGTGGGTTAGTGAATAGTGAGCACAAGTCATATTTTGTAATTTTATAATTTTTTACTTGTTTGTATGATAGTTTATTAGCATAAAAATCTCTACACTACCACCTCTTATCCACCCAACCACTTAATTGCTTGTTGATTGCATCTACATGTGTTAACATGGATTGAAGTGAATTTGCAAGTGTGGTTCTTTATGAGGTTGAACTTACAGGATTGTTCAACCTCACAATTAACTCCTCAATTTGTTTTTTGTTGTTTTCAATTTCCCCCATTAAATTTTGTTGAATTCCAGGAGGATTTTGAAGAATTGTTCAAGGAGTTTGTTGCTATGGTTGTTCATTAGGATTTTGTTGGTGTGTTTTTTCATGAGAAGGATTTTGAGGAGGAGAATCAAGTGGTTTTTCAACTCTTGATAATTAAAGAAATTAACATCAAAAACATATTAAATCTACCTAATGAACAATAAATTCACAAAAGAAGACCAATAAAAGATTACTCATCTAAGTTTCTCATCAACATGGCGACATTCTAGTGAAGAAATAGCAATAATTCAGTGAAGAAAATCGATGAATTTGAGTTTTCCACAACACAAGCACTCCTTGGAAGGGTTTGCGGGCCACAGTTAAAGAAATATGATAGTTAAAATGATTTGGATTTTCTTTTTTTCTTATAAAGTGTCATAAAATGCACTCGTGTTATAACAAAAGCACATTATAGGCTCAATGTGATTGAGCCTTAGGCTTGATCACACCAAGCCATAACATGAGCACATTATAATGCAAGTGTGTTATCACATTATAACACAAGTGTGTTATAATGCACTCACCTTATGGTTTTTCAAAAAAAAAAAAGTTAGCCACAATTTGGCCCCCCAAATTTTTGCACTTGCCCCATGGTGAAATTTTGAAAATTACCATTAGTTTGGGGGCTATTAGGGATATGTTATGTTTTCCTTCAACTAGACAGTAGAGGACTTCTCAAGAGGAAAACTAGGAGATTTTTGAAACGAAAGAAGGGAAAAACTAACTTTTTTCAACACTGAGACACATCACGAGCAAAACAACGAGATGCCTAGTTTCCCTTTGGTGTATAGCCTGTTCAATGATTATTTTCAAGTTTTCTTCTCGATGATAGATTTTGTTCATGACTTGGATTACAATAATGATGTTTACAAATATCAAATTGGTTTAGCCCTCAAGCTTAAGAGGTGGAAGGGGTCTTTTTGGTATGTTTTTTCTAAGGTAATTGCCAAGAGGATGCTTAGGCAACTAAGAGATTATAGCCATTCCTTCAAATTCATGTATTCCTCTTTTCTCATACATTTGATTTTACATAAAAACCATAGGGTTTTGGGGAGCTATTGGCGCTAGATATAAGGGATACAACATGGCTAATTAAACTAGTCTTAGTATGGACTCTCGTGCTTTCAAAAACCCAAGACTATTACACCTTTTCCAATTTATTCCTAAACACTATTCTCAATGATTTTTCTCAACTTCCTTGTCTCGTCAGATTTTCTAGTGAAAATTACACCTGGATGAGTGAGAATAGGCCTCGTTTTGATTATTTATGTGGATGATATTTCAATTTCATTAGACTACATGGCTTTGTAAGAGAGACTTTTAGGTTGCTTAGGTGTGTAATAGATAGAACTCTTTCCTTAGAAATGTACCAAAAATTAGCATTTGTGGATAAAGCCTATGGCATTGGAAATAAACAAGGAAAGCTTTATAACACCCCTCTCACCTTTGGTAAATGTAGAGTACTGCTCTCAAAGAGAGATGTAGGAGAAAATTTGGCCTACCTTGGCTTGGGTGACGTTTGTGATACATGGAAGTATAATCCAGAGGGGTAGCTACCCATAAAAGCATGATTGATGGTCATACTAGGAGAACAAGTGGAATCCAAAGAGGGATGATGAGGACATGCACATTGACTTAACCCTCCTACTATATGTGCAACCCCCATGGATCTCTTTTTATCAATTATCGCAAGAATTTAAGTCACACATCTTGATGGACAAGTCCTTAAAGAAACAATTGAAGAAGAAGGATTGGTCTGAAAGGAAAATAGAAAATTTTGAGAGATCAACAAGAGATCAAATAGATAAGCACCCTACACAACCAGATCTATACCGATGAATCTTTTGAGGAAATTTACGATGAGGAGGCCAAATTCAGTTCTGACATACCTTCTAACTCACCACCACCACAGGCTAAGATAGAAAATAAAAAAGGAAAAGAAGCATCACAGGTTCAGGAGAAAAGACTATCCTCATCTGCCAATGTGTCAACAAGAATGACATGAACTTGACGATCTGTTGCAACAAACCAACCCCCTGTGAAGAGGAGAAGAACCCATGGTTTGAGAAATTAAGTTCCTTTGGATAAGGATGATGATGATGAGGTGACCTTTATCTCCCAAGAACCCACAATGCAAGTAAGTTTTTCACACACCCTTCTTTCTTCTTCTACTTTTATTTCTTCAACCCCTCCATCTCAAACCCAAATTATTTTTCCTATCATTATTGATCTACCAATGTTTTCCATGCCTCCTACCATAATTTCCATTGACTCTCCTTTGGAGGTCCCGTGCACAAAACATTCATCTTCAACTACATCCGCAATTGACATTTCAATCACTATGTTGGAGGTCCAGTTTTTGGCACCAGAGCAACCATGTTACAGTTTCATCACCTTTGCTTTTTTTTGGACATATGCCCCCTTTTCCCACTACCACTCCCCTCACTCTAATGACCACTCTGCACACCTCACATTATTGGCATGGCATTCCTCCTTTTTCACCAATACCTTTAACCTTAATGCTATGAGATTTCCACAATCTATCATGTTGAAGATTTTGTGATTTATGGATTTTTTGATTGTGTTTAAGTTTTTTTCATCAATGTTTCGAATACCCAAAATCAAAAAATCCATAAATCACAAAATCTTCACCTTTAACCTTCTCAACAGCTTCCCCCAGGGTCAACCATCCAAGAATACCCAACACTCTATTCATTATGGCCTCCCTATTGATGTCCCCATTGTTGCACAAAGTATCAAGTCTCCTCAATATCTTAGGGCTCAAGTGGACTTATGAAAACTAGCCTGCAAGGAAAGGAATTAAAAGTAGTTAGCAAATGCCACAATATCTCTAGTCGCCCCCAGGTTACAGGCATGTTTTGATGAAGAATGAAGACCTTTGATGATTTCATCCATGAAGCCTCTGACCTCGAAACCAAAGGGAGAAATGAAATATGAGGATTATGAGATCCAAACTTTATTCTTAAATCTCTGTGAAGCATTCCCTAGAGACAAGATAGGCCTCATGAAGGCCACACAAAAGGTAGTATCCTTCGACTATGTAAGGTTGGAAAAGAAATTGAAAAAGTGAGAAGTGGAGTTGGCAGATGTGAAGGCCACAATTGATAGGAACCAAGTGGAGATCAAAGTAAAAGATATAGAGATTTCACATTTGAGGCAAGTCCAATAGCAGCAAAATGCAACAACTATGTCACTTCAAACTATTCAAATAGATAAGGATCAAGTTTTAGCTGAGATGGAAAATATCTCACTCAAGATCGATATCGAGTGCAAGGAAGGAGAGAATTTGAAAGCTAAACTACAAGAATCAAAATAGGAGTTGCAATGCAAAAAAAGGAACTCTCTAATATAACAGATCGATGGGATCATGCATGTGAAGACCTACAAAAGAAGATGCAAGAAATGCAAGGAAAGTGATCTGAAGCATCAAATAAAGAAAATCAGTTGTGTGAACATTTTGAGAAGGAAAAAAATGAGTTTTAAAAGGAATTGACCAATTCCCAGTCTCAAAATGTACATGAAAAGAGTGCTAGGGAATAGGCAAAAAAATAGCTCAAGCAAAAGATGGAAGAATTAATAAAGGTATAGTAGGAGTTATTAGTTATTTCAAGTCTACAAGAGAAAGGCCAATGATATCTTCAACATCAAAAAAACCAATTCCAAGAAGAAATTTAAAAATCCCAGATGGTGATTGACACGAAGAAGTGGGAGAAACAAAATGAGTCTGGTCTACAAGCCCGTGACAAAGAAATCGAATGGTTGCACCTTGAACTTTCAAGCGCTTTCGAGACAATCAATCAACTATGGGAGGATATAAAATCAAAGGAGTCTCAGACCCAACAAAAGCAGGCTATGGCATAAAAGACTAAATTTCTCCCTTTGGTACATAAATTATATTTCTCTTATTGGGATAAAATTAAAGTTGACATCCTTCAAGCTAGCTCTAAGGTTCATGGCAGATGTGAAGGAGCTTAGTACAATGATTGGTCTAATGATTGACTAGATTTTACTTTCAATCACTCCTCAGTCTATAGAGCTAGAGAGCTTGATCAACAAGCTCTACATATCTATCAAATAGACTCTGGACAATGAGGGTATACTAGACAAAAGAGCGGCTACAAAGAAGGCGAATGAATTCATAGTCTATAACCAAGCCGCACAAAAAGGCAGAAATTTCCATACTGCTTTGACAAACAAGATCACCAAGATGAGGGAAGATTTCGAAAGACTAGTTCAAATAGGATTTCCTTCTCCCTTCTTACCTAATGGCGTAGTATTAAATGAAGAGAAAATCAAAGAGGAACTAGAATGCAAGAAACATGGTCAATTGGCATTCCAAATGCTAGGTCCATTGGTAAGTGCAGAAGAAATCGAAGAAATACTCCTTCCACTAGCTAGAATTTACTTTCACATTGGTGTTGCACAGACTAGATTGGGTGAGGTCTCTTTTAAAGAGATACTCAATTTAGACCAAGCTTTGAATTGTTGCACATGCTGGTTTTTCCTTCCAATTCAGATTGGGAATACCTTCATTCTGCATTCCTCAAGCTCTAAGGATCACATGTATAAAAAATATTTTTTAGCTTATTATTTTGGGTTTGTTCCTTCGCACACGTAGGCCCTTGGTAATTCACTAGAAATTGTAGATCTTTGGTTTTTCTCTTAACATTATTTAATGTTTTCACTATTCCTTTTGGCCGCACAAGTTCCCTCCTAGGTACCATTTTTTGATCTTTTCTATTAGCCTCGCCACTTGTCATGTTGGCACACTTTTGAGTAGGTTGTGAGGTTCTTTTTTCTAAAAAGTGCACAATTTTTCCACGTAGTGGTTACATGGCTTTTTGAATGTCGCATTGCTATCAGACGTGGAGTGTGACACATGGCTTCTCCATAGGGTTTTATAACAAGCAACTCAAGGAAATTTTGAGAAATTCCCGCCATTATGCCACATGGCCCTTTTTCTGTCGGGTGAGTTTCTATAGTGTCAGGAACAACATTTTTTGAAGAGAATTGCTAGGTTTCAATTAGTTTTTCCTTCTCCAAGTAGTCCCAAGTGTCGTTATCCACTTGATCATGCTATTGTTGCTCACATGACAATCAGATTGGACTTTTTCTTGTTAGAGTTTTCATGGCGCCGTAATTTTTCTCTTATGAAAAATATTTTTTAGCAACTCCCAGAATTCTAGATCCACATATGGTTACGAAGATCACCACATGAAGCAGCTCAAATTTTATTTCCTAGATTTCTATAATTTGATATGATCTTCGTTAGGGTTTTTGGACCAAAATTTTACTGAAACCTATTAGGGTTTTGTTAAGGTGGTGGAGAGTTCTTTTTGCTTGTTTTCTTCCCTTACCAAGTATAAAAGGGAATTTCCAAGCCTCTCTAACTAGTTCAAATTCTATTAGGAGTTAAAAGATAGGAGGTGAAAGATTCCTTACAATATTTTTTCTGCTCTATATCAATTTTTTAACCAATTTTCAAGATAACAACCTGAATTAGTTATCTTACCGTAGCATCTTTTGTATTATTTTCTAGATCAAGTAATAGAAGGATGAAGATGTATTAGATTGTTCCTATATGGCATTTATCTTACATTTTATTCTCTACTCATAAATATTAATGATCAGTGTCATTTTTACCTTTCAGATATAGTCTTGATAATTGGTGCTTAGTTCTAGATTTTATGTTTATCTAACTTATACGTACAGTGAATTGGATCATGTTTGAAACTCTTTCATTTCCTGTAAAAGATATGTTAGATCTCATACTATTTTTTTGGGGTGAAATAGTTATGTAAGGTTTTGAGGCTTCACATTCAATCTCAAATTCATCATATTCTTACAAACCTTAATGGGTGATTCCCACAAAAGGATTTAAATGACTTCTTTGTGCTCATATAGGCCTTAGTTGTTCATTCTCCTTCAACAATGAAGGGTCTATGGAATTATGTGTTCATTTTATCAAAATTGAAAACCTATTAGGGTTTTGAAATATTGTAAAATATTTTGGCGCATTGCCTTAGTTAAAGTTGCATTTCTTCATTTCCTTCTCCCTTTTCCCAAATAGAATGGAAGATTTAGCTTCTTTAAAAATCTCAAAGGTCATTCAGTGAAGCGAAAGAAGTTCCCCCATTCACTAAATTTCCCATAAGGTTGTTTAGAGAGGTGCAAGCTTTTATGATCAACACAAGTTAAATGCATTCATTTTCTTTTCCAACTTTTACAATATTTTTTACATGTGTAATCGCCTATACTCATTGATATAGGACATGTTAGAATCCATGAATGCATATATAGTGAGAACATTGTCAAAATCTTATGAAGCCCGAGTTGATAATTAAAATGAATCATTTCATGGAAAATGAATTATTTAGTCGGGAATCCATCCTCTGAATTGTGTGTCTACCTGTAGCACCATGTTAATCAAACAATAGAGAAGCCCTACATTTTTGGAATTGTTTCCAAGGATGGTGCTAAGTTCAAGATTCTCTTATGTATTTTTTATTGTTTTCAAATATTTCCTAGTTTAGCAATTCCATTTTCAGCATTAGGGTAAATAGGTTTTAGCCATCAACACAACAAGAGTTACTAACAATGTGTAGGAATCATTGAACTAAAAAGTTACAAACATTGCATGTAGAGGAAGTGAGATGCTCTAGTAATAATTATCCCCTCAACACACAAAGAATTAGAGGATAATGGTGAACACAATGAATAGAGCAAGGGTATACTTGTAGAAAAATTCTCCCCGATACTAGTACTTACACCATACATAGGGGAGACTCCTGGGCACATACACATAACTATCATGGATAATACAACAGTAGAAGACCCACTAGAGCATGTAATGTATGAGTTCCCTATATCCAACCAAGAAGGGTTGTTTCTTTGAAGAACATATTGTTGATCACAATGTTAGTCGCACATCAACGGTGCAGATAAATCCTCATAAACAGACCATGGGAACCTATCTTTACTTCAAAGACATAACTAGGACAACCTAAATCTTCAAGCTAACTCAGCTTAATCCCAAGGCTCGTTTATGTTAGGTCTTGACCATACTAGGTTCGCATCAGGGTTCGTTGTGATAATGTTGTTAATCACAAGGGTTAAACGGTAACTTCTAGTTCTCAAAGGAATCATAAGGATCGGTAAAGATCTTCTCATTTTGGTTATCATAAAATTTCATGAAATCAACAAATATGAAATAACATTTCATGAATTTCAAACAAATTTTTCTATCACTTAAGTAGATTTAGCTTTAAGCATTTAGTAATATTATGGAAATAAAGATTTGCAATAAGATTTTCATTCATTCATCTCTTTTTTGGAACATTTTTTTGAAATTTAAACATCTATGCTAACATAAAGCATTAAAAATACTTAAAAAGTAAAAATGTGCTCCCAATTATTATCCACGCATGCCCCAAGAATTAGCCAAATCAAAGAAAACCACTCTATACTTCACTAGGTTGCTTCACAACTAGGCATAGAATGATGTTATATTTTAAAGAAAGGGAGGTTTATTTGGACACTAGGTAGGTTTTGTATGCACCCTTAAACAATGCAACATAAAGTCTTGTCTAGCTAAACAAACAACCAGTTACAAAATATTTCATACCACGTGGTAGCTTTCAAATTAGCTTTGATATGGATTAGCTTCTATGTGCATACAAGTTTTTAATTTGGAATGATTCGGAAAATAGGAAGAAAAAAAAACAAAACTTAGAGAAGTTTTGGCTCTTCTGACATGCACAAATTTTGAACTTAACTTCAAATGAAAGATCTCTTAGCCTTTTATAAGAACAAGACACAGGGAAGATAAGACAAATACATGAGAGGAAATCCAAGGGATAAGTACAACAAGGCACGTGGAATATGACAATTGGTAGGAGAATTGTTGATGAAGTCAACGAATGTCAACCTTCTTTAGCACTTTAAAATATTTCAGGCTTTTCATCTTTTTTTCTATTAGGATTCCATCTCAGAACCAAACAAACCCGCCAAATAAAATGTGGGAACTTCCCATACATTCAAAATGATCAAGTAAACCTTATGTTCCTACATTCAAATTTGGACTCAAACGAAACATTCTCGAGATTGAATAACCCTAGGACTAGGAACACTCCATCGCATGCATAATACCAAGGTTCTTGGTACTCAGTGCTTCTTAGAAACAAAATTTGTTCTTGCATGAGCTTCCAGAGCATACTTTTGAACTTGGTAACACCATTGGATTTTCTTGCAACCTTAGTTTTCTTGAACATCCATACCTGCATGTTGCATCACAATCTGCTTCTCTTGCAAGCACAAATTCCACACATTAAATCCCTTTTGAAACATTCACAAAACTCTCATGAAAACAAAACCATTAGTAATAAACCATCATTTTAAACTCATTATAAATATTAGGCTTTTAAAATCATATTCTTGCATAATTATTCCTTTTTTAGTTAGGGTACCAGACCTTTGCGAAACCTTAAAACATTTAACTTTAAATTAGCATTATTACTTGGTACCCAGTACCTGGTACTTTAGCTTTTACCAACAGATTTTCCCAGACCTCAAATTTTACCAGAAATTTACATTTTACTAGAACTTTGCTCTTGGACCAGAACACTTCGCCCAAATCCTTGCGTTAACACTTTCACCTTTCTAGCTTCCAGGTACCTGGTACCTGGTACATGGTACACTTGAATCACGAAGTACTAAAAAAAAATTCCTTTAACTTTAACTTCTGGAGGTCTCTTTAACTAGCCAGCACCTGTTATAAGCATTAGTTTTCACTTGGGTCCCCAAGCCTTACAATCTTGGGGTGTGTTGTGAGACCACACAACAACTTGCAACCAATAAAACCAAATTTAAAATAAACCTGAGATTGAATCACCCACTAAAAATCCTAACTTATACATATTTTGAAACAATAATTCCTTACCTTCACCTAGATTCTAACATAAAGACGATGAAATTTCTCTGAAAAGTATCAGTGTGTGCTTTGATTAATTCCAGTTTTTGAAACTTGATGAAAAAACTAGTTCATTGACATTGAACTACATAATTTGGTAATCCTCCAAAGCCAACCATGGATAGAGCCTTTCTGCTAGTCAAGCATCCATAGCCCCGACAAGGTTATCTCTGTAATTCCCCCAAATATAGATCTACTGCTAGTCAGGCATCCATAGCCCCGGAAGAGATATTTGGATAGCCTAAAAATTTGAATTTTTCTCTATTTTGATATTTCTTTGATGCTCATTTTTTCTTTTCTTTCTTCTTTTTTTTTGATATTTTAATGTAATCTCATTTGCTTCAACTTGCAGGTAATGAATCCCACTATTACATTGGGAATTATAGTGGTAGCAAAGGTTACCTTTCAATTTTTCATTCAATACAAATCCCTTCATTGTTTCACCAATTCCCCAAAACTCATTTAGTTATTCCCTGTAGGTGCACCTTTCTAGCTAAATTTTACCACCCTTATGCCAAACCCAAGCTAATTGCAATTCATTATGTGCTAAAAAAATATGCATAAGTTAAAATTTAGCAACAAACAATTCAATCACCCAATTAAATCTAAATTTAGAACCATCAGTTACCACCCTTCCATTTTAATCTTATGGAAACTACTAAAATAATTGGCTAGCAATTCAAATTTGATGACATTGCACCACATTAATGCATCAGAATTGTCATGATGACACTTAATCCCAAAAATAATACTCTGCATTTATTTCGCACACTTTACATGAACATAGTATTTATCTTCACTTCCTAGATGCTGACATGTGCTACCTTACTGGCTTGACTTTCCTTTATGCATTGCACACATGGACTCCTTCATGATTAATATGGCTCAATAAAACATAATGAAATGACCACCATTAATTTTGAAATCTACAATTTTCTCGATTCGTGATCTTTGTACTAGAAAACTTCGAAGCAATGACCACCAATTATGTGAGAATTAATTAGATTAAATATTCTACTCTAGAGAAACTTGTCTAGTTGCCACCTCAACTTGCACTTTCCAAGACTTCGATCCAGGAAACTATGTACCACAACTTCCTCATATTTTTCTATAAATTCTACACTTCTCTCTCAAATTCTTCACATTTTTCTTTTCTCTCAATTATCATTTAGCTTTTCCACTCTACTTGTGCTTTCTCTCGCTTGTAGGACATGGACAGTCCAATGTTTCTAAGCTATGTTCATGACCAAAATGGCTTCATGGGTCACATTACTACCCAACAGCTTAATAGATTTTTCTGTCTACGGACTCCCGACTTTACTGCACCAAATTTTTGCTTGGTCCTCGAGGAAACTTTTGTTGAATCCAGAGCATATTACTAGCTGAATACAGACTTGGCTTCAAGGTTCATAGCCTCACTCCTAGATCTTGGGATTTTTGTTGAAGAAGTATGCACTATTGCAAATATGATAGTGCGACCTGATTTCTTGGGGATTCTAGACTATGTCCTATTTGTTGTGTACCCGATCGTCGAAATTTCCTCTGCTGATGGAATTCCTCGGTTCCTGGAACAAGGATAATTAGTTCCTCTCCATCCATTTCTGACTGATCTCCAGACCCCTGACTTTGATGCTCATCAGGGAAATGCTTACCTAGGATATTCTTCTCTTATGGATGAAGCATCCCAAATTGACTAAATAACCACCCTATTTCTACAACTCAGATCCTTCTTTTTACTCTTTTTGCAATTTTTACATGTATATACGAAATACACACACACACATATATTATATATATAAAAAAATTATTTTCATACTTAAGTGTGTATTTACGGTGCATGCTTTTATTTATTCATTTCATAGTGCAATGTTTTTTTAGAATATTTCAACTTACTCTCATGTGTGTATGTTAAGTTAAGAAAAATTTATTAATGTCAAAAACAAACCAAAAAGCAAAAAAAAAAAACCCTACAAAAACAAACTAACCTAACTAAAAATTTATCTTAACAAACGATTAACCCTACCTAAGAAATTTATTTTAATCTCTATCACTATCTTCATAGTATTTTTTGTACGAATTACAATAGGCTTGTCTTTAGATTCACTTGATTATATTTCAAATCTCCTATTGTAATGATGAATTATCTTAATTTCTACGTTTAACAAACGTAAATTCAAATGTGTACTTACCAATCAATTGGCTCATATGTATGAAAATGACCTCGTTAAAGGTTGATTACACACACCTTTGTTGATTCCTCCATAGTCTACCTTCTTCCAACCCTAGTTCATGGTTTTCTTCTTTACTGTATTCAGTTCCATGAATGATGGTATTCATTTCTTGATTCTCCCTCTCTCCAAGATTCTTTGAGTCTTCAGCCCTGTGTTCACTTTCAATCTTGTTAGACCAAGCAGTAACACAATTTACATTGTCATCAGAGAGAGAAAGTAAGAATTTGATATTTTATATTCTACATGAAATTAGGAAATTTTCCCTTTTTAACTCATGGATTTTCAGTTAGGGGTGAAAAATACACGTCTCCCACTCGATTTTCCCACTTTTCCCCTTCATTGTCATCTTCCATGTGTGAAAGGGTTGATGACTCATCACTTTTGTTTTCTCATTTTTGGTGCAATATTTCCAAGTCTCAATGTTCTTACCTATTTTCCTACAAAAATTAGGATTTTCATTGTAACAATTGTAATTAATAAAACGATTTGATTTAGAAATTAGTTCTTTAACATTTCCAGTTTTACTAGGGTTATACACTTCTTCGGAATTCAAAATTATTCTCATTAATGTTTCCTTTCTCTTAGTAGTTAAAACCTCTTCCATTAATGGAATTACTTTATGCATGGACAAACTTACCCTAGCTAGAAGAATTTCACAATCAAGTTCATCATGGTCAGTTGTATCATGAATTCTACACTTGATGACCCTACCAAAGGTGAACAAACTCAAAGGATGAAGCCTCCAGTTAAGGATTTTCTAGAGCTTTCCAACTTCCATTTTCATACCACCAACTTGCATTAACTATCATCTTACAAGCAACTCTCAAACCTAGAACTAATATTGATTCTGAATAAAACCAAAGGTTCAAACCCTCCTAGTGCAAGTTCCTGTTGATCACGATGTTAGTCACACACCAACAATGCGGATAAATCATCACAAATAGACCGCAGGAACCTATCTTTACTTGAAATAATAAACCAAGACAACCTAAATATTTAGGCTAACTCTACTTAATCCCAAGGCTTGTTTATGTTAGGTCTTGACCATACTAGGTTCACATCAAGGTTCGTTGTGATAATGCTATTAATCACAAGGGGTAAACGATAGCTTCTGGTTCTCAAAGGAATCATAAGGATCGATAAAGATGTTCTCAATTTGGTTATCAGAAAATTTCGTGAAATCAACAGATATGCAATAACATTTCGTGAATTTAAAACAACTTTTTCTATCACTTAAGTAGATTTAACTTTAAGCATTTAGCAATATTATGGAAATGAAAGATTTGCAATAAGATTTCCATTCATTCATCTCTTTTTTTGGAATATTTTTTTCTGAAATTTAAACATCTATGCTAACATAAAGCATTAAAAATACTTGAAAAGTAAAAAGTTTCTCCTAGGTATTATCCATGCATGACCCAAGAATTAACCTTGAATCAAAGCAAACCACCCTAAACTCCACTAGATTGCTTCATAACTAGGCATAAAATGATGTGATATTTTAAAGAAAGGGAGGTTTATTTGGACACCAAGTAGGTTCTATATGCACCCTTAAATGACGTAGCATACAATATTGTCCAACTGAACAAAAAACCAGCTACAAAAGATTTCATACCAGGTGATAGCTTTCAAATTAGCTTTGATATTAATTAGCTTCCATGTGCATACAAGTTTTTAATCTAGAATGATTCATAAAATAGAACAAAAGAACAAAACTTAAAGAAGTTTTGGCTCTTCCAACATCCACAAATTATGAACTTAACTTAAAATGAAACATCTCTCGACCTTTTATAAGAATAGGCCACAGGGAAGATAAGACAAATACATGAGAGGAAATCTAAGGGACGAATTACAAAAAGGCACATGGAATATGACAATTGGTAGGAGAATTGCTAACGAAGTCAATAGATGTCAACCTTCTTCAACACTTTAAACTATTTCGAGCTTTTCATCTTTTTACTATCAGGGTTCCATCTTGGAACCAAACAAAAATACCAAATAAAATGTAGGAACTTCCCACACATTCAGAATGATCAAGTAAACCTTTTGTTCCTACATTCAAATTCAGACTCAAACAAAACATTCCCAGGATTGAATAACCCTGAGACTGGGCACACTCCTTCATCACATGTGTAATACCAAGGTTTCGGGTTTCCTAGTACTTGGTGCTTCTAAGCAACAAACTTTGTTCTCGCATGAGCTTCCAAAGCGTACTATCAAACCTAGTAACACCATCAGATTTTCCTGCAACCTTAGTTTACCTAACCATCTATACCTAAATGTTGCATCATAATCTGCTTCTCCTATAAGCACAAATTCCACACATTAAATCCCTTTCAAAACATTCAAAAAACTCTCATGAAAAAAACAATTAGTAATAAACCATCATTTTAAACTCATTATAAATACCACGCTTTTAAAATCATATTCTCACGTAATTATTCCTTTTTTAGTTAGGTCACCAGACCTTCGAACCTTTGAGCAACCTTAAAACAAATAACTTTAAATCAACATTGTTACTTGGTACTCGGTACCTAATACTTCAACTTTTACCAAAAAAATTTCCTGGACCTCAAATTTTACCAAAACTTCACATTTTACTGAATCTTTTCTCTCAGACTAGCACACTTCACCCAAAACCTTGCATTAACACTTTCACCTTTTTGGCTTCCCGATACCCAATACTTGATACACGATACACTTGAATCATGAAGTACTAAAAAAAAAATATTTTAACTCTCGGTGATCTCTTTAACTAGCAAGCACCTTCCATAAGCATTAGCTTTCACTTGGGTCCCCAAGCCTTAAAGTATTGGGGTGTGTAGTGAGACCACACAACACATACCTCCTTCAAAATTGCATATCTTCTATTGACTAGTTACAAAGGACCCAAATACCTTTATTTTTGAGTTTGATGTTCTGTGGTGAAGATATGATTATACCACAGATGCTAAAAGACTCAAACTATTTCCAGCAACATTGAAATATGCTCATCTAAGATGGTTCATGGGATTGGGAAGAGATGTTATTCCCAATTGGAATACAATGAAGAAAAATTTCCTAGACAAATACTAGGATTACTGTAGAGGTATAGATAGAAAGAAGGATGACATCTTCAAGATGTCACGGAAAGAGGATGAATCATTGGGTAAGTGCACCAAGTTGTGACACAAAAAAGGTGCCAAATTGGGAAAAATGCAAAAAAAGGATTTTTTTTATGTGCCATATTTGGTGAGCACCAAATTTGGCACTTGCCAAATAGAAAAGTATGTTAAAAAAGAAACATTTTAAACTTCATTTATGCCTTGGTCGTGACTTCTACCTGCTATGTTTTACCTCTACATTCCACACTTTCCAAAAGGAGGCCATTTTTTGCACTATTAGCTTGTGATTCTTTGTGAAGATACCACATAGATGTCAAAGAGGTGAAGGAGGTATGTATTTACTTTTTTTAGTTTCAAATTTGAATTAAATTGTAGATTGAAATAGGTTTTTCTAATTAAACTTTGGTTTCATTTCTAGGAAATCAATCCCCACCTCAAAATATTGATAGTTCACAATCACCTTCTCATGAAAACCATCTCGAACAAAAAGAACATCAAACCCCTCCCTCAATTCGTAGACATCCTATAGGAACTAAAGAAAATATTTTAAATCAAATAGAAAACAACAAAAGAGAGCTTGAAGAATTGATTGCAACATTAAATGAACATGTTGCAACCCACCCCCATAGGAGAGGCATTGTCAAATCCTTAAAGTCAATTGTATCCCATGTAGGAGCAATGAGTGAACAAATTAATTTATATCCTAAGCTCCCTTCCATACTCTAACATACTAATATATTTATACATAATCAATTTATATTATTGTTTTTCATATTGTTATCTTTTACCAAAGATCTAAATCCTAGAAATATTTAAATTAAGCATACATATGATCTTCTATTAAGTACTTGCTGAAGTCAAATCTTAAATAGGAGCTTGACTAACTTGGGAAGATCCTATGTAGTCTTAACCCCTTTTCTTGTCCTTGAAGCAATCTTGTGGTGCTCTCTCTAGATTTAAAATTCTACTTGGAAATACCATGTCTTTAGATTTTCTTCCTTATTTTAGTGCTTTCATTTAGACTTATTCATCTTGGAATATTCTTTGTAGTTCTATATGCTCTTCCTATGCCTATTTTGTAGTTTATCAATTATTGTATGACATAAATTGTACATTTTACATATGGGTGGAAACTTTTAAAACAGGGTGGACTCTAGTGCACCCAAGGTAGCATCCTTATTCTAGAACTCAATTTTCATGCTTGATTGAATTATTTTGATTGAATTCTAGATTTAAAGTAGGTTAATTATATAACACTTTAGCAAAAGAGTTTATTTTTACATAATATAGATGTTACTTAGTGATGTTTATAGTATTGTTAATTGAGGTATATCAACAATAATTTGTATCATGTTGTTATAAGACAAGCTATCATGGCATTATGAGGCATCACCATAGTAGCACCTATCATTTTTTATATTTATTTCACAACACTAATACTAATTGTCATGGTGTTTAAGCTATTTCCATAATGATACCTATCATGTTACAAATTCAAGCAGCAAAACATCAATACTTATGATCATTTTCATTGAACTATCCTCATAAAGATGCTTATATTGTTGAAAATAAATAAAATAATGTTTAATCATATTTATATGTATGTATAATTTAGAATAATAGAAAATTAAATTGATACAATTATATTTATTAGTGTAAACTAGAAATTCAACCCAAGGTCATGGAGTTAATAAGAAATGAAGCACACAACCACTATATGCAATCCTAGTTACTCAATAGGATCCAATCTATTCAATAGAAAACATGCAATAATAATTAAAGCCAAATTTCAAGCAACTAACATCTTCACCTTCACCATATTGCCATGAATGACTTCCATTGTTCCTTCTTTGTAAGCTTTGCTCTCAGTTATGGGTATGATATGTTGTCGTTATGAATCTTCAAGTATATTTGAGGATTGCAATGATGCAAACGTTGAAGTTTAAGAGTTTGTGGTTAGTCATCAGCATGCAATGAATGCTTGTTTTAATAGAAAAGCTTGTTTCAGATGAACTATCTAGATTAAAAGATGAAAGATCAAGATCAATGACTGAGGTCCATTGAGAGGAAATAGATTGGAGAGTGAACTGGCCTGAGATTCAATCAAGAGAATTGATTGGATAATCAATGAGATTGATTCATTAATTATTGGAATTAAATCATCAATGGAATTGATTTGTTAGTCAACAAATTTGATTGAATAATGAGTGGATTTGATTGATCAATCAATGTGTGAGGATAATTATTTAATTAATTAATCTTTAGAGGAACATGCAAACAAAGATTGAATTAATAAATAAAATTTTATTTATTAATAGATCATGTTGAGTGAATATTAGAGAATTAAATAAGTAAATTAATTATTTAATCTAGAAGTGGGAAAGTGGTTTAATTAAATAATTTGTAACAATTATTTAATATAAGAAGGGTGTTTGATGTTAATTAAATAATTACATGATAACTATTTAATTAAAATAGAAGAATTAGTGAAGTTAGCGAAATAATTAAATAAGATTTATTTAATTAATCCTGGGAAGAATAATGTTTAATTGGGAGATTATTAAATAAATATGATTTATTTAATTAGTCAGAGAGAATAATGATAATCAGGACATTATTAAATAAATAAGATTTATTTAATTAGTTAGAAATGATGAATTTGAATATTAATTAAATAATGTAAAATTAATTAATAATAGAATATGAAAATTGATAATAATTAAATAATAAGGTATTATTTAATCATTTAGGGAAGAAGAGTGAAAATTAGTAAAAAGGTGTTGCTTGCAGGTCAGGACAATTTAAGGTATCTACATTTTCCCCCTCTTTGATATAATGCATTTTTATAGCATTATTTCAAAGGAAAATCAAAAATTTGTGCTTGAGTGTTGCCTCGGTATGCCCCAATGATGATAGAATAGGATGATGCCCCCTCGGAAAAATTTACAAATTTTGAAAAAAAACAAAAAGTTTGGGAAATTATTCTGACAAGTCAATTTGATAGTGTTGAGTACATTGCTAGCAAAAGATTTTGATTTTAGTACCTCTGGGGAATTCGTTTTTTTGTTTGAAGTGCAAAGTTGATGCACCTAGTTATAAAGGCTTTGCAAAATCCCACCCTAAAGGTCTATAAATAGGCTTTAGGGGGTGCAAAAAAGTTCATTTGTGCATTTTGAGTTTAGAAGTCTAAGTGCTCTGAGAGGAATTTTTTGAAGGAGAACTTGCAAAGATGTCACTCATTCTAGTAGTTGCGGACTGCAAATATCAAGTTTGATCCTTCTAATGGCTAGAGGGCTTAGATAGTATGTACCATTTCTTTTCCATATATTTCATGCAATTTTTCATAGAGTTTGGGGCTTGAAGAAGAGAAAATAGATGCAGTGTTGTTTTGGCATCACATTTGCTATCGCGTTCATCGCATAACTGGTCTTGTGCACCACATGTGCGAAGTGTGATGCATTTGTAAAATAGAGTTGCAAATGTTAGGCTAGTTGCAATTGCTTTGTGTGTTGCATCCATTGTGGTGTGATGCATGTGTAGGATAGAATGACACAATTGATTTCTTGCAATGCATTTTCATGACAATACACCACAATTGCTTAGCATGTTCGCATTTGCAAAGTGAGTTGCATGTGTGAGTTGCATCTATATGATAGTGTGACACATTTGACTTGTATCCCATTTGAGTTAGTTTTTGATAATAAAAAAAATTGTCTAAAATGTTCAATAGGTTCAATTAGGCATTCTGCTTGATGTAATGTGTTATTTGTGAGTGCAAGTGTGAATACTACTGATCTACACTTGAGAGAGTCATCCTACTTTCTGATTGCGTGACCATCTAAGAGATGAGAAGAGGGACATATTACATGTGTTGGTACTATATAATGTTACTTTCATGCCCACATTTGGGCTTAATTGAGGTCTATTGATAGCTTTAGCAGAGCGATGGCACTCTGAGACTAGTTCTTTCCATTTGCCCACAAGAGAGGCCACTATGACTTTGAAGATGTGTGGTGTATTCTTCATCTCCCCATTCATGGTGAGTGCATTGTCTATGATCCTAATTGTGGGTTCACTACCTTGTAAAGAGTCTTTATTGATAATGACCTAGCTCTTGGGGGCGAGGACTATGAGATCTGGTGGGATACACTTTGTTGACAGATATGACCAGCTCCTAGCTATTATCTACATTATGATTGGCAGTGTTTTCATTCTTGATCGTCGAGGCCATGGGTTCTTCATCAGATGGGATCAGATGCTTGAGGGGATTATGGAGCATGCCACTATTTATGCTTCAGGTCCTTGTTTATTAGCCATGCTCTATTTCTAGCTTCATAATGTGGCATACTAAGATGCTCAATCTATCAACTACAGTACTACATTTCTTATAGTTTGGGCTTGGAAGCACATATCTTTTTCTAGGCCATTAGTGGATAGATACCTAGTACCAAGGCTGCCCTATGCATACATCTATGGAGGTATCATTACAAAGATCTGAGTTGGTGACATTGGCTATTGGCATCATGGTATGGATACTCTTGATATGTTCACATGGAGACCATATAGAGACTTGATTGTTCATATTGTTTAGACACAACACATCATTGAGAGACATCATCCAAAGCATGTACAGAGACTATTTGGAGAGAAATAGGGAGATCCTATGGGCATCACAAAGTTTTCTTGATCTTCTCGAGAGGTTCCCATGTAGGGACCCATGATTAGTGTTCAAGTGGCAGATGCGAAGATAGATGGACTACAACTAGTTGAGTGGGGTTCCCTTGTTGAGTTATTCGGTGCAAGGACTATAGTAGAGTTCAACGCATGGTGGGCCCAACATAGACCCACCCCTTTTATAGATCTAAAACAAATTGTTCCTATAGAGAGGCCAGGTAGAGGTCCCGGGGGGAGATTATAGGGTCTCGAGAGGATGGGGGAGAGGAGACGATGGTGGTCAAGGCGATTGAGGAGATGGTGGTGATGATGGGGGCATGGTGGAGGTTGGGGAGGAGATGGTGGGAGGGGAGATTATTCCTAGGGTGGAGACAGAGGCTGAAAGGATAGAGGTAGACTTCCACCTCGTGCATCACAACAAGATTAGTAAAGGGATGATGCTCCTCATCAAGAGGAGAGATTCATAGTTGCATATGTGGAGGTAGATACTCATTACGAGGATGGTGTTATAGCATGCCAAGTATAGGTAGAGGTTTCTCCTCATCATGAGGAGGTGTAGAGAGAGTAGTAGCTAGGTGTCAATGTTGACATCGACATGGATATCGAGGTGGAGGAGGTGAGGAGGGAGGTGGAGGAGGAGGAGGCTAATCGAGAGAGTGATTGAGGAGGGTATGGAGGATATTCCTAGTGGGGAGGATCTATTGGATATCAAGGAGGAGGATGCAGAGGAGAGGGTACCTAACCCACATATAGCATCTTTGCATGTGCAACTTCAAGTTGCTTTAGCTCAAATATAGGGTGTACAAGGGAAAGTTTTGAGCTAATGGTTGAGCATGATATGATAGTCATCAGAGCACAACATGACTAGAGATCCATTGAGTTCACTGACATAGTCAATGAAGGCACCATCAATCTAGTACAGACATTGCATACGTCCAACAGGGTTGAGTAGTATTATAGAGATCTTTATGAGAGGGTAGTGCCACCAACAGAGAGGGCACCTAGCTTTGCAAAGAGTCAGAGAAGATTATACTATAGGGGTCATGGAGCACTAGAGGGTGTCTTAGCCTATGGCCACATCTCCCTATCAATTAGGTCAGCATTCACATAGGGATCGACACGAGCATAAGGATTAAGTCATAGAGATGAAAGGCATCCATCTAGTGACAGTGGTAGCACAAGTGATGCATGTTTATATATATAGCCACGTATATTTTTGATTGAGCCTACGAGCTCCACATTTTTATAGTCATTTTATATTTAATGCTTATGATTTATGATGTGATGTATGGATAGTAATGCTTATGATGCTTATATGATGATGGAATTATATGTTTAAAACATGTTATGCCATATATGATATGATGTCACATGGATGATGATGATTCTAAAATGAGATGCAATATTATCTATCTTTTTGTATTTTTCTTGTGCAGTATGTATGACCTATATGCATGTGATTATTTATAATATTCTAACATGATTATAGATGCAGGACGATGCAACTCATATATTTGTTTTTGTGTGTCATAGCACGCCACTGAGATGACTGCATGATTTTTCAGAAGAACTATTAGTGTGAAGAAATATTTAGTAAGGATCGAAGAACCATTTAAATAGATCTCTCATCCAAATTCAAATTGATGTAATGATTAATATTACTTGAGCTTTAAATAGTGCATGTTTTATCATCATATAGGGTTATTTGTGTTTATGGAACAAGCATATGTATGCACACCTAAGCATGAATTGAAAAGCCATATTTTTTTTCCATTTGTTTAAAGATATGATATATAGACAAGTGGATGGTGTATGCCAAGTTGAGACAAACCTTGGTGATATTTAGTATCCATTTATCATAGATTAAGACACACCAAACGAGGAGTGTTCTGATTCAGATTAGTGACAATAGAACCTTGTAGGAATATGAGGAAATTACCATAAAGCATGTTAATCTTGCTGCAAAAAAGTCTTTAGGTAACCTTTGACTTGCATGGGGTGTTTTTATTATGCTAGATAGAATCCCAATCACACACAAGGATATTAGTTGCCCCAGTCATCATACCAAGACAAACCACAAATAGACATCAACAAAAAGAAACTTCATCATCCATCATTGTTGTTCTAATCACTTGTAGATATCCTCGAGTAGCTTAGGAGTATGACATAATATAAATGAGATAAGATAAGACAAATACTAGACCAACTGAGTCAACAACTATATAGGTATTTATGTTTACTAACAAGTGTTTGATATTTTTTCAAAAGATTGTGTCTATTTTAAGGAGTGAAACATTTCATATAAGATGCCTGGTTTGGTTTTGATAATGAAAAATCCTAGAAGACAAATAATTTTTGATAAGATAGGTAAAATTTGTAAACAATCGATCAGCCTAGTTGAGAACTAGTTTGGGTAGTGTCGTCTTTTTATTTCATGATTTGTTAAGGTCAATTCCTGTGTAGGATATCATTTTTGTGTTAAACATGTTCATTCTCTACAGAGGATAGCTTTATTATGGAATTCATATTATGATGAAAATCTTATTGTAATGGAACCTGAGGGGACTGACCTAATGCCTTGGGGGCTCATTGATGATGGCCTTGGCTATGTGACAACGTAGAGACAATGTAATTCTACTTACCATTACAAGTGGTCTTTTATTATGAAATATGGTTTATGATTAAGATTTGACTATGACAGACACTAAATGAGAGACCTAATGCCTTGGGGGCTCATCAGTGACTTTCCTCTCCTACTTACACTCATAAAGACAATGTTGTTTCATACCATGAACTGACATCATTTTTTATTTTTCAATATTTTATAATTGTGTTTGGATTTTTCGAAGCATATTTGAATGTTTTTTATGTTTTGTTTATTTTTTTTGTTTTTGTATTTTTGTGATAACATCCTCGGATACCATGTGTAAGATCCTTTTGAAAGCCATAGGTTGGGTATTTTCCCCCAATCCGGAATAGGACTATTTTTTATGAGAGGATGGATATGATAAGCAGTTTGACGCTAAATGTTAGTCAATCACAGACCATGAGAAGGGGTGAGAAATATTTTTATTATGAAGGAGAATATGCTCAACTTATTATGGGTGAAATCGAATAGAGTAATGATAGATGATAGAGTGGAAGCTGACTACACATGGTACCTATTTTCCAAGTTTTCAAAATGGTACTTATCCAAAGCGCCACCAAAATGGTTTTCATTGTAGGAAAAATTATTTTCTTTCTCTTTTATTTACTATTTTTCCATTTTTTTGAGTTTTTAATACAATGAGATCTCCAAAGGTCATGTATAGTACTTCCAAAGGTGCATGTTATTGATAGGTTCAAAAAGCGGTTCACCCTTTGGAGTAGCCAATTGATAGGCACCAGATCTGTATGTTGTGATGATGATATAAGGAAACAACCAGTTAGGCTCAAAATTTCCCATTTTTTCTCTTTTTTGTTGGTTTTTAGGATTCTCTTTCAAGACCAGATCACCAATGTCAAATTTTTGAACCTTGACTCTCCTATTGTTGCTATGTCATATGCGATTATGATATGTCTATAAGTGGACCAATGCAGTTTGTCTTCTTTTGTCTAATAGTTTTAGCTCATGTAACCTAGAGATTTGATAATCTTCATCATCAATGAAATTTTTCTTGGAAACTCTCAAGGACGGGATCTCGACCTCAATTGGTAGAATGGCTTTGGAACCAAAGACAAGGGAATAAGGTGTGGCACTAGTAGGAGTACGAATGTTCGTACGATAAGCCCATAAGGCTAGATTTAGCTATATATGTCAGTCTTAGCTAGCATCATTGACAATATTTTTTAGGATTTTCATGATGGTTTTATTAGATGCCTCCACTTGACCATTACCCTAGGGATAATATGGAGTGGCGAAGTGGTGTTGGATGTGGTATCTTTCACATAATTCCTTGAAATCTTGGTTTTTAAAGGGACACCTACTATTTGTTATTGCGGATAAAGGAACACCATACCGCATACGATATAGTTTAGTATGAACTTTAAAATTTGTTTACCAGTGATATACATCATCGGTATGGCTTCAATCCATTTAGTGAAATATTTCGTTGTAGTGATAATGAACTTGTGTCCATTGGAAAATGTAGGTTGAATCTTCCTAATGAGGTCAAGTCCCCGTTGAGAGAAGGGACAAGGTGAGGTAATTGGATGCAGTCCTTGTGTCGGTGCATGTACTAGATTGTTGTGGATTTGAAACTGTCGACATTTATTCACAAAGTAATATGAATCACCTTCCATTGTAGGACAATAGTACCGTGTTCTTAGAAGCTTCTTTGCTAGGTTAGGACCACTAGAGTGAGCCCCACATATACCCTTCTGTATTTATTTTAAATACATCCTTGATTCCTCTATGTTGAGACATCTAAGAAGGGTGGTATCTAGGCTATGATGGTAAAGGGTATTTACAATGATAACATACTTAGTCGCTTGTCAGATAAGGGTTTTTCATTAGTTGTTGGACAACTCGAGAGGTAGGATTTGGGTGTGAAGGTAGTCATATATATCCTTATACCAGGGACAATTGGGACCCACAATATCACAGACAAGCTCAAATTTGGGGACATCAAATGCAGGGATCAATAATTGTTCTACCAAGAACTCACACTGATGTACATTATTAGGAATGTCCAAGAGAGACCCAATGTTGGCCATTACATCTTTTACCTTATTCTGCACTCTTTGGATTTGTGTAAATGGAATGGTATCAATGTATTCTTTGAGGTTTTCCACCATTTTCTTATATGATACCAGTATGTCGTCCTGAGTCTCATATTCGACATTGAATTGTTGGACTACTAACTATGAGCCACCATATACTTGTAGGTCTTTTATTTTCCATTTGATTACTTCCCGCAAACCCATGAGTAAGGTTTCCTATTCTGCTATGTTGCTCGTGCATAGAAATGTGATCATGTATGATTGAGGGATAGTGTGCCCTTGTGGTATAATGAACAAGAGACCAACTCCTAAATCATGATTTGTGTACAATCCATCGAAGTACATTTTCCACTTTGTAGATGTATCTATCTTGAAGATTACCTCATCCGGGAATTCAGATATGATAGGTGTGAATGCCTTTGTAGGGGAATTTGCTAACTGATCGGGAATGAATTTCCATTTAATTTCTTTCCTTTCCAAATTCAATTTGAACTCGCTAAAGAGCATCACCCATTTCACCAATCTGCTTGTTAACGTGGCCTTATTGAGTAAGTACTTTACTGGATCATTTTTTTCTATTAGCTTTGTTTGTAGATTTAACATGTAGTATCATATTATTTGTGTAGAAAAGGATACAAGACATGCTCACTCAATGGAAGTGTAATTGAGTTCATACCCTACAAGGGTATGGCTGATGTAATATATTGTGTGTTCCCTCCCATCCTCATCAATTTCTGCTAGGAGTGCTCCTAGTGTCAATGATGTTAATATGAATAGGATGAGTGGTTTCCTATTTATAGGCAGCCTTAGTACTAGTGGTGACAAAAGATAGTCCTTGATCTATTCAAAATATTGTTGAAAAGAATCAATCCATTTGAATGAGACATCCTTGGATAGGAGATATTGAAACGGGTGGCATTTGTCTACTAGTTGTGCTATAAACCTACGGATAGACTACAATTTTCCTTGTAGGCTCCTTAGCTGAATTAGGGTGGAAAGTGGTAGCATGTTAATGATAGCTTTCACCTTTGCAAGATCAACTTCTATGCCCCTATGCGAAACAATGTATCCAAAGAGCTTCCTAGAGGTCACTCCAAAGACATATTTCTTTAGGTTTAGTCAAACCTTATATTCTTCCAACCTTGTAAAAAATTTGTCCAATATTGCTAAGTGATCATCCCTTGTGAGGGATTTTTCTAGGAGGTCATCCACATAGTCCTCCATTAGTTTATGCATCATGTCATGGAAGATCATAGTCATTTCCCTTTGATAAGTGGCTCCAACATTTTTAATACCAAATGGCATGACATTCCAATAGTATGTTCCCCAAGCACAAGTGAAAGTTGTCTTGTGTTGATCTTTTGCTACAATTCTAATTTGATTATACCTAGAGAAACCATCCATCAGTGATAGCATCTCGTATCCTGCTATAAGATCCATGATCATGTCTATATTGGGTAATGGGAAATTTTCTTTTCGACAAGCCTTGTTCAGATCTTTGAAGTCAGTGCAAATACGGATGCCCCAGTCGATTTGGTGATTGGTACTAGATTTGAAATCTAGACTACATAATCGATGGGTCTTATGAACCTAACATCCAACGGTTTTTTCAACTCCTCTTTAATTAGTAAGGAAATTTTCGGGTGCATCTTCCTCAACTCCTACATAAAAGGTTTAGAATTAGGAAGGATAGGTAGGTGATGGAGGATTAGTTCATGGCCTAGTCTCAACATTTCCACATAGGACCATGCAAAGTTATTTTTCTTTTTCGAGAAAAAGTCAGTGAATTTTGGCTTCTCTATATCTGCCAAGGATGCTACAAAGTGTATAATTTATTGATCTTTTGATGTGTTGATGTTGACCTCTTGTGACTTCTCGACCAACATTTGGGATTTCTCTTGATTTGTAGGGAGTGGGTCTAGCCTTTCATCCTTAGGTGCCTTAAAGAGGTTTTCACCTTTGGATACATCATTTTTCTTATTTTTTGCTATGTTTGTAGGTGCCTTATGATTTTCACCCATAGACTTTTTTTTCTTTATTTCTTTTTTTTTTTGCCACTAGAAGGCGGGGCGAACTCCCCTAGATAGTATGCAGTTGTGTCAAGATCAATGGTTAATCCAGTCTTATGATCCCCACTTGGTATTTTGTTTCTAAGTCTCATAAACTCAATAATCACTTCAACATTTTTGAATAGGTCTAAGACTGGTGGACCTTGTTGGTCCCAATCAATTAGTTGGGGGTGAAGTAATGGCATTTCATCACTAGTATTAGCAAATCTGATGGATGAGGTGGATAAGGTGAAGATAGAGGAATTTTTTGGATCCCTAAAGGTATTGATCCAAGCATGGCCATTCATATATTTGGTTTGAGGGGGGATAAGTCAGACTCAAGAAAGGTTTTAACTAGGTCATAGTCGCTAGAGAATTTATCGAAACCACATTCCCATTCATTAGAGTCCATTTCGGTATGGTAATCCTTAGATGTCTCAACAATTTCAAAAAATGTAATGACTTCCTTCTAAAATACAATGATACTTGGAGCTTTCACTTTTAGACGTTGATACCCTAGCCCTTGTTAGTGTAATTAATTATTTATTACACTAGCATAAGTTAACTTAGGTCATACATCATTTATTCCTAGGTTGCATTTTTTAATAAATCATTTAATAATGGAGTAATTCCCCCTTCCTTTTTTGTAGGGATAAGATTCCTTCTAGAAGATGAGTTGTCCTAGAACTTATCTCAACATTTAATAATTTTCTAGATAGGGTTCACATGTTGTCACATGTTGTTAGATCATGACACATGGCAACATCTCATGCATCTTAGGTTTTCTCTTTTGCCTATATAATCAGGCAACTTGTTCATTTGTATCATATCAATCAAATACAATCTATGATCTAATGTTGTAGATCAATAGTAATCTCTCTTTGCAGCCCTTAGTTGCAACACTTTCTGTGTGGTGTAATTTCTCTTGGCAAGATCCTTTGAAGTGTGCATAGCTTCATTGGATGATTCAGCATCCATCATTTTAACATGGTATCAGAGCATGTTGAATTCTAACAACCCTATGTTGTGTGATTGTTTTCTTGCTAGGACAGGTTCTGTCATATCTTGTTTTTATAGTCCAAATTGTGCCCATCATTGGCTTTTTGTTTCATTATGTCAAAACTCCTTGCCATATTTGTCTATAGGTAGATCCACATGTATCTCATCCTCTTCATCTCTATATATCCATTTAGAAAGGTCTTCCTCAATACATTCCTTTCCCAATTCACCCCACTTGGTGAAGGTCATGGGTGGGTGATACCGAATCGCCACCTAGGGATCTTTCTTGATGTGATGGGGTTTGTCATAATGTTTTGGTGCAAATGGGAGTTTCCCCATGCAAAATAGACTTTCAATATTGTAGTCTCCAACTCCATCATCTTGGACTTGGACCTTGGTATCAGGTAATTTTCTTGGTAATAGCATGGCTTTTGATAGAGAATTTAGGTCAATTTATTGTGATGAAGAAAGGGAAGATGAGCTCTACCAATGGCTAGATACCTAATTCTTAGATGTTCCTCTCAAGTTATTGCAATATTGAAAGGGATCGAGATCACCAGAAATAGTGATCTCTGCTCCATTCTAGGGGAACTTCAGACATTGATGATACGTGGAAGGGACAACCTTCACGAAGTGAATCCATGGGTGTCCAAGCAAAAGGTTGTAGGGTAGGTCCAGATCCAAAACCTGACATACTATGTCTTGTATAGCAAGACCCACTCTGATTGCTAGCATGATGACACCCTTGGAGGAGAATTCCATATCATCATACCTACGTATTACCATCCTCTTTGACTCGTCTATACAAGCCTTTGAGAATCCCATGGTAGTTACTAGTTTTAACATGCATATATTCAACCCTACTCCATCTATCAGAAATCATTTGATTTTGTGTTTATTAGCGTATACCTCAAGGTGTAATTGTTCATTGTGATTCTATTTATGTGAAGTATAATTGTGTTCGATGAATGTTATGTGTTGGTTGGTAGCTAAGGACCCTACTATGGCCTAAAAATGGTTCACATTTAAGTCTATTGGGATGGATGAATCATGTAATTTCTTATCCAAAATAGTCTTGTGCTCAAAAGAGATGTGTAGCAACTCAAGAATTGAGATTTGAGTTGGGGTCTTTCCTAGATGATCAAGCAAGTTGTATTCATGTGTTTGTCAAGGTTTGGAAGGGGCTCCTTGCAACGTCACCTTCGATCTCCTAGTGGCAATTACACATTTAGGATTTTTATTTTTGATGGTGACGGTGGATGCATTATGGTCAGATGATGATCCGATATGATTCACTGTATACTCATAGGAGAAACTAGTATAATTGTCATCATCTTTTTCGCATGTTCTGGAACTCGAGGCTTTTCCCTTCATATGGTTTTGTAAATGGTCCTTGAAGATCATGTGATCTTTGTTAGAGGTTTCTAGTTGGTTATCTATTTAGATATCAGCCTGCTCTATGTGATCTTGTATAAGGTTCTTTAATTGGAAGCAGGTGGACGCCTTATGTCCCTTAATTATGTGATATTCATAGAAATCATTAGTGCTCCACCAAGTTGGTTTGAATATACCTAGCTCATAATGTTTGATCTAGGTAATTGGATGATATTATTTTGGAGAAATTTCTTCAAAATTTCCTTAATGGGTTCCCCTAAGGGAGTATACTTTCATCTTAGTTGAGGGGCCCTAGGAGTACCACGTGGTGTGTTATTTTGAGCCACACTGGCAGTTTGTTCCCACTTCTGTGGAGTTTTATTAGAAAATTCATCACTGTGGATCCTTTTAAATTTAGCACAGGATGAGGTTTATTGATGATTTTTGCATCTACAACACCATCATTTGTCACGTTTTTGTTCCATGACCAGAATTTGTTCTCATTTGGCTTCAAACTAGAAGAATAATTGTTATTCTCCTTAAAAAAATTGACAAGCCCTTTGGCTATGAGGGGTTTCTTCATGGATAACCCCTTTTGTATCACATCATCAAATGTGTCAGAGCAATGGATTCGTAAGTGGAACTGGACCTCTGTGCTGAAATTCTCCATGAAGATCTAGACCAATTACTTCTTTGGTATATGGAAAACACACTTGCTAGCTAAGTTTCACCATCTTTGTAAGAATGATGTGAAGGTTTCACCATCTTTCTATTTGTCTTTGCACAAATGGGTAATGTTGACATCATTTGATATGTTGTATGAAAAATGTGTGATGAATTTCTTCATAAGTTCACTCCAAGTTTGTATACCTAAAGGTAAGTGTGTAAACCATTTGAGGGATTTTCCTCCCAGACTTTGTGGAAAAATTCTCATGAGATATGTATGCTCATGCACCACGTCTAAGGATGTAGTGTGGAACTCTCGTATGTATCCAATGGGGTCACCCTTTCCCTTATATTTATCAAATTTTGGAACAATAAAGTTTGTGGGAAAGGGAGGCATGTGAATGCTCCCATCAAAGGGGTAAGGACATAGGTCTTCCACCGGCTATGCTTTTTGACTCCTAGTTATATGCATCTTAGTCATTTGATTTTGCAGTGTTTGTAACTGTTAAGCTATTAGGTCCATGGGTAATGGTGTCACTGGGACCAAGGTGGGTGTGATGTATTGTGAGGAACCTTGCAAGGGGTTATCGAATGGGTTTGTGTTGTGTTATGGATTAAATCCATGCATATTTTGGTGTTGGTGCATGGGTGGAATGTGGTGGTGATATTGTGAGGTCTGTGCAGGACTTTGGGTGAATGATGATGGTAGAGGAATGTTATCACTAGCTGTGGATGATGTACCAAGATTGTTTGGTCCTTGTGAAGGGGTTTGACTAAACCCAGTTGTGTATGCAGAACCATGATAGTTTGGCTATTGTGAAGGGGTTTGAGAAAACCCAAATGTGGAGTTTGAACTAGGATTGTTTGGTTGTGATGAAGGTGGGGGTTGATTAAACCCAAATGTATATGTTGAACCATGATAGTTTGGTTGTGGCATAGGTGTCGAATGTATATGATGAACCTAGATTGTTGAGTTGTTGTGGAGGTAGGGGTTGAGAAAACCCAAATGTAGATTGTGAACCTAGATTGTTAGGTTTTTGTTGGGGTGGAGTGATGTTGGGACCTATTTTGAAGAACGATCAAGTCCTTTTCAGAGGTATATTTACATTTTGTGAAGTGGATGTGGTACCCACTCGTGGTCCTAGCTACGAAGGGTTAGTATTTCATATCTTCCTTGATGTAGTTGCATTGGATGAAGTTTGGGTTGCAGTTGTGATGTGAGTTGGTGTTGCAGTTGTAGATGTAGAGGCAAATGGATTTGTCACGGGTTTAGTGGATGGAGGTGGGGGTGTAGCTTTCACAATTGGTATGTAGTGAGACATTTGGACAGGTGACATGTCTCTGTTCAACTATGGTATGGGTTGTGATGTAGTAGGTAAGTGATGGTGGAGGTATATTCATGGCACCAAATCTTGGTGTCACAGTGTTAGGACTCTCCCCTATGATGGAGTTTATGTCAAAATCATATGGTAGCTTACCTCCATGTGTTAATCGCATAAAATATATGTTGAGGTCTATTGACACAATTTCATCAATAATTCTCAAGATCTTTGGATCTTGAGGTGCATTTTTTTTCCTCAAGCGTGAGCCTTTGGTTGACCTCTTTCAAAGTGTAATCCTCAAAAGGGGGAAGAGTTTGATTTTGGGAGTTTGTGTGACTATTAGGTTTTTCACAAAAGTTCATATCACTAGTTGGGTTGTACATCAAATGAGAAGATGGGTCCATCTCTTTTCTTCTTTTAAATTGCAATTGTGTGAACCATAAAAGTCAATGGTGTTTGAACTTTTCCTTTTTCTATATTTTTTGTATTTTTTTTGGTTTTTTGCTAGAGTTTGTGGTATGAATGCAACTAAGAATGAATATAGTATATGTTTTTGATATTTTTTTATTTTGGGAAATTTGAAGGTAAATGACTAAAATGAAAACTATGTTTTGTGATTTTCGTTTGGTAATATTTTGCTAAATGCAAGACCTTTGTTACCTTAAGTTTGGATCCTAAAAAAGATGATAACTTTGACAAGTTTTCTAGTTGTGGGACTAGCATAACCATGTGTAAAATCCTAAACCTCTAAGTGATGGTGATGGTTTTGATAAAGAGTGATTCCACAACTAGACTAATGAGTTGGGTTTCAATTTTTGATCAAAAAATATGTAAAAAAGTGAATTCACAACAAGACTAGTGAGTTGCAAACCGACTTTCATTGATGGGGCAGATTTGTAAATGACAAGGTTTTGAGATTTTCCAAATGACAACTCTAAACTTTGTTTTTGGTATTCAATTTCCAAGATTTCCAAGACAAGATGGTTTAAGGACTATATGGTAATGATGTTAAAATGATGATGTTATAACCTATGAAAGCTGAAAATTGTTGAATATGCAATAAAAATTGACTATTTTATATTGTGGAACTCTATGTAAATATCAGGTTTTTAATGCAACCCTTCAATTTTACTCTATTTTTCATGTCAAACAAATTTGGAATACAAAGCCACAAATGTGGTGCACAAGATTGCGACTACAGTGCAATTCGCAATAGTTACGTTGCACAACTGTGCAAATGTGTTGCACACAATTGTGGATCATTTATGTTCATTAAGGAAAGAATTTTGATTGATAGAGATGTAGTGTTTCACTAAACAATTGTCACAGTCAACAACAAATGTGTTGCATTGTTTCTACTGTGCAGATCTATACACAGTTGTGACACATAGGCTAACAAATGCAATGCAAAATTTTAGGCAAACAAAGGATCTCTAGAAACCCTAATCTTTTTTTAATTTAATGTTTTTTAGATGTAATTCACTGAAGAAAACAGACATTGGATAAGTGATTAGTTGATTTTAACATATTTTTTTTAATCCAATGATAAGAACATTTACACTTTAGTCAAAACAAGAATCAAATATGTACAACCTAATGTGTACTAGAACGGGTGTATAACTGTAGATGGACACACCTGCCATTTAAGGGGTAAATACTTAGAAAGATTAGGTATTTGAATAATTGGGTCAATTATAAAAAAACCTTCTCTATAAAGATGTAGATAATAGACTTCTAGTGACATAGGGTTGACGACAGACGCCACAGACACACCTTCGTTCGCTTATCATCAAGAGACTATTACTAGCAACTCAACAAGATTTCTCAACCTAGGAAAGTACATGGTGAGTAGCTTTAGGGTACGATCTATATCCCTTGCACCACTTTATTAGTTACATTTGAAGGACTTTAAAGCTTTCTAAAATAAAAGGTTTTTAGTGGGTAGAATATTGGTGAACACCATCAACCTCTCAGACATCACATTGGGAAGTGCACACAAGTCTAGAGCGCTACATGCACAGATGGATCTACAGATTTTGCTCACAACCAATTTATATAACATGCTACTTCAAATAAAATGGTGAAGGTTAATATTGTTGTCTCGTCACTCAAGATCGCACAAGTGCGCAAGGGGAGAGGATACTATGAACAATACACCTTCATGTGCAAGCCCACAAGAGACAATAATCAAAGTAATCAAATGTTTCTTTTTAATTACACCAAAATGAAGTTTTCAATTTATCTGTTAATTTTAACCCAAATGAAAGATGACATCTTCAAGCACACTATTCTTTCTAAACCTTAGATAGAAAAATGAGATTTGTGTTGTCCTTTTTAAAAGCACAAAAATTCAAAATGTGGGAGATTGTGTTGTTCTTTTTTAAGCACCAAATTGAAAAGTGTAAACACCATGTCCTTTTTAAACACCAAAATTGAAATGTGTAACAACCATGTCTTTTTTTAAGCACTAAAATTGAAGTGTGAAAAAACATGTCCTTTTTATGCACCAAAATCAAAATGTGTAAAAACCATGTCCTTTTAAAGCACCAAAATTGAAGTGTGTAAAAACCATGTCATTTTTAAGCAAAAAATTGAAGTGTGTAAACACCATGTCAATTGTAAGCACAAAATTGGTGTTAAAACCATGTCAATTTTAAGCACCAAACTTAAAATATATGTGAGATAATTTGAAAATGCCACAAGCTAGAAAAAAAGGATCAATAACATGAAAACATTACTCTACTATTAGAAATCAACAATCAACACTATATTCATTATGAATTTACCTTTCTATTTTTACCAACCACTTGCGATGCAGGAAAGCTCAGTTGCGTCGCATAGAGAAGCGACTACGTTGTCAAAAGCTTCGGATGTGGCTTTCAAGATTTAAGTGACTGTGGCACTCTGTTTGTCAATTGTGGTTTACAAAAGCATGGATGTGGTGGACTGTCAAAAAACTTGCAAAATAAACAGAAAAGAAAAGTGATGGCTACGACACAGCAAACTACGTATGTGTCACTGAGATTGGAAATTGTGTTGATCAGTCAAGTGACTACAGTTTAGGACCCCACAATTGCATAGTATTTTTTCATGATTACGTCGTCGTTTGTTGTGATTGCATTGCTATTCTTGTAGCTTCACAAAAACTTAGATCCATACAAAATTAGTTAAAAACATGATTTTCATGTCAGGTTCACCAATTGTAAACTAAAAATTTGACCCAAGGTCATGGAGTTAATAGGAAACAAAGCACACAACCCCTATATGCAATCTTAGTTACTCAACAAGATTCAATCTATTCAATAGAAAACATGCAATAATAAGTAAAACCAAATTTCAAGCAAGTGACATCTTCACGCTCACCGTATTGCCATGAATGACTTTCATTGTTCCTTCTTTGTAAGCTTTGTTCTTAGTAACAGGTATGCTACTCTGTTGCTATGAAGCTTCAAGTATATGTGAGGATTGTAATGATGCAAACATTGAAGTTTAAGAGTTTGTGGTTAGCCATCAATATGCAATGAAGGCTTGCTTTTATAAAAGAGTTTGTTTCAAATTAACAATCTAGATTAAAAGATGAAAGATCAAAATCAACAGACGAGGTCCATTGAGAAGAAATAGATTGAAGAATTAACCGGCCTAATCGATTCAATCAAGGGAATTGATTGGATAATCAGTGGAAATTGACTGATTAATCAATGGGATTGATTGATTAACTAGTGGAATTGATTTGTTAGTCAACAAATTTGATTGAATAATTAGTGGATCTGATTGATCAGTCAACATATTTGATTGAATAATCAATGGGTGTGATTGATTAGTCAAAGTGTGAGGATAATTAATTAATCTTTAGAGAAACGTGGAAATAAAGATTGAATTGATAAACAAATGTTTACTTATTAATAGATTATGTTGAGTGAATATTGGAGAATTAAATAATTAGTTTAATTATTTAATCTAGAAGTGGGAAAGTGGTTTAGTTAAATAATTTGTGTAACAGTTATTTAATATAAGAATGGTGTTTGATGCTAATTAAATAATTACATGATAACTATTTAATTAAAATAGAAGAATTAGTGAAATTTGTGACATAATTAAAATAAATAAGGTTTATTTAATTAATCGAAAAGAATAATATTTAATTAGGACATTATTAAATAAATAAGATTTATTTAATTAGTCAAAAAAGATGAATTTGAATGAATTAATTAAATAATGTAAAACTATTTAATTAATGGTAGAATATGAAAATTGATAATAATTAAATATAAGGTATTATTTAATTATTTAGGGAAGAAGAGTGAAAACTAGTAAAAAGATGTTAAATATAAGATAAGTTAACACATTAAAATATATAAATTGAAATAAACATCATCAAATTATCATAAAATAATATTATAATCTACAATTAATGAGAAAGGAACTATAAAATTTATTATTATAAACATAAAAGTAAAATTATTAAAAAATTAATAATAAGAAAAAGCAATATTATTTAAAGAAATGAAAGAAATAATATGAAAAAATTTAAGGACAAAAATAGGCAAGTTAAAGAGAGATTGAAAGGCATTTAAAATATTTAAGGTTGTTACGATTAACAATGGAACAATACGATTAAAAAGATTAAATAGTTAAATGATTTAAATTATTAACTAGTGCTAGGGGAAAATGTGATGTTAGAAATTATGAAATGAAGAATGAAGCTTAAGACCAATGAGATGAGAAAGATAAAAAGTGTGCATGAGATGTTAGCATGAAAAATGGAATACTATTTCTATGATAAATCTAAATGATCATATGAATAAGATAGCTTTACTTAAAATAAAAATAAAAAAAAGATAGCTTTAATATACTACGCTGGTGTACGATGCAACCTGTCATCGCTTCAAAACAATCAGTTTTCTTTTGCTGAAACAAGAAGTTTATGGAGCTGGTATTGATACACACGACAAAATCTCGCTCTCTACGTATGATATGAACGATTTACTAAAAATAGCCTATGGAAAATCAACTGCGACGCATAAGCGATTCCACTTCTGCGAGTCTGATGAAAGATCCCTGGAAAACCTCTGGAATCCGACGGAACATCTACACAGATCATAAGAAAATTGCCTAAAAGGGCATAGACTCGCATCCGTTGCTACGGCAAGAGATCACAATATCGTAGAATGTCTAAATTCTCAAGGTTAGTGTCATCGTGCGGCTCGAGATAATCGGACACCCGTCCCAAATGCGCAAGGTTGTCGATTGCAAGGATCTAAACCACTGTGCGACAGGCAATAGTGCTTCAACCGCCCAGATCACCCCGTAGTACCTACTACAAGATCACGCATTGGCTAACTAGCTTGTGATACTATAACGACTCCCTGTCGCTAGGTGGTACCACACAAACCGTAGTACTTCACCCTTCCACCAAACCATACCAACACAAGACTAGCGGCAACAATGTTTCGCCACACGGTGAACAAGGAAAGTGTTTCTCAATCCATGGAACCCCTTTATTTTCTAAGGCTTGAGTTGAAACGACAACCTTATTAAGGCATGCAAATCTGTTGTGCAGTCTATCTGAAGGAAGATGCAGTAACAGAGTCTGAAGTAAGATGGGCTTGATCTTGACCCGCATCCCTGTCGATGCTGCAAGCAAACATTTCGCCTGGTAAGCAACAATTCGTTAAATCACAAAGGACGGATCATCAATCAATCTCAGGTGGTAGATATGGCAGGGATCAATCAAGATTCCAAGGTGGCAAACCTAACGGGCTCAATACAAAAAGCGGTCACAACAATGACTCAGATAAACAATGGTGACTCGATTAACTTACCTTTCAAGACAAGTTTGACACACAACCAAGACGATTAGGACAAGTATACACCACATGGCAGAAGTTACCTGGTGATTACTCATGAGATCACAATGAGTTAAACATGGTTTAGTTTAAGTTGCCTTGGCCCCTTTGGAACATTCCTATGTCACCTCACTTGACTCACTGTATCCTACACTCATTACATCCATCAAAAACAATCAAAATAATATAGTCGAAGTAAAATTAATGCATAGCTCATCATAAATAAGAATTCAACTAAAATAAATTTGGTGCAATAATACTAATGAAAAATACACCAAAATATATTATTTTATCATTTGTCGGAGCTCATAGATGAATTTGAAATCAGCATAATTACAACATGAATGATGGTTGAATAAATGGAAAGCCGGAATGTACCCAAATAATCAACATGGAACAGTGCAGTGTGAAGTTAAGAAAGCTAAAAATATAAACGTTCAAAATACATCAGTTCTACTTTGCTTTAACATGTTCCAAAACTAAAGAATGACCCAACATTTTAGTACACATACTACAAAACATTTCGATATCTGCAGTCATCAAAATAGTTCAAAACGCTAAAATGTTATTTTAATTTAAAATCATAAATATATGTCCAAAAGAAACAGTGAGGTTTTACATGGCCCTCCTCTAGTATTAAAATAAACAAAGCATAATTGAATCATGGCATTGTCATTATTAACTGCTTCCGTGCATGACATTTGTATAATAAAGAGAACATGCATAATGATACATGATGTCACAGGACAATTGGAGGGATACAAACTGACATTTTCATACGACTTGAACCCAGTTGATATGAATCACATAATTTACAAATAATTTTCGACCCTCCGGGTGACAGCACTCAACCAGATACATAGAACAGATAGATGCTGATGACACTGCAATAGCCGACATATCCATCGATGCATTTTGAAAATAGCATGTGCCTAATTTTACAAACAAATCCATATGAATGGACACTACATATTTTTGGGGAGACGCCTGCTAGAACATTCACACTTTAACAGGCACCATTAACAAGCTATTCCTTGATGGGATTTCTGAATGACATTCAAGATATCTAAACGTATTTCCAGTTTTCTTCCAGTGATCATTGCAATTCACTGTGTGGTCGCTCTTGCTTTTTGAGTTTCCCAATGTCATCTCTCTGTGAGGGTCCCCTTGTTAAGTCACGTCGTCCCTCGATTCCAACCCGTCTCAAATGCAGCTGTACAAATTTTCAAAAGCTCCATTGAGTTTTAACTGAGAAGTGGTTCATTACGTCGCCACATGATTTGTTATTTTTATGTGACTTACTCCTTCAATAAATTTTGAAAGACATTTTTAATAACAATTTTCAAGAAAAAAAATTCCTTAAATTTTAAAACTCTCTCACAAATATTGGACCCCGCACAACTAGAACTCCTCTCCCTTAATACGACTTTCTTTGAGCTCCATAACACAAAACGAAATAACCAAGAATTGCCATTTTAGATAGAGGTGTTCGATATATTTAAATTCCTATCCAGGATAAAAATATTTGATGATATATATCCTTCTAGAAATGGAATCTTCAAAGCACTAAATGTATAATTTCTTTTCCAGATGTAAAATTTCATAAACTACATCTGTTTATCTAGTAAAACACGAGTTACCCTTGAAACACAGAATTTTTGCAGATTTTATCATCATAGATGTACTCTTTTCTAAGTTGTCTAATCGGGTACAGGTATGTAGGTATGGTATGTCAGTACGGCAAATAAAAATTTGGGGGTTGGATACATTTTGAATACGTCTGTACAAGAAACCACATAAAAATCATAGATATATACATATTTGCAGCTTAAAAAGTAAAAACAAGAATTAAATTTAGAATACCACATATCATGCATATGCTAAACAAACTTAAAACTACCATAAATATTACAAATTTGAAATACAATATACTAATTTAATTTGATATTAATTGTCAAAACTTGAATGTTATGATAGATATATTGAATTCAATATTCATTGGTTCAACATTAAAATAATACAATTAGTAATCAACATCATATGGATCATCATGAAAATCAACATCAACATCATTATTGACATTAGATGATGTAAGTAGATTAGTAGAACCACAGCAACCCCACTATCACTTGCACTAGAAGCACGTTGGGTGTCCAACTCCACAAAAAGTAAAGATTGTGTAGCAACTGAAAAATCCAAATCAGTTCACTTTGGATCTTCATCCCACAACTTCGTGCCTCCTACTCATTTTGTCTATGAGTAAAAAGGTGCAAGTTGGAATGCACATAAACTAGCTCTTTTTCCTTACTTGTTGCCAATCGGTTGTGCTTCACTGAGTGGATAAAGGAGTATGTGCTCCAATTCGCTTAGATGAAGAGGAACTAGCAACCTATTGAAACAAATTGAGAGGGCTACAAATATGAAATTGTAAATCAAACTTTAAATTTTAAGTTAATAATTTTATTATTTTTAACATAGTAAACAATATAAATTTAGAGAGTGCAATTTAAAAATTTAGGAACTTGATTGCAATAAAAGTTTGATCGCAAGAGTTTGGATGTGTGGTGATGTATGGTCATTGACGTACCACCAAGCATGAGCATCCTTCTATACTTGTCACAAAGAGTGGAAGACTTTGACCATTGTATCAACAAACTCACTAGTAATTAAATCCTCCATTTCACAATCGTTGAAGAGTTTAGTAAGTGCTTTCCTACACCCTTCATTGAATTTTGTATCTTTGTATGGTGGCACCCTTGATGGCATAGCAAGAATTTTAACACTATAAAATTTGAGAGTCAATGCAAATGCAAAAAGATGTCATTTTGTTCCACCACTCAACACAAATTGTTTGCACCTCTTTGAAGAAAGTTTAATCAAGATATTGCTCTTGTTCATTGATGATGAATTTCATTTTCTTACTCATTGAGTCAATGCCATTGTATACCTCTCCCAAACATGGATTATCCATGTTAGTAAAATGGATCATACTCATGATGGGCTTAGTGAAACTAAGAAGATATTCCATTCGTTCCCACCAAGTGTCAGTAAGATAATCTATTTTACATTTGTTGCCCTTTCAGTGTTGGATTGCCTCAATAGGGACCAACTTTGACTAATAATTATGCTAGAAAGTGGCTCCTACACCTTCACAAGTCACCTCAAGACGATTATGTTGGATGCAAATTGGGTCTCAACAACCTATTCAAAAATTACAAATTAAAAATAAAATATAAAGAAGACATGCTCGAATTTAAAAAATAAATTAGTAATTACCAAAGTGAATTGTAAAATTTAAAAATTGAAGTGTTTCAATTACCTTCAACAACTTCAACCATGAAAATGATCTAAAAATGGCATGTAACATGTGATGGTTTGTGATGAACATCTGGATCTCTTCAGCCTCAACACAAATTTGTTTGAACCAATCTATTTTCCTACCCAATTTTTGTAGCATGAGGTTGAGAGAGTGGATAGCACAAGGTGTCCAAAATATGTGTTCAAACTGCATCTCAATCAACATACCTACAACTCTATAATTCTTTGCATTATCCATTATTACTTGGACAACATTTTGAGGACCCACATCCTGAATGCATTGTATAAGGATGTTAGCAATAAATTGTGCAGTGTTCACCTGTCCCTCATAATCCATGGGTTTCAAAAACATTGCCTCTTTAGGGCACACTACAATCACATTGATTAATGGTTGACTTTTGACATCCTTCCATTCATTAGAAATAATTGACACCCTTGTTTGTTTCCATGAATTTTTAATGGGAGTCAATGCATTGTCTATTCTTTTTACCTCCTTTGCTAGTAAGGTGCTATGCAGCTCATAACTTGGCCCTATATACCCTTGTGGAGCCTCATTTACTTTTCTCAACATATCTTGCCAATAAGTGATCATACAACATTAAATGAAAAATGTTTGCATATAGACATCTTGCAACAAATTTGCAATCTTTCTAGCATCATTCTCAAATGCTCTCTCTAATGGCCCCTTGCTTCTCTTCACATTCACATGTTCTTTTTGAATTCTACCCAAAAATGGGTGGCTCTCTACAATGAAATCAGGAAAGTCACTATGAGATTAAGCAAGGTGCCTCCTTGATCCCCTTCCTCTCCTCAAAGGATTGTTTGTGTCACAAGCAACTCTTTAATCTAATTCCTCTTGCTCTCTATTCTTCTATTTGTTGAGGTGGTAACCTATTACCATCCTTTCCTGGACATGCTTTGATTCCCTAAAATAGAATAGCACATAAATGGGCTTTCACACAGTTGTAAGAGCTAGTATACATCACATTACAAAAACTGCATATCCAAACAAATGTTCCACCTTCTTGAACTTGTTTTATCATTTGTACATGTTTCCATAAAGGTGAATTGGAGCAATGACATAAAAATTCAACCTCAATCTAGAAGAGATAGACTACCCTTGTGGGAGTGTTTATGTTATTGGGTATGTGCATGGAAATGGGGGACCAAAAGGGGCTTTTAAGTGGCCACTTTTACAACAACAAAAAAAAGGGAAAAATTCATCATGGATTAGAAATTGTAGTTATGCTCAAAATTTTAAGACACAACAAGAACAAGAGTTGTAGTGCTCTGAATCTACTCTTTAAACTATCTTTTTTTTAAATGGTGGAGATTAAAAAGTTAAAAAAGAGGCGGCACACCAAGTTCTCATGTTTCTGTCAAAAAAACAAAGCATAGTGCATGGTCTGTTGACCCTTGAATATTAACTATTTTTAGTACTTCCAAAATCGCTTCAGTAAAACATTAACTAACGCCATGTATTTTATGCCCAACTTTTTTGCTAACTTTTAATGAATATATGATTTTTTACTAATTTTCAAAGTGGACACATCCTAAAACCCAAAAAATTGAATGTGCACCCCCCTAAATATTTTGGAAACTAATTGAAAATCACTTTTTTACTGTGTATGGAATAAATTCTAGTTTCTAAAAATATAATGTGTTTCAAATTCCGATGAACAAGTAAAAAATAAATCCAAAAATACCATAGGTTTTTGATGAAAAATAGAGATACTAACAAAAGAAATTAAAGACCATAACTTTAACATAATTAACACAAAAAAAATTATAGGGTTAAAAAAGCTAAAAGAGAGCTCAACATTACTATGTTATTTTTAAAATGTGATATTGAAAGATGTGCAAACCTAATGGAAAGCATATTCAACAATATGTCATTTTATTAGAATTTACCAAACACACATCTATGAGTGTTTAAATGTAAGTCCAACCCTTTAAGTTGGATGCCCAAGGAAAATCCAACCCTAAGAGTTAGAAATAACCAAAGAAAATAATAACGCAAGCGCGTTATAACGTGCTCGGGTTTAAATACGAGCATGTTATAGTGTGTTTGCATTATAACATGAACACATTATAGCATGCTCACATTATAATGTGCTTGGGTTAGAATATGACTATGTTATAGCACGTTTGCATTATAGCGTGATCACGTTAAAATGCAAGCACATTATAATGTTAGTGCACTATAGCATGCTTGCATTTCCAAGAAGCAAAAATAGATCTCTTTCTCTTCCCATCTCTTTATATTTTCTTATATAGCTCACACTCTACCTCCTCAAACTATATACATGAAATAATACTAGTACAGTGACATTTAAGTACAAGTGATATTTACATATAGACATAATTATACTTAAAAGTTATATTTCATGTATATAGTTTCAGGATGTTTGAGAATGATTTCAAATTTCTAAGAGTTATAATACAAATTCTAGGTCTTAGATCTTATATTTTTTTTAGATTTAGTCAAATTTCATTAATCAACATGCTTTTATCATCTTGTAATTGTCTAAGGTTAAATTTGTAACTATTCAAAAGCATTATCAAGTCTCTCCTTAGATGTATCTCTACCCACCTCTCTCTCTCTCGTACCCTTTTAGATATCTCTTTATTTCTCTCCCTCTCTCCTCTCCCTCTCTCTTCCTCTACCTATCTTTCCTTCCCTCCCTCTCTTCCCCCCTCTCTCCCTCTACCTCTCCCTCCCTCCTTCCCTCTCTAGAGAGAGGGAGAGGGGAGAGAGAGGGAGGAAGAGTTAAGTGGAGATAGAAGGAGAGGGAGAGGAGAGAGGTGAGATAGAAATAGAGAGGAGGGAGAGGTAGGTAGACAGAGAGGGAGAGGGGAGGGGAAGAGATATAGAGATATCGAGAGGGATAGGGAGAGAGGGGTGACATAGAAAGTGGAGAGAAGAAAGAGGGAGGTAAAGAGAGAAAGAGAGATATGGAGATAGAGAGAAATAGGTATAAGGGGAGAGAGAGAGAGAGAGAGAGGAGGGAAGGAGGGAGGGAGAGGTAGAGAGAGGGGGAGGGAAGGAGAGATAGAGAGGGAGAGAGGTAAGTAGGTAGAGAGAGATGAAAGGAGAGGGAGAGATATAAAGATATCTAGAGGGATAAAGAGAGAGGTGAGATAGAGATAAGTACAGAGGGGAAGAAGGGAGAGAGAGAGAGAGAGAGAGAGAGAGAGAGAGAGAGAGGAAGGAAGACAGAGGGAGAGGTAGCTAAAGAGAGATATACGTAAAGATAAATACCTAATGAAAGGCTTGATGATGCTTTTGAATAATTACAAAGTTACCATTAGACAATTGCAAGATGTTAGGAGACTGTTGATTACAAAAATTTGATTGTCTGAAAAATTATAAGATCTTATAAAACTTAGCGTTTGCATTATAACTCCTAGAGATTTGAAACTATTTTCAAACATCCTGAAACTATATACATGAAATATAAATCGACATTTAATTTCTTATACTCAAATATTTAATACATGTATATAGTCTAAGGAAGAGGGATAGGATGAGTATATAAGGAGGTAGAGAAAGATGGGAATAGAAAAAGAGAGCTAGTTTTGCTTCTTGGAAATGTGAGTGTGTTATAGTGTGTTCATGTTATGTCTTGTACGGGACCAAAAGATGGCGTGGCCACTTTTAGGTCCCCTATCTTTCAACACTTACCCTATTGACAGAATTTACTCCATTGCTAAACCTATCTATTTATAAACTCCTATAAAATTTTAGCTCAAATTAAAACATCTCGTTTTTCAATTGTTGAAGAAAATCCTCCCTTTACAATACTTGGATGACATGTATGTGTCAACATCAAACAAAGCTACTAGTGATTTTAACCTTATAAATGTCTATATTTTGCCTAAATAAAAATTTCTTACCCAATATCAGACAAAGTATCATCACACACCTTTTCTCTCATATACTTCATCTATTTTGTCTTTGATTGAGCCCATTTTTTCAACACTCCACAAACCACCATGGACTGTAGAACATCTTGCACCTCCAACATCCTCTCCATTAAAAGAAAATAGCTAGTGTGTATAATCTCAACTAGTTTGATGAATTATTTCTTTAAAGAAGATCAAAATAATGCAAATGAAGTGTGATAGTTACATACAAACATTTGTATGTCTCTAGCTTCAGCCACTATTATCTTCACCAAATCTATTTTTCCAATGTCTTTCAAAGAGTTTTCAAGGTATGCACAAAACATGGAGTCCAAAAATATGTTTCTGAGTGTTCTCAACTATTAAACTAGGCAACTTACAAAAATGAGTTGAACTAACACAACTTCCAGAACATGTAATCTCCTCTATAACCTCCTCCAAAAGATCAAAGCAGTAATCAACATCCTCATGTTTTCTAAAGCAAACAATAGCTTTAACAAAGCATGAACCTAGAGAAGATGTAACAATAATATTAATGAGTGGTCGAAGTCATATATCAATCCACCCACCCATAACAATGGAGCAACCAATTCTAATCCATGCATGTCTCATCTCCTCCATCAATATATTCACATTTGAATATTATTTGTCAAAGACAAAGATATGCAATCTGTGTTCCCCAGTGGGAACATAAGAGGGTCCCACTAGCATTGCATCTCTCTAACATACCTTTGAAATAAGGAGGCCTTACCAAATAAAATGGAATGGCAAGGGTATAAAAAAATTGGCCACTAAATAACTTGCTCACATTTTTGCAAATTCAATAACCCTAGTACTATTGTATTTTTCTCACCTATAGTAAAAGTGCCCTTTCTCTTCCCTCTATCATGACTTACTCAAAATAATATATTGGAATTCTCATCAATATATTGCAATGGTGTAATTGAATGTTTCTTAGTAGTTATAATATCCTTTTCCTCACTCTCTACATCCAACTTTTCCATTTCAGCCTATTTTTCCAAAGGTATATCTTTACAAACTATAACCCCACATCCACCCTCACCTAATGAGTATATGCAAAAAGACGTGACACAAAAAAGATGCCACTTTCTTTTTTATGCCTGGCCAAATGTGAAACATGCTATAAAAACAAAACAAAAAAACTTCCTTCTCATTTTTTTATTGTCCAACCTACAACCTGTGTATTTTCTACTCATCACCTCCTCATGATGACCCTCCTGAACAAGAACCACAACAAACACCTCCATCAATTCTTAGACATCCCCCAGGAACACAACAAAACATACTAGGGAAAATAGAAGACAATAAAAAATAGCTTGAGGAATTAATTACAAAGTTGGAAGATCTTGCTGCAACAAACCATCATAGGACAAGTGTTGTTGAATCCCTGCAATCTACATGTCTCATGTAGGATTAGTGAGTGCACAAATCAATTTTTGGTCCAATAAGAGGGGAAAAAAATTGCTTTTATGCAAACAAACTATCCTGTGAGCAAGTAAAGAAAAAGAAAATTAACAAATTTGACTTGTGTGCCCTCTTCACCGACCCACAAACTAATCAACCCTTAGCAACTAGATGCAGAAGGTTCCCTATCCATTGGTACCACCACGAAGGGATAAAGAATAATTTTTGGGCTAGGTGGTGGATGATTTTTGACCAACTGTTATGCAATAATTACAAGGTGCCACAATATTTTTTGAGGAAACTCTATTGTGAGTTTGTCCTCAATGAGATTCCAAACTGTTTTGACTTTCTAGATTTCCAGGGTAGAGGTGGGGGCTCCTCATATGACAGAGTTGGGGCATATCGTAACCCACACCTGGCACCAAGACCCTTGGGTAGACCTATGGTGGAGCATGTGACTGTTCCTTCCGTTGTGAAGGACAGTGTCAGGGTGGACACTTTAGACTCCATTAGCTTGCTCACTGAGAACCTTATATAGTATGCAAGGCCTCTAGTATAGGGTGATGTGGGTGACTCTTCTAGGCCTCGAGTTCCAATCCATTTTTGTCAATCTTGCTACATTGTTTGCAATTATTATCTTAAAAGTAGCCAGGATGCAACTACATGGGATACATTAGCTGCACAAGGGATGGTTATGACAAATATTTATTGAATGAAACATTCAACATTAATACTTAGGTAAACTTTAGCAAGTTGATTAATTATGTTTATTAAATTTTATTTTGAAATGTAATCATAACTAAATTAGTAGAATTATAATGTTGAAAATTCAAGGTCAAAGTTTCATGTTACTTGTAACATTCCCCAAGCTCCCTATTTCATGATGTCATCGAGTTTGTGCATGTATGTAACCAGTAAAGAAATATAATTATCACATGTGAATAGTCGAACCTTATATGAATGGTTTCTCATCACTGACATTGGATGTTGAATAATTTGACAGTGGACCTTTGACAACAACACCTCACAGTAGCCATCATCAATGAACTTTCACCTTTAAGTAACCTTTACTCATTAATGGTTTTGTAAAACAATGTTAGGTAGTTTTGGTAATTGAACAACATTTGTTGTTTCATTTTTAGATGTCGACATCAAATACTCCTCCTGATGTTCGTGCCACATTGGACCATGGTGTTGCTACAATAGTAGCAAGTTATGCTCCTTTGACAGAGGTATGAGACAGATTAGTAAATTTCACATTATATTTGTTCTTTTATTGGTCTATTATTGAAAATTTTAATGATACTCATATGTAGTTTAATTGCTATCTTGATGCTTGTTACAAGGGCTTGTAACTCCAAAACGTGAACGTGCACCTATTGTGGATGAACATGTTGATTATTTGTTTGTGGTAAGTGATTATTCTATTATATGTCATCATATAATTCAATTTCTATATATATTAATGTCTATACTTTTTATTGTATTAGATGGGCCTCCAGAGAAGTCTAGAGAGGAGAACGAGTGAGCTTACTCGAAAGACACCAGCATCTCTATCCACTCAATAGTCAAAGGCATCTCGTCATCTATTTTCTTCCCCTAATGGGAAATGACTACATTAGGGTCCTTTGTTGTGTGCCTATGTGGCATTTTTTAACATGTTTTGTATTACGGATATGTGACATTTTATGTCCATATGGCTTTTTTGCAAGCCTATATGACTTTATTGGATATATTTTATACTTATATTGACATATAGTGTTGTATGGCCTTATGGCTTTTTGATTAATGCAAATCTTTTTTATCACTATTATCCATATTTGCACTACAAAAGATTAATTGAATAAATGAATAATTAAACAAAATTCATTGTTAGTAACCGTAAAATGGTTACAAATATCCTAGGTCTCTTTAAGTGGGTAGCCCCTTTACTTTAACCGATATTGGTAGCACAAGCATGTGAGTTTTCGAAGTCTTTTTCAAATATATTATGGATGAATTTGAGATCACAAGCATTTGGTTATATAATGAAACTAACCATTATTATAATGCAACCATAAAAGATATATTATTGGATCTAATTCACTATATCACATGTGTAGAGATCGCATTGCCATCCTATTTTTTTGTAATGATAAAATAGTACTCAAATGATGAAAAAAAGATTGTGTTCTATTTTTGTAATATTTGTGTCATCCTATTATCTCCATCATCACCTTTATCTTCTATTTCATTGTCACTTTTGCCTGATGTTTACGTCTTGTAAGGACTATCCTCATTAAATTATGAAGAAATGCCATTTAATTTGCTTGATGATTGTCCACTGCATCTTTGACTCTTGTTACCCACAATACTACCCTAAGTGTTAAGTCATTACCAACTATCCCTACACCTTTAATATGTGTGTTCTTTACTTTGAAATTTTTCTATCCACAATCATAAGCATTAGCAAACCCTATCATTATCTCTAGATTTGCCATTCAAACCCTATTAACCTTTGTCATTCTTTTGTGCCATATATTGCAATGAGTCTTCTATCTCACAAAGGAGTGTCATATTGGCATCCTATGTGACTATCCTTTTGATGTAGTTACTACCCTTATTCTTTTGTTAATGGTGGTTGTCCTTATGGAGGATTGTCCTCATCATTGTGGTTCTCTTTCACTTGACATTGCACTTGCCATGTTTCACTATCCTTAGCATGGTGATCCATTTATTTTTGACATTTGCCATGTCGATTTGATTGTCCAAAGATTCTTTGATGAATCCTTATCATGGTTTGTCTTCTTTATGACAGTCCTCTACTTATACTGTCCTTAAATGGTGACAATCATCCTTTGTTTTAACTGTCACAAACCTACTCTTGACATGCCCTATGTCAATCTTTTATGACTATTGTCCTAGCATCATGATATAAATTTTTGTCCCTTAATAGCAAATGATTATCTTCATGTTCTGCCAATGCTATCTTCACTATGCTTTTCGAACTTCATATTGACTATCCTTTCATATCAAAAGCATCTTAATCCTACAATATCTTGTCTTTTTATGCTACTAAGTCCCTAAAATATGACTATACAATGATTTCATAGGTTATCTTCATTGTCTTATGACTTGTTGAGGGTACTTTTAATACATCTAACTTGCTAAGCAATAATGACTTATTGCTCCTCTTGAAAAGCAAAATAATCTACTCCATTGTTCCTTTTGAGTCAGGTCTTGACCATGATAGAAAGCTAAGTGGTTGATGTGAAGATGTTTCAACAAAGGGGTTGGGTGGTTAGGTTTTCTCAAAATTATATTCAATGCATGCAATCAAAAATAACAAATTGCACTTTATGATAAGTAACTACATGTTAATATTTTTCTTTAGCAAATCTATATTGTATTCAATTGCTCTTTCTCTTTTCCTAAAATATTATAAAAATAAAGAACAAAAGATTCAAGGGTTACCAAAAATATTTAGAAATAATTATCGAAAAAATAAAATGGACAATGATAATATTTGCTTTATTTATCAATTCAAAGTGGTTATATAAAATCTCAAAAACTAGTACTAAGACAACTCGCATTCACATAATTGTTACTAATACTAGTGCAATCTTCAAGGGAAATCGGTTAATTTCAAGATTTTGAAGTTCTGTCAAATCAAACCGCGATCAAGCATGCGTAGATCTGAGACAAAACCCAATTAAATACCATAGTAATACAACAAATTTCACTAATTTACTCAACTTAGATAATCAAAACACTCATACCATCACTAGAGATACAAATCCATATGAATGCAAATAAGGCATAATCCTTTGATTCATAAAATAGCTTCACAAAGTCCAATAGGAAGTTCCACACTGAAAATGTATAAGTTCTATTGTAAAATACATAAGTTCTGATGATTACAATGATCCAAAATTAAAAATATATACACTTAGATGTCCCATAATTTGTGGATCTAAAATAAAAGTTAATTGAAACCAAACTAGAGCATATCGGTTTGACTTGGTATTCAATTCTTAGTAAACTAAAAAAAAAGCGCAATCTGAAAATAGAGTTTAACTAGAGCATCCAGATAGAAATGGAGTCTAACTAAAAGAACCATGCCAACTTGCATCAAAACTTGGGAATTTCTTTTTTTATTACAAAATTATTTAACATAGCAAAATCGGAAGGGGTCCAGCTGAAGTCAACTACGGAAGCTGTCGGTGAAAGCAGTGATGACTTCATTCATCTTATCCATTGGAGGATCCCAATGATACTGCAGTTTAATCCTTTGAATAAAAGTTGAACTCTCCATTTCTTCGTGTAGCTCGATGAAATCAGCTAATTCGTCTTTGAAGGCCTGAAGCTTCATCTTCTTATTCATCATTTTGTTAATGGCTTCCTGTGTAACTTGTCCTTGCAGGAGTCCTTTTAGGTCTTCCACCATATTGCCAAGGGAGGTAACCAAAGGTGGCATCTTCCAAAAAGTGCAACCTAGACTTTCCACAAAATTCTATGTCTTTGTCATTGCATGTTTGACTAGGTTCATGTTCTTATTCAACTTTCCTTCATAGTTATTTAGGGCTTTTGCCCTCAATTGTGCAGCTTTCAACCATTCTATTGGTTTGTCTTCATCTTCTTCTTCAATTAGCGTTGCTTTGAAAAAATCTTCAATAGAAGTTGCCTTTATTCTCTACAAAATTGGGATGTAATTTTCCCATCTAATAATTCTTCATCAATGCTTAACTCTATTTGTTGCACTAAACTATCCTCATCACTAATGCAGTGATAGGAATTTATTACTTTCCTTAGCACTCAACTTGCTAAGGCCAAAAAATCGGTTTTCCATTGTTCTACTGCAGGTATCCACCCTTCAGGGTCAACATGTTTGACCTCACTTTGGAGGGCAGCTTGCAAAATTTTCTCAAGAGCCACACCATCGATTAGTCCAATCAGATTATTTAAACATGTCGTTAACTAGGCAACCTACGCTTTGAGCTCCTCTTTGGTGTTTTCAACTTTTTGCATTCTCTTTAGAATAGCATAAACAAACATTTGGAGAGATTGTTGCTCTCCTTCCCTTGTTTGGACACCTAAATCAACTTACCTTATTTGATAATCCTTTGGCCTCATATCTAATTCATACTTATCCACCAAAGATAACTATTTGAACACTTCTATTTCCTTGCTCGTCCATGGTGATAGTAGATATTCTTCTTGCTCTCGTCTTTCTCTTGGTTGGGGGTTGAAGAACTTCTAACAAGATACTTAGACTTTTCTCCTCCTCTTCTTCAACATATGTCCTTTTTCTTTTTTGAATCGTATGGTTTAACCATACTGAAACACTAGAAGTGGTTTTTCTTTGAGGGGAAGTTATTATCTCACTATAATGTGAGGCCTCAGAATCATCTTGTTCTACCTCATGTTGTTCTATGTTAGCTCTTATCTCTTCTTCTCCACCAATTTGTTCATTTTGAAACACCTTATTGGGTTCAATTTCCCCCTCCTCATGCTCCTCAGTTATTATTTCCTCCACAAGAACTTCTTTTTGAGCTTTCTCCTAAGAAACCATATCTTCTTCTGTCATCATCTTATTCTAAGTATCCTCTTCTTGAATTTGTGGCTCATCTTCTTGGGAAGGAGGAAGAGGAGGGTCATGTGGAGGAGAAGGTGGAGGTGGGAGAATTGGTGAAGTGTTCTCTTGAGGAGGAGAATGTGGAGGTTAATGTGGAGGTTAATGTGGAGGAAATGGACGAGGTTCATGTGGAGAAATGGGGGAAGGAGGGGGAGAAGGAAAAGGTAATTCATGTGGAGTGGAGGAAGGAGTAAGAAGAACCTCCTTTTGAGGACTTTATCTTGAGTTGAGTTTCCTATCCTTTTCTTCCTAACTAGAGAATCTTCTTCTTCAATATCCTCTTCGCTCGACCCTATTTCAATCCTTTCCTTTTCTTTTCTCTTATTGGATGCAACCTTTGAAGATGAGGCCTTTTGTGTTTTAGTTGCTACAACAAATGATCCTTCACCTGTCTTTGATTTTTAGGTGGCCTTTTGTGGTTTAGGTAACTCCATCATTGGCAATGGAGATTTAAGCCATCTTAAGGAACATGCCTTGACACTTCCAACTCTAGTGTTTATATTGTCATCTTCTTGAATAGAACAATATTCATTAAAGATTGGTTGATTGTATATACCTTGTCCACTATAAATGGTATCCAAAACTTTCCCATTTTTTTAAGTTCTTTGGGCACTCTGGCCTCAGTACAAGCTCTTATCATATCCATTATCAATCGGCAGTAATCTTTCATCCTAACATCATACTCTTCTTCGCAATTGACCCAATGATCTTCTAGGGCAGGTTCATGTATGAAGAATGATCCTATAACCTTGTTGATCTTTCCAATTGGGTCAAATATGCCCCTAGGATCATTATGCATTTCCATAGAATATTTTACCAATTCAATCTCTACATTCTTGGCATTTTGCATGTTGGCACAAGAATATACCCCTATCTTTATAGAGAAAGCATATACTGACTTGTGCTTGATAGCAACCAATTTATGGATTTATGTGACTTGTCTGCACAACTCCAACAAGATCATCTTATCAGAAGGGTATCTTGGCAATTTAAGAGTTGATTTGTGGAAGCCAGCCAATTGGATATAGGTGAAGGTTTTGAATTAGATATACTAATTCCCCCAATTCTTTCATGGCTTAAATGGAGATCCTCGTTGAGAAATCTCCCTCCAGCCCTCTAATGATGGCATAGACAAAATTGTCATTCAATACATAGTAGTTTGTGTAACTATTCTCCAACTTAAGTTGTGGATAGTGTTCATGAATCTTAACTTCTCCAAGCTTGAAGGAGCCCACTCTGATTAATCCTGGAAAAGTGGCTTGGGAAGCCAACAAATATACCAAATAGGATGTCATGTAAAACTTATTGCTATGCAAGACATCTTTGAGTTGTTTGTGGAAGTTGTCACTGTGTTGGTTAATTAACCAGGTTGGTGTTCTGAATTAATGTGGCAAAGGCTTGTAGCGTGAGCTCTCCAAAGGTAGCGTGTGGATGACCTTTGGGACCAGATAAGTTTACATTGGGAACCACATAGCGTGTTCTATCTTCCAGAGTAATGTGTGGGCTATTGGACCTAGCCTATCACAAGTTTGGTTAAGGATTTTTTGTATGATTGACTTACAGATATTATTTCTATGTTTTGGGTTGACACATGAATGTAATCGTAAATATACTTCATATATTTAGATGTCTAAGATCTGCCCTAAGTGGTAGTAGTTGTTGGAATGCTATGTAATTAGGGCTTCAAAGCGAATATCAAAGTGATGTAATGTGAGTTGCATTCCAATCATTGTGCGCCATCATCAGAAGATCATATATTGTGTGGGAGAGTGTATGAAGGTTGATCAAATCAAGTACAAGTTGTGTTATCAGTCTTGAAGGTCCACAAATCATATGTTTGTAATCCAACAAGACTGGTGTCTTGCCTATTGAGTTAGCGCCTAGTTCTTTGAGTTGGGGATTGGTGTCTCTAGTAGGTTGGTGCCTGCAAACACAGTTGGGGATTGGTGTCTCTGGTAGGTTGGTGCCTACTTCATGATTGTAAGTGACTCATTATTTTGTGACACTGGATTTGGGCTGTAGATCCAAGCAACTATTCTCACCGTGGTTTTTCCCATTCTAGGTTTCCATGTATATCTGGTGTTCTTTGTGTGATTGTGTGCATTTGTGTTGCTTAATTGTTAAGGAAATCAATACTTGTTGTTTTAATGTGTTGGGGTTCATGTTTGGAGAAGTTACTAAAGGTAATTAATGTTGAATTAAAGAGTTTTGACATATACTGATTCACCCCCCCATTCTCAGTATATTGTGTGCCCTTCAAAGACATCCGCATTGACTGAACATTCTCCATGGGTTCCACCAAACATGAAAAAAGAACGCAAAATCTATTGAAATGATTTTCTATCAGTTGTTCAATTTCTCTATCAAAGTAACTTCAAAATATGTGGAACAAATCAATAGTTGGAGATATTTATACCCCTTAATTCTCCCATTCAGATCTTGGCTTATATTTAACCTATGCGAGCATCATTCTAACAATTTAATCCTATAAAAAGGTCAAACCTTTTAGGTGCAATCATATTGCCAAACTAATAAACAAGTTAACCTTGCATAATTTTCTAACAGTCAAAACTAACAGTAAGCATATTATATCATTGAAAATGTCTAAAAATATACTTTCCAGTGGTGTGATTTCCATACCATGATTGTATCTCTAATTTCCTTAATCTCTTTTGGTTTTTCTTATGACTTCATGGGCGGCTTGTTGTGTCCAAATAGTAATTCATTTTAGGTATAGGCTTGTTATATGTAGGCAAAAATCATCCACGATTCCGCATCATACAATACAATTTTCTCAACTTATCCTAATGGCCTTAAGGTGCTTGTGCTGCACCACGTTCATTATGAAGGAAACTGTTTATACAGCAGCATCATCAAGACCACCAAAAGAAAATCATAAAGCATTTTAGCATACAATTATCAAATCATTATCCAGGAAAGTAATTAGTAGAATGTCAATATCTGCATGTAACATTTGAAGCATCTTAAAACAAATTATTTTGTTAGTAACTTGGTAGGTTATACCGTTATATACATGAAGACTATTAATTAAGGGTCATGCTTGCATATTTCTTGAATATTGAAAATAATTTGAATGGGAAAAAGGGAATATATAAATAAGAAAAAGTTATCTTTGAGTGAAAGTAGAAAAGGATATTTGATAATGGCCTTTCAGGATCATGTTCTGCCAAAAAACTAGTCTAATCTTAGTACCCTCAACCCTAAGCATTCCCTTATGAGCATTATCAGACCCTTTTTGAGCTCTTTCCCGGGGCTAGATAACAATACTGTTAGATTTTCTGGTAAAAGATTTACTGCTAACGTGATAGTGTCGGTCTCCTTTCAGTCTCCTGCATGATCTTTGCCAGCTTCATGTTTTTTTCGGAGGTCCTGCCCTGGAAGGGATGTTTATACTTGTACTATTTATTATGGCTTGGGGTTTAACCAATAAGGTTTAGCACTCTTTCTTTCTTCACCTTACTTTTGTGCTTTGTTTTTTGTTGGTCTTAATAACCTATTTTTAGCCATTATACTTTGTTTTTATGGCTTATTGTACTTTCTAAATCCCATCGACCTATTTAGGTTATTCATCGACACTAATATAAATCCTTTCCTTTTCTCCAGTCCAACTGTGTCAAACAACTGTCAAATTTTTGAAAACTTAAAGGACAGATATAAGAAAACAAAGAAATTATCAAATAGACTTCAATTTATCATATATCAGAGGTCTTTTCGTAAGCTCAGACAAGCCCTCCAGATTTATCAGTTGTAGATTAAGGAGTTGAGTCTTAAGAATCAGAATTGTGCATCCTCCATTTTCTTACCCAAACAATTAGGTATATCATCAGAAAAAATGTGCATTTTGCATCTCTCCATTATCCCATTCCCTATCTCACTTTCAATTAATTATAAAACAGCATTTTTATTTGCAATAAACAGATAAATTCTTATATCTCCCTAGATGTCCTAAACACCATACATACCTGCAGATGTAAATTGACTTCATCTGGTCGTGAAAGAAATGGAAAATCACCACCGCTCTTTAAAAATGCCCTCCTTGCACCCGGATATTTATCACCCAACTGGTCCTTCAATAATTGAGGTATGGCGCAATAATCATTTGTCTGCTGCATAAACTAGATTAGACCACAAAATTCTAAAATAATATTTTTTCTGAGTATGTGGCACAAATGTGAATTGCATCAAGCCACTCTGTATCAATGATCATTCATAACAAATACATCTGAGTTGAATATATGTGGAATTTTATATATTAACAGCCCACTCTTACTCTAGGAAGAGATGGATATGAACAAATGCTTGATGTCCTAACAGAAACAAACACCAGAGAAAAAATAACTATGCATCATCGATTGCCCAATGAATGTTAAAGGTCATCTCTCTTTTGTTTCCCACTTGTTTGGCAGCTTTTAAAATCTGCTAATATTTGCAATCTTGAGTATGACGTATTAGTGGTATTATTGGTATATATTTCAGCATATAGCTATTTTATTTTTCTATGGGTATGTCTAGTGTTTATAATTATGTGCTCATGAAGGACCATAGTAATGGGTCATATGATCAAATGCATGATGCAACTATGAGAAGGAGATCGGAAAAAACTTTGAAAGGAATGACACCAGATGTTAGATCTAACAAGAAGAATTAGAATTGTCCTGATAGAAAAAAATCCTGAGGGAATGCATATTGAAAAGAAGAAAAACAGTTCAGAAAGCAGCATAAGGAAAAGCAGATAAAATATGCAAGTCTTACAAGTCACAAGGGAGATGCATGTAGAAGAAATGTAAAGAAGAGAAAGGAGAAAGGAGCTGCAATGTAGTAGTGAGGCACAATATTGCTGACTTTGCAATCCTGCCTAGTGTTGAGACTTGCTGAGGACTTGGCCAGACTCATGAGTCTAGATTCGAGGCACAAATGGCAAGTCTGCAGATTCATCTCATGGGCTAGCAAGTCCAAAGCCTAGACTCACCAAGTCTAGAAGGCGAAGGGGTCATTGAAAAAATTAAATTAAAATTAAAATTAAAATCATTCCCTACCCTGGAAAGCCACTAACAAATTAAAACACTCACCCATTTTGAAGAGAGGATAAGTAGGCAAAATTAATTCTGTTGCTTACAAAGTATAATCTGTGTTAGATCTGTAAGGATAGAATTCATAATTGCTAACTCACAAATATAGCTCTAGGATAGAACAGTAGATATACTTATCATTACTTTCTGATTTTAATAAGTTCAGAAAACATATAATAGCAGCAATAGGTGTAGGTAGTGATTGAATTCAACTATATTATGTTCAGAGTTTATAAATTAGAAACATAGATGCATTCTTTATTATTGTTCGTTGCTAGTTATTATTGTCTAATATTTATTATTTATTGTTTATCTCTGATTATATATGAACACTGTCAATCTATTTATATTATGATATTCATGTTCCATTATGGTAGGGAAGTAGGATCACAAGAGGGGGAATCTGTGTAACGGAGCCACCTAGATACGCCACCCGGGGGTAGGACATGATGAGCCTATGAGGGCCAAGGGGGTTTCTGCCTGATTAATCACAGTACTGCCTTTGGGTCTAGGTTGGTCTCCACTAGATATGCCACCCGGGTGTGGGAAGCCCATGAGGGCCAGGAGGATTTCTGCCTGATTAATCACGGTACTGCCCTTGGGTCTAGTTCAAGCATGAGATCCACCATTGTAATACTACCTTCCTACCATGGTGCAACATGAGAGGGGGGAGGTCAATTATGGAAAATGTTGGGTATGATGCTTAGTGTAGGTTTACTCATGGCTTATTTGCAATGTTCAATATGGAGTACTAACATTCTCTTGTAAACTAACCTTGTGGTTGATCCCTAACTTGTATGCAGGAAACAAATTGAATTAAGGTATTCCCCTAGCTAGTGATAAGGGAGTTGGTAGTTTTAGCGTGAATTTAGTATCATCCTATTGGGGACATTATAGTTATCTTTGGCCATAGGTACATACTTCTTGCATGATGATATCAAAGGTATTGAGAACTAAGCCGAAGTTTTTTTCAACTATTAGCTAGGACATTTTCATGGGTTGAATGAGAATGTGTGTTGCCTACACAAGGCAATGACTGAATAGGAAAAAAAGGATTTCTTCAGAGGCTGAATTCAATGTCCTTGTGTGTGTTGTGATGAAGACTCAAAGGTAGTGGCAGTCGACTTCTCTCATCCTATGCAGGAAGCTGGCTGTAAGAAGTATAAGTGCCCCTTGGAGTCGGGGGAGGGCTTGCATAATTTGTCCTCCAACTTTATATTTTATGAAATGTGTGTGTTTTGAATTTTGATAGACAATATGGTATGTATATTATATGGTGTGGTCAATGAATTGTAATGGCATTTTTTGATGGTCAATTGGCAGTTTTGCATTGTCTATATGGAACAATATATGTTCATAGATGTCATATAGCAGCAATACAAATAATAGGTACAGTTTATGGTTACTTTGAATTTCTTTTGTGGAATGTTGCTGGTTTCAAATGTGCGATTGGGATCAGTTTAGTGATTAGAGTCGTTTGATTCATATATAGTTTGGAGTTTCAGTTCTGTTAGTTTGTGAGCAAATTTTTTTCTGTTTATATTGTCAAATACAAATGTAAAATAGATGGATCTAGTGAAACCTATGGTTACAAGTAATCCAAGCTTCAATGCTCCTTTTTTTGTGGCTCCTGAGTGCCTTGCCCAAGTAGACCACAAATCCATGGAAAATATGTTTTTCTTTCTTATACAGCAGAGCACAATGTTATACAAGAGGTTATGGCTCTCCTTTCTTCATATGAGGAGAAGTAACAGCATGGGCAATGACAGATGTAGCGGCACGAGATGTTATTATGAATCTTCTTGCATATGAAGTGTTTTGATGCTTTTCTGGCCAGTATGATCACATATGATATGACAATGGATACTAGACACTATGATGTTTGAGATTTACTATTTGTGATCATATGACTATTGAACATGACATTAATTAGTAGTAAGTAATAACTATGATCAATAATGTGTACTCGACTTTTTTTAATCTATGAATGAATGAAAAGCTACTAGTACTTATCGATTCTCTAAAGTCAGTTTTATCATTACGTATGTTTTTTCATATTATTTTGGAAAAAGAAAATTATGTTCAGAAATTTTGCCAAGTTTTGCCAATTTTTTGTTGAGTCATCCAGTCCAAGTCAAACTAGGGATTGCCAAGTTTTGCCAAGTCATAAGTTTTGAACTCTAGTTCTTGTTATTGTGTTTAAATATTTTAAAAGATTCCATAAACAGACTCAAACAAGACTTCTCAAAACAAACAAACTTGCCTTAATTATTTGATTACCTTTTTATGTAATCTAAAACATATCTTATTTTTCTCAACTCTAATGTCTCATGCCAGCATGTATAATATATTCTAAGACATTGCAAAGGCCAAAAAACAACTGCACTTATTTTATAATATGCAGATATAATTTAGATATTTGCTTAAGCTAATACCATATGGGAAAAGATGAGTTCACACAAACAAAAACAAAAAATGAAACATAATGCAAGCTTAGAAAAAACGTACATCCATGATTGTAATTGCAGAGTCTAGAAGCAGTAATCTGCCAATAGAAGCAATCATTGTGTTTAAAGTCAAACGAGATGCCAAGTCTTCTCTTGAAAGGGTCTCAAGCTGTACAGAAAAAAAAAATACAAAATGATTCATGAACAAATTTATATATTGAAAAAATATATGACAATGCATTCCATGTAAAATCAACCACATCCTACCAAGAAGGCTTTCTAAGGTTCAATGACTCTCAGTTATCTCCCAAAATGCAGCAATTTACAAAATAGTTTAGCATTGTTCTTTCAAGATGATGTAGATGACCTAGACAACAAGCCCATTGTTTTGAGAGAGATTGTATTAATTATGTACTGAAAATAACCAAACGACTAGGCAGTTTCAGAGAAGGTAACATGTATTAACATGATCATATTGTGCTTTAAAGTAGAGGTACCTTTATACACTACATATTTTCATTTAAGCCAATGGATCTTAGATGTTACAAAAACAAAGTGACATGGAACCCAATATTTGGATGATTGACCTTGCCTCCCTATACATGCCAAGCTTGCATGAAAGTCAATTTCGATTAACAATTCTTAAGAAGGATACAAAAAATACTGCAAATGTACATCATTAAAGGCATCCAAATAGGATTACCATGGAGAGGCCTGAAGAGGGGAGAAACTGATAATTGTAAAGTCCAATGAAGAAACCATGCATAGAGCACATACAAAGCATAATTAATTTAATATTCACAGCAGTGTATGTTATTGCAAGGAATCTATGCATAGTTTTTTTAGTATTAATCACACATTTCATGTGAAGAGACGATTTTTTTGCCCCCCTAAAATGTGCATTTAGTGCAAGACTGGAAATTACATCCAATATGGAATGAGAACCTTTATGTGTATCTATAAATGTGCAAATTTTGGGCACATTTGATAAAAATTCTTTTTTTTTTTTTGCAAATTTATCTTTCTTGTTCATTTGAGGGAAAAGGAGGACACACATCAGTGCAAAGACTATCAGAAGCTGTTAAATAGGACTGAATATTACAGAGGATAATGAGTTTCAGAAACTCAAAAGGAAATGATAGTCTAGATAGATAATAAAAGAAAAACAAGAAAATTGAATACAATGGCAAATAGACACAATGGGCGCCATTATAGAAGAGCTACACACTATAAAAAGACTTATACTTAATACCCATTCAAGAGCTCATATAAGTAAAAAGGAATATAAGGGAAACGAAATGGCAACTTCTAGGAAGCAGAATCAAATTGAGTTTTGACAGTGCTTCGAAGAGTAACCCAGGGTTAGCAAATGCTGGGTATATTTTAAGAAACTCTAATGGTGATTTTGTGCTAGAGTGATCACTATTCCTTGGGAATAAAACTATTACTGTAGGGTAATGGGAGGCTCCGTTAGCAGGAATTAAAGCGACATATAAAGCAGGGTATCAGAGTGTGGAAATTGCAGGAGATTGACAGGTTGTAATTAATACTGTTAACTAAGAGCATTGCTCAAATTGGTATCTCAGATCCATGTTAGAAGAGATTTTGTTAAGGACAAGAAAATTTGAATTGTGAAAGTGTCTGATTGCTATAAAAAAACAAAACGAAGCAGCCAACTATATGACTAATCAAGGTGTTCTTCAATCACATTTATCATTGGTAGAAAGTGCAGAGGTGTATAAATGGGAGCTCTTGTACACTCTAATCATGGACAAACAACCCCCCATGAATAATGATTCAAGAAAATGTACTTGAAATAATGATGATATGGAAGGCCTGTTGCATTGATAGTTAGGAAGAGGTTCAATAAGGCCTCTTACACATATCATAGGCAGTGGTTAATCAATATAGAGTGCTTGTATAATATCAAAACCTCTTTGCATTATGGGTTAGTGTAATGTCCCTTTTTGGAAGTGAGCAAGAAAATAAGTGAAAAAAAATAATATTTTATTACTTTTGATTTTTGGTGCTTGAGGAGAAGGTTAAATGATATTTATTATGATTTTTGGGAAGAAAAAATATTTTTATAATTTTTCTATGAGGCTGGGCGACCCTTTTTGGGGTTTAAAAACAAAAATTCAAAAATATTAAATTCAAATTTTTGGGCCCAAATTAGGTCGGCCAAATTGGAGGGAAAATGTCATGTCCCCAGAATCGGACACTAAGATAATGAAAGGCATATTTAAAAATATTAACCATTATAATTATTATTGTCAAAGACAATATTATAATTATAAATATTAAAATATAGATATTAAATAATTTGAATATTATAATCACTATAATATAATAAATACTAAAATATATATAAAAATTTAAAATCAATATAAAAACATAAATGATTTTATATATATTTTAGTATTTATTATATTATAGTGATTATAATATTCAAATTATTTAATATCTATAGTTTAATATTTATAATTATAATATTGTCTTTGACAATTATAATTATAATGGTTAATATTTTTAAAATCAATATAAAAACATAAATGGGAAAAGCCGTTTTGGAGCCGAGTTCGCGTGACTTCTGCAACTCCTAGCCATTTCCGCTCCTCTTCCTCACAAGCTCTATGTCCTCTACCACTCATTTGAATGGCTCTGTCGACGATGAAATGTGATATCCTTTGGCACAAGGGCTCGGTGCACAAATTATGCCCATATTCTGAAAGGCACAAACATTAGGGAATCTGACCAAAAGCATAGGCGCACGACAGGAAACCTAGGGTTAGGGCATGGCCCAACCATCACAGCCGGAGATCCTCATTCAGACCAATGCATCATCGCTGCCGGTAATAGCGCCACAACAATGTGCAAGCATTTCCCTATCCGCCCCTCCTCCAAAACATTGAAAGTCTGCCTAGATTGTCTAGCACTGGCTAGGGAGGTTTTTCAAACCGACCATGCCCTAATCTGTTGATTTACGAAGACCTAGTCCAAGCTATGCGATCTCCATGCCTGGGTATCAGAAAAATGGAAGGAATATTTGGAAGGAGAAATCAATATTTACCCCTGTGCAAAGGGGTTCTTCATTTTAGAATTCGATTCACAGGAAGACAAGGAATAAGTGCTGGAAAATGGCCCATGGATTTATCAAGGAGATTTTTTGTGCATGAAACTTTGGTTCCCCAATTTTGACCCACGTACAAAAAATTTCTCCACTACGTTTTTGTGGGTAAGACTGTCGTATCTTCCCGTTAAGTTTTGGGAACTAGAATGCTTGAGGGCTATTGGAAACAGCCTCGAAAAGTACCACTATTCTTCAGAGGAGACTACAAACTATCAAAACTCTACATGTTCATGCATTTGCATCGAAATGGATCTTGCCAACAGACTCTCCGCCGAGATTTTGCTGAAAGTGGGTAACAAATGGAGAAGGCAACCAATTGATTATGAAAAAATCTCATTCAGGTGCAAGAAATGCTTCTCAACAGATCATGTCTCCTCCAAATGTCATTTGCAATGCGCTCTGGGATACTCGACGTGCAAGCCAACACGGTGGATAGGGGCTGAATCTCAGCACTATATCATTCCACCTAACCCACCAAAGGAGTTCGCATAGCATTCTATGTCTCCAAAGAAAAGCTCTTCTCCCCCTCCTAGGGATCATACTTTTGTCTCGCTTGCAAAGGTTGCAGCTTGCAAAGGCAATGAAGCCCCCACGCTTTCAACTTCTCCTGCTTCATTGTCGAGTAGCCCAAGCTTAGGGAGCAAAGTTTTATTAGGTGAATTGGGGGGGGGGAAGACCCTCCCAATAGTTGTAGAGCACGTTTCTAGACTCCTTTCAATGTGACAACGATTGGACCGAGGTCAAAAGAAGGAAACCTTTGGCTAGGAAACACCATATGGTGCTTAGATCTACCACAAAAGGTGGCAATAGCGGGGCACAATTTTAATAGCCTATCTTGGTGTGAATTGTAAATATTGATTAACTAGGGTTCTATTTGTAATGTTTTCCTTGAAATTAATGAAAGAGTGCTACCTGTTGATGTGATTTTTATGACCGCACCAATCAGCAGAACAAAATAGTCCGAAGGCTACTCCGTTCTCTCTTGATCAAAGTATTCCATGCGCTAAGATTGCAAGAAAGTTTGCACGTTCAACTCCAAGGGTCCGAAATACTTAGAATACCCTCAGTTGGTTTGATGTGAATTGCTGTTTTCACGAGGGGACTTACACAATTGTTCAAGATTCTTGCAGTTAACAGCAGACGGATGATTTGAAGGGGATTTTGCACGTATGATTTGGCAATAAGGTATGTTTTCCTAAAGCTAACCAGAAATGTGCAGAAAGTAAATGAGTGTAAGGCCTAAGAAGCTTATATTCTATTCTAAATGCAGGATATGTGGAGCTCAATTTCGGCAGACTTCGACCGAATTTCACCTAGCCTCACATCGGACAGCTTCAGCAAAATTAGTGCAATCTTCAAAGGGATAGCAAAAGATGTTCAAATTATAATTTAGCATACATATACCATCAAGACGACGCATATAAGTATACAAATCACAATCGAAGTTAAACTCAAGATAATTTCCAGTGGACCACGCAAGGCGAACTTGTCATCAATAAGCTGCTAGTGGTATGGAATGAAATGAAGCTACCTCAATAAAACGCCACACATCAAAGTAAACTGCTTGCATGAGATAAAAATTATGCTACTTGGATCCGAAAGGAAGAAGAGACCTTGCTAGCTATCCATGACAAAGACGAATTCCACCATCAATGAAAAGATCTATTATCATGAAAGTGTTACACAACAATCTCCACAAAAGTTTTCAAAGGGAAAACTTTCTTTCTTCTCCACACTATGCTAAGCAAAATGTCTACTATGCTCTACTCTCTAGTCTCCAATCTCTAACTCAATTATGATTCTAATCTGATATCTACTGAGATACAAATGAGGGGGACTCCCCCTTTTATAGGTAGCCCAGTCCAATGGACGGCTAAGATTACAATCAAAAGAGTGGCTAAGATTAAGCCACCTCAACCCTAACCCTAAAAACTGCCAGAATGGGGAGTGGTGTAATAAATGAGCAAAGATTCCCACTCACTCCCAAAATAGTAAAGGCAATTAATGCCCATAATCAGTCTTCTAGAAGATCCTCGTCCAGTAGTGCATTCCCGTTATCCTTCTCTCTAGCTGCAAACTCAACGAATCTGCCAAGTACAGCCTCAACCTCCTGAACTAAAATGGGTGGAATGCACTCAAGCTGGAACTCCAATACTGTAACAGACTCCTCATGCCTTGCACAAGATTTTCTCCAAGCAACTAAGGAATCCTATGTGCTCTGGATCAAGGTGGAGAAAGTAGAAGTGTTCTCGAAATCATCTTGTACGAAGGTCTTCACTCTGAAAAGAAAGGCCAGCCTACCCCTCAAATTATCAACATTTACCTCATCTGGATTCAACCGCCTAGCAAATATGCCCTCGAAAGTATTCTGAACTCCATCAATGATATTGGCCATAGCCTTATGTACCCTGGTTGAACCCTGCCGCGTAGAAGAAACCACGTCCCGTGATTGCTGAAGAATACCATCTACGAAGTTGTACCTGTCATTCTCCTGAATGACCCCTCCATCAATCAGCAATCGCAAAGGAGCATGCCTCAATGCCTCAAGATTGAATTACTTTGCTCTGATAGACAGAAGCATCACCCCTGGCCTGATCAATCAGCTCCATTTGTGCCAAAATACTGAAGCTGCAAAAAGAGCAAGGTCCTCCATAAACTTTCCTGTCTCAACACGAACTCCTGTGACCCACTTGTCGCTTCCGTGCCATCTTCCCTAACTCCAACAAGCCACTGATTGACTCTCTAGGTATCTCTGCTGGAGGCTCTATCACTGGAATCTCCTGCCCACGAGAACGAGACAACTGCTGCACATATCCAATTAAAGCCTTATGCTCTCTTTTCAACTTCTTATACTTTCCTTCCTTCTTGAATAATTTGTCCTTGAGGGCGAGGTAGGAGTTCACATTCTTCTACAATTTGTGCACCTGTGGGGAGTCCTAACTCCAAAGTTGTGACCACGTAATTCTCTGGCACTGCTTCATTTCGGTCACAATCAACCTATGGCACGGCTACGTGAAGGGTGTGGGAACCATCCTCATCAGTTGATATCTTCGAAAACTTTCGTGCTCTCTTCTTCTGTGGAGGTGCACTGATCCTATTCAAGAACTCCATTTCAACTGCTGGATCAATTTCTTCGCTGGGGCTTCTTCTCATCCTATCCTTAAGCCAATCAGGCACTGTATACTGTATATCAAAGGGTTGTTGTTCTTGTGCCTCTACTTCTCGAACTTGTTCAACCTCTACATCATTCTGGTGAGGCTCATCGTCCTCAAGTGGCTGAGTGTCTCCTGAAACTATATCATCATCATCCTCCATAGCCACCTCTAATTCTTGCTGAAACTGAGGGTCAGTAGTAGTCCCCTCATCATCTTGCTGATCAACTCTGCTAGGTGCGTTGACGCTCTGGCCAACTGATTCTCTCTGTGCTGGCTGATTATTCTCCTGTACTGCTTGCACCTGATTCAATGCATTCCTTTGATCAGCAAACAAAGAAACCTCCTGTATACTTGGAGAACGTGTCTCCAATGGCGTGGGCGATTCAACTACAACTCTTGGAGGTTCTAGTTGAATAGGCTCCTGCCGAACAGGGTCTTTCCTTCTAGATTTTGGACCTCGTGTGATTTGTTTCTTCCTGTCGGTGGTGAGTGTCCTGTGATCTCCCATCAAATTGTAAGTCAAAGCAATCGACTTACTCTTCAACTTGTTCACCCGCCTGTCAACCCATGCTCTGGTAAATGTCAAGACCGGAATAGAAAGTGTGTCCAAGTCAGCAACCTCTGGTTCTGACCAATCCGGGAGTGGAAGCGGAGTATCTCTCACTGCTGCATAATCTGGATGGACAACGTCCATATCCTCATTCACCTGGTCTGGAACCGGAACAACTTCGCACTCCCTGATCATGTTAATCGGCAACTGAGAGAACATTATTTTCCTAACTTCAACCTCATCTGATGCATCAGCCCAATAGTCCTCAATATTTGCCTTGTGTTTAAACTCCTCTGACAGTACCCATTTGATGTTATTATGCGGATCATAGTGCTATCGGCTGGTGTGATATGAGAAGTGATAAAATTGAAGCTCACTCTCGGCTTCTCTGGCTGCCTGTAATGAAGGACACACTTCATCTGAATTGCCCATGACAATCGGGAAGTCAACACCTCCCTTCTTCTTCTTCTTCTGAATTTTATCGTAGGCATCCAATTGCCTAGATATTTCTAACATCAAAATTCTATTGGTTGGGTACTTAGGCAACCTATATGGATATGATGAAAAACCTTGCAGCCTTATGTAAGAAAACTTCGGAAACTGTATAAACCAGCACCCATACCTTTCAATCAATTCTTGGGCCTCTCTCGAGATTCTGTGATGCATCCGCTCCTGAAGCAATCTTGTGATATGCATGAAGGCGTCATTGACATGCTTGTAATAGGTGGTACTTGCCAGGTGTAACTGCTGACAAGCCTCGTGAATTTTAAACTGGTGAGAGCCACAACCAACAGGTTCCTTGTAAGAAATTCATCGATACTTCGTCATACGAGCCAGCATGTAGATTATGTAAGAGCTCATATAGAATGTCCTCGTTCTTCTCAGGCTCAGGAGCTGCTCGTGCAAATTGTCACTGATCATTGCAGCCCAGTTGACGTAGTCTTTTCCTTCCAGCACGAGGTTGATGTAATAAAACATCCATGGCTCAAAAATAAATGACTGTGGGCAGCCTCCAACTCGACTCAGCATCATAATGAGATCACAATACTCCTGCTTCAAGTCATCTGCTATAATTTGCCTCAGCAACTTTGTACGAGAAGGCTTGGGATTGCTCATCCAGTGAGTGTTGATCGTCTCCGTGCATCTCTCGAATGCAGAAGCATACATTCGCTCAGCTCGTTCTCTGGACTTGTAAACCATATTTCTGTGCACTGGAATCCCAAAAGCTTCACCAATGGCAGCAAGAGTGAGATTGGCGAGCACTTGGCCATCTGGGGACATGATCGATCTGTGATCCTTCTCATAGCAATTGGCGCATTCCATCAACAGCTCCGAACACTGAATGGCTGGTGGGAAACCAGCAGTTACATATAATCCGCTTCGAACAATATTGTGCCAAGTGTTCGAAGGTCGATGATTACCAATCCCCAACATTCTGTTCTTGAAAGTTTCAAGGTTGATGGAGCCCAAGTTGGTATCTGTCAGCTTGCCCAACTTTGAAATGAACTTTGACTCTGGCATAAACGTCTTGCTCAGCTTCTTTATAACTGCTTGCCTGGATGCACCATTGTTGTCTTTGCCAGTCGCCCTTTCCTCAGCCATCTGCAACACAATAAACATTCATCAGCAATTTAACTTAGGAAATAAATAAAATATAGTGCAGGGGCTGCCAGTCGACTTCAAGAACTTGAAAAGCTGCAATAACATTTCTTATTCACAAACCTCAGCTTCTTCTCTTCAACAGATTTTGAACTTCAATACTTCGAAAAGATTTCTAAGTAAACTTTAACTTCAGCAACTTCAAGCTTCAATAAAATCGCCCACTTTACTCTAGCAATCAGCAACTTCAAGAGACTTAGCAAAGTGCAGATTTCAGTAACTTCACTCTTGCAAGTTCGCACTTCACACCTTCAACTTCAGATTTTCAAAGCTCAGCAACTAGACTTCAATTCGTACCAGCATACCTTCAGCAAATTAGCAAGTGCGCACCTCCAACTTCAGCAATAGAACAAGTTCGAACTTTAGCAAATTCCTCTTTGAAATTCGAATTTTTTCACTTGTATTGGCAATTGCAAACTTCAACAATAGAATGGAGCTTCAATAACTCACAAGTTTCAGCCTTCAGCAACTTGTAACGCCTTTCACCCACTTGCTTCAAAAATGCAAATTTCTTCAACAACTGCAGCCACAGCTAAATTTCAAATTCTCTCAGCAATTCAGTCTTCAGCAATAAACTCAGCTTCACCCTCAGAGCAAATTTGAACTTCTTCAACTGTGAAAAAGAAGTGAGAAACCTCTCAATTTTATAGCAAAAATTGAATTCTAGAAGGAGCTAAGTATAGCAAATGCATTAAATTTCCACCACTCTACTTCAAGAATTCGAATTTTCCCTCTCTAGAATTTCTGACACTTGTCCGAGAATCTCAACCTTCTAGAAGTTCAACTTTAACTGGCATGTCTCAATTTACTTTCGAAAATGTTTAATTAAAATTCATCTTTTAATCCATTTAATTCCCTAGTCGAAGCTCTGTCTTGCAAATTTTAAATTTGAATCATCTCTGACGCTCTGGAAAATTCATCCGTGAAGAATTCGATCGGAATGATCTAGGCAATTCACTTCAAATTCGTTATCTGGAGAAATTTATCTTGAAAACACATTTTATTCACTTTGCCTTAGAAAATTTTAAATTCTTAGGAAAATTTCACAATTTGAGCACTGATTGAATTCTTCACTGAAAAAGCGTTGGCGAAGTGTGGAAGATATAGAAATCCATTCCTCATCACAGACGTTCAGTACCCAGAAGAAAATTTTCTCTGAAACGCGGTGAATCCATGGGTACACAACGAACGGGTTCATTTAATTTTTTTAAATTTTGAACCTTAGAAAAATATTATTCCACCAATTTAAATCCGTTCATCTCTATGAACATCCTATGTTGCTCTAACTTGAAAAATTTTGAATTCATCCTACATTGCCATCATCTTCTGACTTCATCACTGGAAAATTTGCTCGTGCTTCAAGAAGAAAAATTCACCACCTTGAGCTCCAGGCGTATTTTCTAAGGAAGAAAATACTTTGCCTTAGAAAAATTTTAAATCATCTTGAAAATTTTGCCTTAGAAAAATTTCGCCTTGGAAAAATCTTATATTCAACTCAATCACTTTGCCTGTGAGAAAAATTATTTTACTTAGAAGATCTTCCTGCAAGCACATCATATTTAACTTCCATCATCTTCAATGCCTTAGGAAAAATTCACTATTTTGCAATTCCAACGCCTAGCAATTTTGTTCTCACCACCTTGCATTTTATTCCACACTTGAAAAAAAACATTTTCACTTGAAGCTCCAACGCCTTAACAATATTCATCAACACCATCTTGTATTTTAGTTCACCACCCTAGGCGCATAGCATACTTGAAGAAAATTAAAACCACGCCTAGCACTTTATTCCCCCTTGGCAATATTTTCTAACACCTTATAACACTTACCACCTTGGGCGCATATAGCACTTGAAGAAGAATATTGCCACGCCTAGCATTTACCTTGCTTTGACCACGCCTTGGAGTATTTTATTCACCTTTTACCTCATTCACCACCCTACATTCACTTTTACTCTCTTCATCTTGGGCACATTTTGGCTTGCATGAAGGATGACTCTTCAACTTCTCCGTTTTGTCTTCACTTGACCTCATTTGGGCGCATTTCCACATAGGTGAAGGATGAAAATTGTTGACTTGTTGACTTCTTTGAACTTGGGCGCATTTAGCTGGGTGAGGAGGACGAATTCCTTTGACTCCTTTGACTTCCTTCTTGGGCGCATTTGAGCATATGTGGTGGATGAAACTTCCCACGCCTAGCATGTGACCCTTTGCCTTCCTCGGTTTTGTCTTCACATGCCTTGTTTTGGGCGCATTTTGCCATGGGAGAAGGACGAAACATGTTGACCACTTTGACTTACTTCTTTTTTGGCGCATTTTCACCTTTGTGCAGGATGGGCGCATTTGGAGGATGGTGGAGGACGAATTCAACACTTAGAAATTTTTTTTGCTATCAACTCTCAAGGTGGACGCATTTTAGCCTAGCTACAGGATGAAAATTGTTGACTTTCTTTGACTTTCCATGCATGGGCGCATTTTAGCCTAGGAGGTGGACGAAGTCTCATACTTAGAATTTTTTATGCTTTCACCTTGAGTTGGGCGCATTTTGCCTAGGCAGGAGGACGAAACACCTGAGTTAGAAAATTTTTTGGCATCTGGTGCTTGAGGGCGCATTTTCAGGTAGCTGCAGGATGAAGTTCCAGATTTAGTCACTTTTTCCTCGTCTTCGCCAGTTTATCCATGCCCTGCTATTTATAGTAAGTCTCCTAATTCTTGCATCTCTGAAGCTCAGAACGATTTGAAATTTCAAACACTGCATCCTCACGACCTTGTCAACTTGTCGACACTGCTATTTTTAGTTGGCCTGCTATTTTTAGCCCATTTAAAGGTGATTTGCTATAAATAGTAACTGCTTGCTTCGATACCTCCACAGCTACGATTAACTTGAAATTTGAATGACGTGCTCCTCACCACGTGACGTGCCTGTGACATCGGCGCATGCAACCGATTTGCTATTTTTAGCCTGTTTCCAAAACGACTTACTATAAATAGTAAGTGCTCCGTTTGACTTCAAATTTTACCAGCAGATAGCTTGAAGGATACTGATCGCTGTGGTTTACATCGGTTTTCAAAAATTCTGACTTTTTACCCTCTTTCCCTAAGCTGGAAACCCTAATTTGCTCTGCATGCATATCAAATGATCTCCGTTTGTCTTCGTTTTGTTGTACTGCAATCAGCTCGTGATTCTGAAGTCTGGGAGGCGGCTGCCAAGACGCACCTAAAAATAGTAAGTTCCTTACTAAGTGATTATTTCCGTTTGCATGTCACATCACGCTCTCTTGAAAAACCCATAAGGAATATGACATGCAAAGAAAACCCTAACATGCAAACCCTAAAAATAGCCTCGGAAGACTGAATTCTGAAAGTCGTCGTCTCACTCTGCATGTTACACTGTTGCGAAGGTCTCGAAAAACCCAGAAGGAATATCCAGACATGCAAAGAAAAACTCTGCGTCTAAGCCCTGAAACTTGCTCCGGAAGCTGGACTGCTAAAAATAGAAAGTTGTTTGTTTCAGCTCAAATTTTGCCAAAGAGTAGCCTGATGTGCTCAGAATGCAGTGTGACTGTCGAAATTTCAAAAATGCTAACGGAATGTCTGTAATTGCACACTTACTAAAAATAGTAAGTACCAGGAATTTGATGAAAATTTGTTGAGAGCCTGCTGGAAGCATACTGACATCAATGTTAAGCTTTGTTTTCAATTTATTCACCTCACTCAACCTCGAACTGACCAGGAAAGATGAAACCCTAATTTTCAAACTCGGCCAAATTCACGCTTAAGCTCAACGGCGGGGAAAACCTAGAAAGGCAGATAGAAAAGAGACGGAGAGAGAGAGAGAGAGAGAGAGAGAGAGAGAGAGAGAGAGAAACCCAAGCCAAAAGACCAGAATGGGGCAAAAATTAGGGGGTCCCCATTTTGAATGGGGCAATGTGTGAAAATGTCACAACACTACCCTCTCTGGTAGCGATTTTCCAAAATATATATATATATAAGCATAAACATCAATAATAATATTATAAATATTATCAATACAAACATTAATTAATTAATTATAAACATCAATGGTAATATAATTACAAATATATGTAATTACATTAATGATAATATAATTATAAATAATTAGCATCGATGATAATATGATTATAAATATTATTGATACAGATATTATCGAACCATTAAAAACGACTCTCGCCCTCAAGTCAGCAACCACTAATGCAGTGATTCACACACTTAACATGCATTGGTCAACTCTTCAAAGACAACGATCAAAACTCCTAAACGTAGCAATCCAAGAAAATGACGATTCAAAGAGACGCCATCAATGGAACGATTGCGACTCTCCAAGGATCGCAGGATACTTAAAGAGACCCACAATCGTTCCAGAAGGCATGGAGCCATTTTATAAAAAGAAATATATTCTAAACATTCGATTTTGGAATCACCTAGGAAAAAGAAGAATACACTCAACATCGATATAAGAATGAGCTATTTCGTATTTATCTAATTATAGATTGCGCCCAGGATTGAGCTGCTATTCATACATAGGGTCGTCTGGGTTTGATTAGCGTGAGTTGAGTCCAGGGGTGTGACATTCTGATTTCAATGTTATGATGGATTCGATTAATTGGAGACCATGAGAGTATCCCACAGCAACCATATGATGGATTTGATTAAATGGAGACAATGAGAGTATACCACAGCAACCATTTGTCTTATCTAGAGATTCTTAATTAACCGCCACCTTCCTCATCGAAGGCACAACAATCTAAAGTGGTGCAACATCAACTAATGCAAATTAGGCGTATATGGAAGAAACAAAATACCTATATAAGAGAGGTTTTGAACTCACAAAAATTGGTGAATGTCGAAACAGACAAGTGATGGATGTCATATAGGGTATCAGGAAAATATATTTGAAACACAGATTGTTGCATCTTTATGGGCATTGAGTAAAATCATTAACGATGGTATTAGAAACGAATGAGTGGTTTTTATCAACTACTGAAGGATCATGTGGATTGGTGTTTTCCATGGACAAATACTATGTAATGCCGATATGTTATGTTGGCACCACTACAAGTTATTATATACTGACTGAGTCATCTATATAGTCACGAGTCTGAGTCAAGACCATCAGCACTTCTTAAAAATTGAACTAGAAATAGTTGTGAAACTTCTTCATCTAGATTAAGGGACATTACAAAAAAGGCAAGTTTGGTATCTATATAAGGTGAATTGGAGGCATTAGGGATCATCAATGAATTTATCTATGCTTTCTAATCTGCACTTTGGCATATATTCTAAGAACAAAAACCCTTACGAATATAGGAGAAGTTGGACAAAACCCTAGCTTTTTCAATGGAGGACTTCACGACAGAGGTTCACATGGGCTTTAATGGTGATTCTTGCTAGATTTACACTCAGATTTATGCATAAGCATTAGGCGTCTAGTTTGAAGGGGAAAATTAGGCAAGTTGTCAGATTTTCAAGGGTTGCAAACCCTATCAACAAACCAACAAGCTAGCGCACCCCTTTTGGTAGGGTTTTGGAGTTGTTTTTCATCAAATAATTGCATTTTGTTGCATTGTTGTGAGCTAAAGCAATTTTTCCCAACTAGGGTTAGAGTAGGAGGTCAATTTCATTGCATAGATTGGGGCTTCTTCATATCGGCGAACTCTTGTTGCAAAGTGTGCACCCTTGGTTTCCTTGTGTTGTGTAGTGCAGCACTTGGGTTCATGACATGCCTTAACCGCCTCTCATGGATTCACTAACTCTGGATGTTGTATCGAGCATTAACAAGTCAATCTTTTGGTGCAACGGCAACTATCTGTGCAACAATTGGTATTAGAGCCTAGGTCATAGGTTCAAACCCTTCACTTGCACTAGGGGGAGGGGGGATTGTTGCAAGGTGTGCGCCCTTGGCCTCCTTGTGTTGTGCAGCACAACACTTGGGTTCGTGACATGGCTTAACCGCCTCCCGTGGATTCACTAACTCTAGTGGTTGTATCGAGCATTAACAGTTCGATCTTTGGTGCAACGGCAACCGTCTGTGCAACAACTCTTTCATGTTGTTGGGCATGTTTGAAGCCCAATTCTTTGTGTAATTGCATCATTGGTTAAGTTTGATTTGTGGCAGCAAACTAGATGTTTAAATATCAGAATTTTGGCTCATATTGGTGAGTGTTTTATAGTCTATGATGTAGTTTCATATTGCTTATAATTTGCTATATGTTTGGCTATTATTTCGATGAATGAATAATGTTGTTCATGCATGAATATACTCAAAAAATTATATCAAAAAACTAGGGTTTGAGCAGAAATTAAGAATCAGAAAATTATGGCATCATTTTGTCTGGCAAAAATCAGAAAAATCTGCACATATATTGGCTGGGATATTTCAGTGGTATCAAAGCCTTGATCTTGCCAACCTATTGGGTATGTGATTTAGAAAGTTTGGAGTCATGGCAACACATGTTATTGATGATATAATGGTTTCCTATGGTGAGTACAATACACTCCCACAAGAGGTTAGAAATAAACTCTCCTTTGGTTGGTATATGGAGTATTGGATGGACAAAAGCAAGCAAAAACGGAAACCAAAGAAGTATGATCAACCATGGAAAGGCTTTTCATAGGTGTTGCAAAACTTTCAACGACAGACAATGGCTGCACATGGAAAATTGAGGAATGAGCTAGAAAAATCAGAAGTTATCAGTGAAGAAAGTTTAGAGAAGGAAGAAGTACTTGTGTATGACTTGCAACCTACAAGCACTTATGAGGACGACAAAAATCAGTCAATATGCTGCCCTAAAGAAAACATGTTCAAAGGTTCACTTCAGCCCTATGAAGACAAGGATAAAGGAGATTCACCTATTGAAGCTACAAATGAAGAGCACATTAAGATTGAAGAATATACCGCCATGGAGGTTGTCAAACCAGTCATGTTAGATCAGCTACATGAAGGTATGGGTTCTTGTGTTTCATTAATTAAGCCTAGTATTGCTTCATCACCTTTACATGATTTTGGCAAGGAATCAAATTGTGGTCTGGGTGTCTTTGAGATGGATGTTGTTCACACATATGATGGCAATTCAAAAATTTCAGTATGTGGTGAACAAAGGGGTTTGGATAAGACTTACTTGACATTGCAAGATATGGAGGATCACTTGGTGGTTAAGGAGATCATAGTTGTACATACACTTTCTAGATCAGCCCTTGAGGAAAAGCATGATGTAGAAGATTCTACTCACTACTTTAATGGTGACCCTTTGATGGAGCATGATGATGACCTAGTTTCCACACATGGATGTAATGAAGAAGAGGCCATGAAAGAAGCTGATTTGGAGGTGCCCATTTATGAAGACCAAACAGAAATTTTGCATGGAGTTGATGGGTCTCATAAGTCACGTCACTTGGAAGGACAATTGAAGGTAAACGAAGGTAAGATTGTGGCAGCCCTAGCTCATTTTGATCATGTTCATAAGATAATGGAAGGTTTGTGTTGGAAGGCTCTAGGGAATCATGCAGATTTTGAAGGAGGTATATCTCTTGATGACTTGCACGAACTCAAGGAGGCTTTGGTGGTAATGAAGTCAAACTACCTACACTTATTTGCGGATAGAGATCATCTCCTCACACTTGGTGAGATATACTCGGATGCTTTGAGAAGAAACGAAGATGAGGTGGAGAAGCTCACCCTTGAGCTTGAGGATGCAGTGGATTCCTTGAGGAGCACTCAAAGGACTGTTCAAGAATCAGAAGATCATGAGGATAAGCTTTGTTGGAAGATGACAAAGGGTGGAGACATGGATGAAGGACATAGAGGATCCCATGACGAAGTTATGAAGATAAAGTAGACCTATACACATGAAGATTTAGCTTGCAGCCATTGGACAGAAATTATGGCACATGACACACTTGATTTTCCATTGAAGACATCTCTTGGACCAGCACTTGACAATGGGAAATTAGCAAAGGATGGAGACTTGTTTGAGTCACTTGAAGGCACTACAAAGAGGTACAATGTAAGTTCTGATTTTTTGTTTTATGACAGCAGTCATATTTTTGTGCATAACCATGAGATAGCAGCCATGTCACGTGAGAGGAATGGTGTTGAGGTATCTCCCGATGTTGGCACTCAAAATGTGAGTGTCAAATGTAAGGAATGTATTATGGATTCAAGCCACAAATGTTCTAATTTTGTATACCATACTATGGAAGATGTGAAGAAGACACAAGATATGTGTGAAGAGTGGTTGCAAAGAGCTAGGAAAGCAAAGATGTTGGCTGCTCCTACTCATGAGGATGATAGTAAGAAGTCTTCTTCTATTGTTGGCACTCATTTGGGAGTCAACATGAGGTCTTATTTGTGTGTCCAATACACAAGAGGACCAAGTTAGTACAGCATGTCATGAGAGAGGCAAAGAAGATTCAAAATATGTGGCATATGAGGAATGAGCCTTGTTTGGTGGCCAAACAAGTGGAACAATCAGGTTTGAGGTATGATCTAGAATTCTTTCTTTGTACACATAGCTTGCTTTATGAGGAATTGGTGTCACCTCTTTTGGAGAGCCATTCGAAGAATCACATCATAGACTTGGATAGCAATATGGAGCATACACTTTGTGGATCAGCCACTAGTATTATGCCTTCATATGTAGATGGAGATATGGGTAATACAGATTTACTATGGTCTTTGATCATTCATGGAGCACTTGAAGAGTTTTCTTGTGATGAGTCTCATCATGTTGATGATTCTTTGGCAGAATATGTTGCTGCTCTATTTCAGAAATTTGTGATACTTGCCTTTATTCGGCATACTTGGGAGGTGAAGTTGCACTTTGTCTCAAGGTATGGAGGTATTGCCATAATGTTTGGTTTTGAGTTACTAATGCTCGTGTTCCAACTGGATTGTGCCATAGGGATTGGGAAAAAGCGTGAAGATCTTAGCCTTCCTGCCCTAGTTCATGAGCATCCACTCCATTCTCTGCTAAGGGATGACTATTTTAACCTATTGCACATTGAAATCCTGCAGGCTACTTGGAGGACAGCAGCTGTTTGGGTGTTTTGGACAGGTTTGGATTATCTCTTCATCGTTGCGGAATGGCGTATGGGTGATACTCTACCACCATATGACATTGGCGATGATATTGGCACTCACCTGGGTCTGATTTTCAGTTGGAAGGTTGTTGTTCTGATTTATATCAGCAACATAGGTGGGGTTGCTAAGTTCTTCTATGCACCTACGAGGGGTGTTTTGCACATTCATGGGGAATCCTTTGAAGTTGGAGAGTTGGTTGATGTTGATAGTTCCTTGAGGTACATCTATCTCCTCAATTTTGATGGATACGGTAGTGTGATGATATGCGATCCAAGTGGTGGTAAGCTTGTCATTGCTTGAGGAAAAGCAATTTCGGGAAGGGAGGATTGTAATGTCCCTTTTTGGAAGCGAGCAAGAAAATAAGTGACAAAAAATAATATTTTATTAATTTTTATTTTTGGCATTCAAGGAGAAGCTTAAATGATATTTATTATGATTTTTGGTGAAGGAAAAATATTTTTATAATTTTTCTATGAGGCTGGGCAACCCTTTTTGGGGTTTCAAAAAATAAATTATTAAATTTGAATTTTGGGGCCCAAATTAGGTCGGCCAAATTGGAGGGAAAAGGCAAGTTTGGTATTTATACAAGGTGAACTGAAGGCATTAGGGATCATCAACGAATTTATCCCTACTTTTCTAATCTGCACTTTGGCGTATATTCTAAGGATGAAAACCCTTATGAATATAGGAGAAGTTGGGCGAAATCCTAGCTTCTTCAATGGAGGACTTCATGGCGGAGGTTTTACATGGGCTTTAATGGTGATTCTTGCCAGATTCACACTGAGATTTCTGCATCAGCATTAGGCGTCTAGTTTGAAGCAGCAAATTAGGCAAGTTAGAAGGTATTCTTCATATTTTCAAGGGTTGCAAACCCTATCAACAAACCAAAAGGCCAAAGCACCCCTTTTGGTAGGGTTTTGGAGTTGTTTTTCATCAAATAATTGCATTTTGTTGCATTATTCTGAGCTGGAGCAATTTTGCCCAGCTAGGGTTAGAGTAGGAGGTCAATTTCACTGCATAGATTGGGATTTCTCCATATCAGTGAACTCTTCCATGTTGTTGGGCATGTTTGAAGCCCATTTCATTGTGTAATTGCATCATTGGTTGAGTCTGAGTTTTAGTAAGAAACTGGATATTTAAATATCAGAATTTTGGCTCATATTGGTGAATGTTTGATAGTCTATGATGTTGTTTCATATTGCTTATGATCTGCTATGAGTTTGGCTATTATTTGGATGAATGAATACTGTTGTTCGTGCATGAATATACTCAGAAAATTATATCAGAAAACTAGGCTTTGAGCAGAAATTAAGAATCAGAAAATTAGGGCATCATTTTGTGTGGCAAAAATCAGAAAAATCTGCACATATATTGGCTGGGATATTTCAGTTAGGCACGAATCAGAAATTGGTATATTATGTGTAGATATTGGTGGCATGTTCTAGCTGGTGAACATTTTTGTTGCTGGTTGTCTTACTCAATAGTGGTCTAGTGATGGTGGCTGGCTCTTCTTTGCATGACCCCATGTGTCTTAGGCCAATTTTTGATGATAAGCTCAAGCAGATTTTCAATTGAACAGTGATCAGGAATCTCGGGGCTATTAAAGCTATTTTGGGGTTGGATGGATTGGCAGAGAATGGATGTTTGAGGTCCAAAGCATATATTATCGAGGACTTCAGCAGAAATAGAAGATGGCAATTAAAGTTTGTCATGTCCATTCTTTGAAATTAAACCAAGATTAAATCCTCCAAAGCGTTTGGTAATCATATTCAGGGATTACAAGTGTGCTTCATTGAATTCAGTTTTGAAATTTAAATATAAACAAATTTTGTATTATTTATCAAGGCAGTGTGTGAAGGATTAAAAGAATTAGAAAGGGGATGCAGCTGTGAGCAACCACTACTAGACAAAGGAAGATTTACACTATAGCAGCCACTAATGCCAACAGCTGTCAAAGGGGATCAAAGGTGCTAAAATGTTCGGAATTCATAAAGAGGTTATGAATAAGACAAAACCAAATCACCAATAAAAACAAAGACAAAGGTAGTAACAGCTTTTTTATCCTAATTGCGAGAAGACAAAAGGATATCAAAGGGTAAAATAAATCGCAGAAGATAAAGGCAACTCATTCCAAAAGGTGTTAAATAATATTACAAAATGAAATTATAATTAAATTGTACTTTTAAAATTAATCAAGACGCATTTGAAAAGTTACGACTCTTAAAGGAAAAATCTATTTAAGAGAGGCCAAGCAAGGAGGAGACATTTTCTAAAAACATTTTATTATCTGATTTCTACTTCTTGTGGAGCATAGAACTTTGATTCAATTAACCTAAAGATGAAAACACTCTAGGTCTGAAATTAGAGGACGAAAAACCCATAATTCCTTGAGAGTAATTTCACATGGAAACCACTATTGCACAAATTTGATTAATTTCAGTTTGAATTAAAATATCCTTTCAGTAAGCAGGTCATGGCATTCTAAAGGTGGATATCAGGCAGATTTTAGGGCATTTCAAAGATAGATTACTGCAGATTTGGGATGAAATAGCAGCCACTTCAAGCATTAATTTGGTTTTTTTCTGAACTAAATTATGAACATTAAATCGAATTAAAGAATAAGCCATTGACTAAAATTGCTGAATCAATCTCTTCAAGAAGCAATAAGGATTTCATATTATGTTTAATTGTGCAAATACCTACAAAAAATACTAGGATTTGATATTGGCATTATTCCCTTTGTTGTCAGCTAGGGCAGTTATATACATTTTTTAAATTAAAGAGATATTACAACCGTATCAGAGTTGGATCTTGCTAGCTTGTAAAATTTTCATCCCATGCAATCAAGTGATAGAGCCAGCAACTATCATCTAAGGGAATTTAGAAAACTCAACATCATTTTCCTAAGAACAAAGAAACAAAAAATCCTTTGGAACTTGAAACCAAAAAATTAACTATGGAAAGAGAGAAGAAAGCTTCACAAGATCTTGCTTATAAGTTTGGAAGGAAGTTTGAGCTCATGTTAGATATGATGGGGCAGATGTTATGTTACATATGATGCGTAACAACCACAAAACACAAAAGAATGCAGTAAATCCCAATAATCAAAATAGTGAGGAAAGTTCTTTTGAAGCCAATGATACTCACCACAATAAACAGAAAAGTCACACATAAAGAACCATAGTTGGGTCTATTCATGCCATATATGCAAAACATAGAGATCTCCCTCCAAAGATTCAAGAAGCAATGACTCACTAATTATATAACCAGGAAAATAAATGGAAATGGACCAAGAGTTGAACCTAGATCTCAACCAAGACAATGTCATCATCAGCAAGTTTTGGGTAAGCTAACACTAATTACATATGATGGTTCTAATAAGTGTATTGCTTGTGTGTGGGTGCAAAATTCAAACACATACATATCTCTAAAACCTATGACTGATGATGACACCATCAATTTGCCACCTTACACTTAGAAGGCACAGCACACAAATGGCAATATCATGGGTTGGTTAACCAAGGTCATCGTCTAATTGGCACGTACGATGAATTTTGCAAAAGTTGAAAGATTTGATAGAAAAGATCTTGAGGTCCATTTTAGGAAGTTGGCACAACTAAAGCAAGAGGGAACAATGAAGAAATGTGTAGGAATTCCAAATATTGTCAGTAATGGTGTTGGATGTTAAAGAAAGAAGATTAATTGTCATTTTTATCAAACGGGTAATTGAACCTATTAAGGGTTTCTTTAAGGCATTTGATCCATTGACCCTTTAGGAGACTATTAAAAGACCTTTGAATTTAGAAACATCAATGACCAAGAATAAGTTTTATCAAAAAACCCCTCCTATAAGGCAGAATAACAAAACTTTTAAAAAACAGTTTTCTCAATAAAAGGCATTACTAGCAAAGAGCAAGTTTAGATAAGTGACCAAAAATGAGCTCCGCCAAAATAAAATGTATTTTTCTTGCAAAAACCTATGGGACTCTGAAAACAAATGTTTGGGAAAAGTTCAAGTACATTACATGCAAGTAATATCTGATGAGGGTTCAAAGAAAGAAGAACCAATGCCAAAAAATTGATGAATGTGAACCTGTAATGTCCCCTTTTTGGGATAACCCTAAATCTTATCCTAGAATCACACGCTTGATGTAGTTAGGGCTGTAACTTACCACTGAATGCTTTAAACAAGATAAATCTTGGCTTTAGGCCCTCCAATCATGTTAGATAATATTGAAAATATAATTCATGTGATCAAAACATAATAAATGTCTTATCAATTTAAGATACATAACTATTCCAAGATAATCTAAACTACCAATATCCATAATGCATAGTGGGAACCTTAATCGTAACAAGACTTGGATGACAAGCAAGATAAATCCGCCCAAAGCTATCCATCTAAGGCCAAGAGCACGAGCGTCCGACCAAGACTACCCACCCCTTGGCCCTCATGAGGCACACTTAGACAACCCTCATGGGGTGGTCTACCCAATGGACATCTTGTATTTGCATTCCCTATCCTTGCTATCTTATCCATCCTCTTTATGATTGAGACTCCTTGGATCCATCCTAACGATCAATCATAGTTTGGCTTGATAGGAAAGTCTGGAAAGGGTTGCCTATAAACTACTCAACCCATCTAAGCCCAAGAGCACGAGCGTCTGACCAAGACCACCCACCTCTTGGCCCACAGCGGCAGGAACGTCCAACCAAGACAATTCCACCCTCGGAGTGGCATACTTAGCATGGGAGGCCTGTAAACAGCATCCTCCTAACTCGCCTCTTTCAACCTTATATTTGATTGATCATAGGGTGAGGACAATTCATAAATAAATATATATACAATTTATTCATTTATATTAAAGATTCATAATTACTTATAATGCTCACTAATTGTTACAGACATCCTTATTGCACAATCATAAATAATATATATATATATATTACTAGCAGCCTATCATGGTTTAAAATTGGCTAGGGAGAAGGGGGTTTCCAAATTTTGGTTGGAAGGGGACTCATTGAATATTATCAACTACCTTAGGAAGCTCTCTCCTTCTTGGTCCATTGAAAGACTTAACTTTGATGCTCTTTCTTTGTTAAATAACTTTGATGAAGTTTACATTTCCCATGCTTTTCGTGAGGCTAATGGTGTGGTGGATTTTTTGGCTAACCTTGGGGCGTCTTTGGCTAGGTTGTGGGAGACTAACGACAACCTTCCCGTGGAGCTTATTTCCTTGCTTAATGATGATAGCATATAATTATTTGAAGGGTGTCGAATCTTCTAGTAAACTTAAGGGTTGGCGGTTTAATAATGACCCTCTGATGTCAATTAGACTTTTGATGGTCATTGCTCTCGTTGTAAATTGTGGGAGGATGAGTTGTAATCTCAGGAGGGATCTGGCCATTATCTTTATTTGTACCTCGAGAAGAAGGATCGCACGCTTTCTGGGTGTGATTTTCTCATTTGCTCTTTTGATTATCTACATTTGTGCTTTGTGGGGTTTCATTTCTACAAATTGCTTGGTGCCTTTGGAATTGGGGGGTGATAGATGTAGAACAAAGCCCTTTTCGTGTGTTGAGATCAAAGCCAATGGTGACTGTGGAAGATTTTGCAGAAAGGTGGGGTCACTCCTTTTATGGAGAAATTGCATGGGTTTGAGTCTAAGACCTCGTAGGAGTTTGTGGAAGCTTGGCACGATTGGGTGCTTAGTATGTTTGGTATTGACATCACAGTTAATTATAGCTGAAGTTACAGGGCTGTTGACTCAAGGGAGGAAATTCTACAAAAAAAAATCCATGTTTCGAGTGGCGAGACTGAATATAACTGAGGGATAAAGATAAGGCAAAAATAGTTAAACTCCAATGTGGTGGCTTTGATTGCACCAAAATTAAACCAATTTGGGGAGATGCGGCCATGGTGCTAATGCGGTACTTTACACTAGACAAGAGGTACACGGCTCTTTATGGGCACCATTTTGTGTTGCTTAATCATTTTTGCCATGGTAAGTTGGTTTCTTTCCCATTTTATCTTCTTTCTTCTTGGGAGAGTGGGATTATGGATTACAGAAAGAATCCCAACAATCCCTTTTTACACGAGGGGTTCATGCTTTTGATTGTGGAGCATATCAAAGCTAGATGTGTTATTGTTTAACCTGTTCCTAGTAAGCCCGACAAGTCCAAGAAGAAGGCTAAGCCGAAAGGGAACTCTCAATCGAAGGAGGAAGATGATGGTGAAACGGAGTTTGAGGATGTTTCTATGGCCTGGTCTAATGGCTACCAAACGGATTTAGATTATGTTAACCCGTCCGCTGGGGTTAGGGAGAGCTCAGTGAAAAAAGCTAAGCCCTCTTCCTTGCATGCGAAGTGACAAATTCTAGTTGATTGTGAAGAGGCGGATGTGAAGGGTAAAGGAAGTGGCAGGAAGGTTCCTAAACGAGGGTTGGTGAGTGTTGCAGTTTCCCATGATGGGGTGGAGAATTTGAAGGAGGAAGAGGGGATTAATAAGGTTTGTGAGGTGGCAAAAAATGCTAATGAGGATAATATTCCGGATTGTAGTGGGGATAGGAGGGTCCCAACTAATGGGAAGGTGAATCCAGAAAATTTCATTGATTTGGATGTGTCCCTTGCAGTGTCAGTTTCTGAAGGAAAAGGCAAAGAACAGTTTGTTCCGCCTACTGGTTTCCAGGAAGAGGATCCTTCAATGAGCTCTCATCAGGGGAGGGGTTTGTATTGGGGCACGATGGATTTTACTCAAGCTTTAGGCTTGGTGACGGAAGGGGAAAACGTCTTTTTTAACCTACTTATGTCGCTTGTTCAAGAGGTTTAGGATCTCCATGGTAAGTATGACACGATTGCTCATTGTAACATCTCTACTCTGAGAAGTTTTAAGGAGCAGAACTCTGTTTTTAGTATCGTTAGGTTGTTGAACTCTAATCTCAGCCTAAAGGTGGAGGATGTTGCTAACATGGAAAGAGACCATAATCCAAGACTTGCTGCTTTGGAAAGGAATTCCTTGCAAATACATAAAAAGATCTCAATGCTTTGATTAACCTCAGCAAGGATTCGCTTGAGACCACAACTGAAGGTTTGGTGCTTCTGAATGAGAAAGCAAAAGAATGGATTGGTAAGTCCCTATTCAATGACCCTTCGAAGCAGGTTGGTGGTGAGGACTCTGAGTTGGGTAAGCAGGCTAATGATTTGGGGACTGGACCGAGTGTTCGTACCTGCAGCAAAACAAAGAAGAACAATGTGGTTCCTATGCAGGATGTTAAAGAAATCATGGAGATGCATGATAAGGTGATAACAAAGGATATGGAAGCAACAATAATATTAAAAGAACTTATTTAGTTGTTGCTTAGGTTTTCTCTTTTGTTTTGCTTGCTGCTGTTTTGTGTGCCTATTGCTGATGATTGGCTGATTGCTGTTTAATTAGCCTGTTGTTTTTTGGGACAGCTTTATTGCTTTATCTTCGTGCTGCCTTTTCTTCTATACAAGGTTTCAGGGCCCCTTCAAAACCTGTTTTACGCTAATCAAAAACATATGCATATTAGTATTTCTAGTTGGTTCCAATTTACAATGATATATATATATATATCCAATAACATATTAGCAATAATATCATTATTGCCTCATTATTTAAATCTCTATTTATTCATTCAATATCTACTTTACTAATGCATCCAACTTATTATTGTTTATTTCCTGAGGTTAATCAAAGCATTGAGATCTTTTTACGCATTTGCAAGGAATTCCTAATCCCTGCCGATCTACAGAACTTTACTTGTTGAGGTTAATCAAAGCATTGAGATTTTTTTACTCAAACTAATTGTTGCTTCTACGGTATAGTAATCGTTGTCTTTGAATGCATCGTGTCCTTTTATAGTTTTCGTTTTATGGTTTGTTTGGGAATCAATGCCTAACCATTTGTAAATGATATGAGACATAGGAAGGGTCGGGTGTTTAGTGATTTGTAGATATTAATGTATTCCATATGATAATTGTATTATCATAATATTATTTGTTTAACGATTTGCAAATATTAGTTTATTACATATGATAGTTGTGATTTAGCTGGCCATCTTGTATATTGATATATATTATGTATTTCTCATTAATAAATTATAATGTCTATAATATTTAATATTTATATTTTAGTATTACAATATTATATTTTCACAATATTATATTTGTATTTATAATTATAATATTATCTTTGATAATTATAATAAGAATATTAAGTAGTTAACGTTTTTAATATGTATTTTGTTTCTCTTGTTTTTGATGCTTTATATTTAAATGTTACAATTTCAGGGACATGACAATCCTCCCTGCTCAAATTTTCTTGTCCTCAAGCAAAGCCATTTTAACTAAACCTTTCTTTAATGTCATAGACATCACTTAACCTTAAAGCAAGAACATATATATATCAAGATGAGATTTAGAAGTATATCATATATCTATATGATGTTTTATGAAGAGGTTTTCCATTTATTTGACAAGGAAACCTCAGGGATTTTAGGGCATATTACAATTCTCACTAGGGAGATTGGTCAGGCAGTCCGCCTTCAAATTTTGAAGGTGTAAAGGTGTTGTACTACTAGATTTTCTCTTCCACAAAGCTCTAGTTGTTTATGGTCCCTTCAATTGATTGAATGCTTTTGAGATCTGTTTCATTGTCCCTGGTTTTCTTGTTTGGATTTCCTTCTACTTCTTCCTTGGACATTGCCTCTATATTACGTATTTGGCTTCTTTTTCCACATGTGTGCCTTGGTTCCAAATTTTCTTTGCATTTGTAACACAAATCTTTCCTTTTTAGGTCACTTCGGTTACAAATATGTCCCATCTTCCATTCCCCATTGCATTTGCGACATGGTTTCCTCTTTCTACTTTCCCCTTGTTTACAAATATGACCTTGTTCCCACTTTTCTTTACAATTGAAGCATAGTCCTTCCCTTTGAAGCCTCTCACGTTCGTTATTAGAGAGAAAGGTGTTTTTATGCTGGTCTTTCTTGTAGGGAAGTTTTGAGTGTGCCTCTCTTGTTCTATCTCCTGAGGTTGTGTCCTCTAGTGTTAGGGCTTTATCGATGACATCTTACAGGGAGGTGGGTTTTAAGACACTTACCAATCCTTGGGTTGGGTCTTTTAATCCTTCTACAAAAAAGTAGGTAAGTCTATCCTCATCAACCCCTAGAACCCTAACTAAAATCCTTTGAAATTTTGCTATGTAATCCTCAACCAATCCATGTTGTTTAAGTTGAGTTAATTCTTTGAAGTCTTTTTGAGGGTTCCTTTTGTCAAAGCGTTTTATAAGTTTTTGTGTGAATTCATCATAGGATGTTACGTTTTGGTGCCCTTGGGTGTGGATACCATGGTGCCACCATTCATGGGCCAATCCTGTAATGTCCCCATTCTTTCATGAGCATCAGAGTTGGTGGATTAGCCTATTATGTCAATCCTCGTAGGCTAATGGTTCTGGATAGAGGGTCACTTGAACAGGCACTTGGTCGGTAAAATGTAGTGTTGGTATCCGAAGTATGGTGACATGGTGAATTTGCACGTTTTGCGTGTTATTGGAGCTTCAAATGATGATCTTCACCATTTATTTCACTTCCTCAAGCTTAGGGACCATGTGTCTATTATTTAAAGGGGTCACTTTATATTTTTCAGTTACTATTCATGGCTAAAGTGAAAAAAGACATAACTTAAGTGAATAGTGTTTTTTAATGAATAGTGTTTTCAATGAGAAATTATAAGAATGCAAGAGAAAGTTCGACCCATTTAGGCATAGAGTTATTTTGTTGAATGAAACTTGGAAATGTGGAGTTGTGGAAGAGAGAAACTAGGGTTTCTTGATTTCAGCAATGGGAAACCCTGGATTGGGCTTTGTTCTTCAAATTTTGGCTTCTTGATGGTGTGAAATACCACCATAAAGTTGCTGGTTAATTTCTTGTTGATCCATTTGGAGCTTTATTTTGCTGATTACAAGTTGTTGAAGTCATCCTTTGGAAAGGGGTTTGCTGCTAGAGTCTCCATTTGCCATCCAGAAGGAGTTGCTTGCATTTTAGAAGACTTTGGAGCTATTTCTAAGCATCAACAGCCAGCCGCCTTGTTTGAGGGTTTATGACAGCAAAAGGAAAGAAAAACGCCTCTTTAGTGGCTGCTTTCACATCCAAAAGGGGCGCCCTTGCTACTGGAAGACTTCTAATCTGTTATTTGGTGGGAGAAGTTCATAAGTTAGTTTGTATGAGCATTTTACTAGAGGCGGGTGCTGTAGCACGTCACTATTCACAGTGATGTTTGGCTATAAGTTAAATTAATTCATACGATGTATTTTGTTCAAACTTGATGCAAGTCGTCTATTCCATGTAAGCCCTTATATCATAAAGAATGCTTCTTGACTACCATTTGAGTCTTGTTCGAATTTTCATAAGTAGTTTGGTTTATTTTGAGTTTCTATTATATGTGTATACTTGTTAAATTCATGTGTATCATTGGCATCAAACATCAAAACACAACAAACACAAAAGAAACAAACACCAAATAGAAATCAGACCTACAAGCACCGTGAAACCATCGAAGTAGAGTGTCAGTTCATCACAGTGGTGTTAGAGCATTTCACTACAGTGGTAGCAGAGTGGTAGCAAAGTGGATCACCAGAGTGTGGTTCATCACAGTGGTATCAGAGCGGTTTCCTGCCAACCTGTTGGGTAGGTTTCAGCTGCAGATCAGAAGTTACAGTTGAATAGCATGGCTATTCCCAGGGAGCAATTAAATACCATGATGGGAGAATTGTAGAAGCTTATACAAAGTCAGAAAAAGATGGCTGAGTTGCTCTCGCACCCTGCAACCATAGACAAAATTGCAAGGTATGTGACATCCATCTACAGGTCCACATCACAAAACAAAAAGAAGAAATTGTGTTTCTATTGCAAAGGGTCTTACAATGAAAACCATGATTGCCTTTTGAGACCTAAGGGCAAGGCGAAAAGAATAATGTGGGCACCCTACGAGGATTTAGAATCCAAAACTTCCCACCAGCTAAAAAATTATGAAGAATCTGAGTCAGAACATGAGGTCTCTACAAGTGAGGTATCTAGAAGCCTTTACAATGAATTCTTAGCAGTTAACGACCAGCATACAACTAATCCCTTGGAGAGCAAAAATCAGACCTTAGAAGATCCACTTGCTGATGATGAAGTTGAAATTTCTAAGGCAGTTGTAGGGGAAGATCACTTGAGTCCTTTTGAAGATGAAGAAAAGTTAGAACACGAGGGTGATGGGCCTAAACAACATGCTGAAAGTAACTTCCATATTTTTGATAATCCACCTTTTGAGACAGCAGTTGATATGTCCTATGTTAACCCACTTTATGAGGTAGAGTCGCAAGATGATCATGTTGTGGGACATGCGCAGGAAGAAAAGGCCCCATATGAAACCAATGAGGGTTTTGAGCTCCCTAAATGTTTGGTATCAGCAATTAATGATGAGACCTTTGATCACTTCGAAGATGCCAATTCAGTTTATGTGCAAGGATTGTCAGTTCATGAATCACACAAGGTTGTTTTACAAGATCAAAGGAACGAGCTATTTTTTGATTCCAATGTTGTTAGTGTTGAGCCGTCGACAGAGGTTTGAGCTTCTTACCGCGACTGCATAGTGAGGTGTACTCATCACTTCTCCTTTAGGCCACACCTGGAGGATTTGTTGATGCATCAGTGTGGACTGTCTCAGAGTGTGTATCATCCATTTTGGGATGGAGAGTTACCATCTTCAGTAGATGGAACTCGTGGCTGCAAGTACCCAACTTAGTTGTCGGAGGTTAATTGCTTGCAGGATCAGTATTTAGTTTTCCATCATGCGGGTGCGTATCCAACAAGGTTTGTTGCTTCTTTTCCTCAGAGGCTACTGGTGGGCACAGGGTTACAGAGGGATTATAATGACAGCAGGCATGATGGCACAGGTGGATATCATATCCATGAGAGTTTAGCGGAGGTTATGGAGCGATGTTACGTAGCAGATGCTTCCAAATATTCTTACCTCATGATGGATGGATGTGAGTTCTGTTTATTTTGGGATCCAGGTGGAGACAAAGTTAGCATTGTCGTTTGGATGAGTCCCAGTGTATTGCTTCACCACTTCTGGTATGGTGGAGTTAGGATCAGTGTTGAGAGAACTTGAATAATGCCCAACGAAAACTCATGCTTTCACGACGAGGATTAGCTCGTAGCTGGCAGCAGAATGAAGATTACATTTCAAGACAAACCTTATCACGAAGCGAAAATGAGACTTGGTGTAGTACCCAAAAGTCTCTATGATGTGTTTGGGCTAAAAGGTGATAAGTCAGCAGAGAACTACCTACAGTCTACCGATGGGCATGAGGTTGAAAATAAAGTTGTTGTCGATGCGGAAATATTACAACATGAAAATAGTACGGTGGAATTCCAGAATGAAATTCACAGCGCTCACGAAGTTGTTATCAGCACTGATAACAGCTCTGATTTCCATGACAGCAACGATGAAACTTTGCATCAGCATGAGAGGATAGTGATTTCACAGGGGGATGATGTTTCTACAAAGCTGTCACATGTTGGTACTCAAGATTTGGGTACTAATTATACAATTTATGATGACGATTCATGCTAGAGTGAGTCTGATTTTTCATATCAGACCGTAGGAAACCAATCAAAAAAATTATTTAAGGGCAATGAATCCCAGGATCGTGAGTTAGGGGGATATGCAATTGCTTTGGAAGAAGAAGTGTGCGAAGCTACTGCCAAAACAGCAGCCTCTACAATATGTGTTGAGCCATCCTATGAGGTGCATAGCAGCAGTACCCTTGTTGATATTGTGGGCGACATTGATAGCACACACAATGCTACTACTCATGACAAGAGTGATAAGGATTCAGCCTCTTACTATAGTGCGGACATGGGTGGAAATGATGAGTCACAGAGGCATCATCATTTGGTTGGGCAACTTAAGGTCAATGATAACATGATTGCTACAGCATTAGAGCATTTTGATGTTGCTCGACAGATGTTAGCTACGTATGGTTGGGGTACTCCTATGTCAAATGAGCACGGTGATAGTAGCCTTTCCCTTGCAGAATTCCATGCCCTACGAGAAGCCATTAGGATAATGAAACAAAATTACTTACAGTTACTAGTTGATAGGGATTATCTTCTCGAGTGGGGGTGCACTTCTACGATGCACTAAAGGGGAAAGAGGAGGAGGTTGACGAGCTCACTCATGAGCTTGAGGTGACTATGGATTCATTGGAGAGCGCTCAGTTGGCCCTTCAGGGGTCACACTCACGGTTGGAGGAGCTTACCGTGGTCTCGAGTTTGGCACAGTCTTCACCAGCTTCCAATACAGTTCAGGTTTCCATGGCAGCAGTTGGTGAAGAACATATGTCCACGGATTGTGGTTGTGAGCAGGTCGAGGATGTGGATACTACATCCATCACGGTTTCAGGTGCAATTGATACAGATGGGGTGAGAGCATTGATTGAGAGTTGCGGACAACCATGTGTTGCACCTGGTTCCCCTGAGTTTGGTCCCATGGCAGGTGTTGCAGAACAGATTATCGATAGCTCTTGTGACATGGTAGTTGACTCGCCAAAGAGTTATGTGTCAACTCATCACACTACTCCATCCACTTCACACGAGATATGCAAAGCAACATCTAGTTGGGAGATTGGTACTTATGTCGATTTGTTTCCCTCTCCGGGGAGCAAATCCGTCATTTCATCCCACACAGTTGATTATGATTGGCAGCTTGATGAGCCAATTCAGGAGTACAATTCAGTGTATTGTTCTAGGGACTCAGAGATGGATGATTCAGATCAGTACAGAGTGATTGTGTAGTTTGTGAATAATCCCTTATTTGAGGTTGATGGTGGGTTGATCTATGAAAATCCACTCTTCGAGATAGAAGCCGATCACACTCCTGATACTAGTTCCAAGTTGAGTGACAGTCGCAGTGTTTTGGATCGTCCTCGTGCATCGGGATTCCAAATAGGGCTCACGGAGGAGTTTAATAGTGTGTACACGGTGAGGAGTGCTTATAGTTTTTCCTTTGATCCACCTGTACATGATTCATATTCGATGCACAGTTCTTGGGCGCAGGGTGATTCTCTTGGTGCAGTCAAGGGGAGTAACTCTTTATTGTGTCTAGAGTTATCATCTTCAGAAGATGGGACTAAAGGTTGCCAGTACCCGATTCAATTGCTTGCGGGGGATTACTCGCAGGGACAACAGTCTGTTATCCATCATGCTAATAGGTATCTGACAGGGTTTGCTACTCTAATGTCACAGGGATTTCACACGGATACATGGTTACAAGGTGATTACAGTGTCAGCAGACATGATTGGTTGATTAGCTATCACTTCCGTGGGTGTTTTGGAGAGGCTGTAGAGAGATATTGTGTTGCGGACGTTTCTAGATATTTTTATCTCTTCATGACAGATGGATGTGACTTCAGGTTGTATTGGGATCCGGGTGGTGACAGTTCTAGCACTACAGTCTAGTTGGGTTCCAACAGGTTGCTTCACCATTTTCAGCGTGGTGAAGTTGTGATCAGAGTTGCGCAGCGGAAGTCAGAGGTTATCAGACATGGCAGACTTCCATTCTGGGTTTGGGACCCAGGGATATTTTGCGTAGTGGTGTTTATACTGGCGCTTCAGGAATTAGTTAGCGATGCATGGGACGTTTCACAATTCTTCTTTCGGGCCTTCCGGGGGGTGAAGTTTCTTCGCAGTAACGATTGCTTAGGGACAAGCAATTTCAAGGAGGGCGGACTGTAATGTCCCCATTCTTTCATGAGCATCAGAGTTGGTGGATTAGCCTATTATGTCAATCCTCGTTGGCTAATGGTTCTGGATAGAGGGTCACTTGAACAGGGACTTGGTCAGTAAAATGCAGTGTTGGTATCCGAAGTATGGTGACGTGGTGAATTTGCACGTTTTGCATGTTATTGGAGCTTAAAATGATGATCTTCACCATTTATTTCACTTCCTCAGGCTTAGGGACCATGTGTCTATTATTTAAAGGGGTCACTTTCTATTTTTCAGTTACTATTCATGGCTAAAGTGAAAAAAGACATAACTTAAGTGAATAGTGTGTTTTTTAATGAATAGTGTTTTCAATGAGAAATTATAAGAATGCAAGAGAAAGTTCGACCCATTCAGGCATAGAGTTATTTTGTTGAATGAAACTTGGAAGTGTGGAGTTGTGGAAGAGAAACTAGGGTTTCTTGATTTCAGCAGTGGGAAAGCCTGGATTAGGCTTTGTTCTTCGAATTTTGGCTTCTTGATGGTGTGAAATACCACCATAAAGTTGCTGGTTAGTTTCTTGTTGATCCATTTGGAGCTTTATTTTGCTGATTACAAGTTGTTGAAGTCATCCTTTGGAAAGGGGTTTGCTGCTAGAGTCTCCATTTGCCATCCAGAAGGAGTTGCTTGCATTTTAGAAGACTTTGGAGCTGTTTTTAAGCATCAACAGCCAGCCGCCTTGTTTGGGGGTTTATGACAGCAAAAAGAAAGAAAAACGCCTCTCTTTAGTGGCTGCTTTCACATCCAAAAGGGGCGCCCTTGCTACTGAAAGACTTCTAATCCGTTATTTGGTGGGAGAAGTTCGTAAGTTAGTTTGTATGAGCATTTTACTAGGGGCGGGTACTGTAGCATGTCACTATTCACAGTGATGTTTGGCTGTAAGTTAAATTAATTCATACGATGTATTTTGTTCAAACTTGATGCAAGTCGTCTATTCCATGTAAGCTCTTATATCATGAAGAATGCTTCTTGACTACCATTTGAATCTTGTTCGAATTTTCATAAGTAGTTTGGTTTATTTTGAGTTTCTATTATATGCGTATGCTTGTTAAATTCATGTGTATCATTGGCATCAAACATCAAAACACAACAAACACAAAAGAAACAAACACCAAATACAAATCAGACCTACAAGCACCGTGAAACCATCGAAGTAGAGTGTCGGTTCATCACAGTGGTGTTAGAGCATTTCCCTACAGTGGTAGCAGAGTGGTAGCAGAGTGGATCACCAGAGTGTGGTTCATCACACCTTCTAAATGTAAGATGGAAAATTGGACGGCGTCTTCTTCTGTCAGAGGGCTAAGGGTTAAGTAAGTGTTTAATTTTTGTATCCACGCAAGTGCTATGATTTTATTTGACCCATCAAAATTAGGGAGGGTTAGCTTGCTCACTCTATTCTTTAGGTCTTTGTTGTGTTTCATTTTCCTTTCCTTCCTAGGGGCAGCTCTTAATTTGGCATCACAGTAATCTTTAAAGGAGACATTCCTCCTAAACCTGGGGTTAAGTTTATTGTATGCTTCCATGATTTTGTCCACATTATCCATGGGTGGTTCGTTTGCTTCCCCCTCTTCCATGCATTCTTCCCTAGGTAGGAAGGGGGGGTCTTGTTGGTCTAGAGTTGGGTGCTTTTGCGGAGAAGGGATTATTGTTCTCTGAATGATTAGAATTAGTCTCCCTTCCATTATTGCTATTCACATTTTGGATGGCTTGGAGAAGTTGGGTGGTTCATTCATTCCTCTCATTTTGGTCCATGAGGGCTTGTGTGGTTTGTTCCATGAAGGTTCTCATTTCTTTGCTCATTTGTTTGCTAATGGTGTTGTTTTGAGTGTTGTTTTCCCTAGGGTGTCTTCTTTGGTAAGTTTGCATTAATCAATTTTTCACAAGATGGCAAGATTATGCTCTGATACCACTTGTAATGTCCCCTTTTTGGGATAACCCTAAATCTTATCCTAGAATCACATGCTTGATGTAGTTAGGGCTGTAACTTACCACTAAATGCTTTAAACTACATAAATCTTGGCTTTAGGCCCTACAATCATGTTAGATAATATTGAAAATATAATTCATGTGATCAAAACATAATAAATGTCTTATCAATTTAAGATACATAACTATTCCAAGACAATCTAAACTACCAATGTCCATAATGCATAGTGGAAATCTTAATCATAACAAAACTTGGATGACAAACAGGATAAATCAACCCAAAGCTATCCATCTAAGCCCAAGAGCACGAGCGTCCAACCAAGACTACCCACCCCTTGGCCCTCATAAGGCACACTTAGACAACCCTCATGGGGTGGTCTACCCAATGGACATCTTGTATTTGCACTCCCTATCCTTGCTATCTTATCCATCCTCTTTATGATTGAGATTCCTTGGGTCCATCCTAACAATCAATCATAGTTTCGCTTGATAGGAAAGTCTTGCAAAGGTTGCCTATAAACTACTCAACCCATCTAAGCCCAAGAGCACGAGCGTCTGAGCAAGACTACACGCCTCTTGGCCCCCACTTGCAGGAACATCCGAGCAAGACAATTCCACCCTCGGAGTGGTGTACTTAGCATGGAAGGCACGTAAACAACATCCTTCTAACTTGCCTCCTTCAACCTAGGGTGAGGACAATTCATAGATAAAAATATATACAATTTATTCATTTATATTAAAGAGTCATAATTACTTATAATGCTCACTAATTGCTGCAGACATCCTTATTGCACAATATATATATATATATATATTTCTAGTTGGTTCCAATTTACAATGATTACTTTGGCATATATATATTCAATATCTACTTTACTAATGCATCCAAATTATTATCGTTTTATCCTAAAGCATTGGCTAAGTACCTTTGTCCAAACCTTAATATTTATTTAAACTGATTACTTGAATTTATATTATACTTACCTAATCCCCGCCGATCTGCAGAACTTTCCTTTATTTCCTTCCAGCCACGTTAATGTAGAAGACTCTCCTCTTTCAGCCAGCGATCATATATAATAAAGACATTCTCTTTTTCAATATCAGCCACGATCCTCTATCTATCTTCCCCCTCTATTCAATGATTCTCCTCTTTGAGATGGATCTCCTTTTATATCCTTAGCTCAAGATGAAAGGACACGTCTCTTTAGTGTAACACTCTACTTGATCTATAGTTTTAAAATGTAAATCAACTACCAGTTTCAGCCGAAGAACAACTAACTTGTTTTCATTCTAGGGTTTCCAAATCGATTTCAACTAAATCAATTTAAATTCTCAACTAACTTCTAAGTTTTCAGTTTCAGCTGAATTGAAACAACTAATGGTTTTCACCAACCGTTTCATAGAAGATCAATAACTAAATATTTGTCAAACTAGGGTTTCTTTTTAAACAAAATACTAATTTAATATTCATTAACTAATTTCCTAAATTTTCCATCTCAGCTGAAAGAAACATTTAGCTATCTAACTGATCAACTATAGATTCTTACAACGAACATTTAACAACAAGAATAACATTCATTGCTTAATTGAAAGTAAACTTCAATTGACAAAATGCATGTACCTGGGATTACAATTTGACATCACCATCATGCTGATTTGCTTGAACAACTTTATCATTGAGAGAAAGAGAAACATCATCAAGGGCTTTTCCGCCCAACCAAGACCAACTGGTCCCCCAAGTTTCTTCAACTGAAGAACCCGACCCTTCACGAGGGTAATCAACATGGATCAATTATCATCATGCCCTTCTGAACCTAGTGTCATGAACCTATACCGCTGGTCAATCCCTCCTCTGTAGGTACCTCCTAATCAGAAAGATCATTCTGACCAGAAGTATATCTGGGTCATGATAGCTGACAAACGCCTAACTGGCATCATACCTTGGCCAAGGATTTTGGTATTACTGGCACTCCTGTGCCAATATAACCGACACTCATGTGTCGTCAGCACTCTCACCCTTGCTCGACATGATAATTCGTAGATCAAGTTTTAATCTTAACATATCTGGTTTGGTTATCATTCTTCTCATAGTTCAAGGTTAAGTCTTAACCTTAAGGTTTAATATTACCAGAAATTGGTTTGGTTTCACATCTTGTTTAAGGATTATGTTGTTATCCTTTTTAGAAAGAGAGTAACTCATCTCATAACTTATCGCATCTGAGTAATAATAATAATCTGCTATTCTCAAATTTATGAGGAAAGATTAAGGAGTCTTATTCGACAATAAGGATTTAGACTTTAGTATTACAATGTCCTGAACTCAAATCTTCTTCTAAAATCATGGTACAGCAATTAATTTCAAGCATATAAAGAGAATCCTGGCTCAATGACAATTGACATCTTTAAAGACCATTTGGTTTACTTAACACTTAAAGAGAAAAAGACAAGATTTGACCTTCAAGAAGGTTTCATCAGATTAACATTACAACGACTTAGTTCTCATTAAATCTCTTCTTTTACGAATGTTGTTTTTCATTGAGCACAAACATACTGTGAGACATATTCGATTTATAGGGGTTTTCAGATCTCAACAATTTTAACTTCTTAGTCTATATCATAAAGTCTGGGTAGAAGTATTTCTCTTAACTTAAGCTTAAGCTCATTACATAAGCATATATTTAAATAGAGAGACTCTGCTCAGTATCTTTCACTTCTCTTATGGAAAATCTGCTTACTTTAACCAAATATTGCTCCCGTTGAGTACATATATACAGAGAGACATATTCAGTTAGGAGATTTTTCAAGTCTTATCATTTTATCTCTGAATAATGGTCTCGAAGTGAGGAAGGGAAATACACTATTCCAACTCAGATAATAGAAGAGAAGCCCAAAAACAAGTCTAAGTCACTGTTCAGGTTCACAACAAGAAGAGTCTTCTTTCGATCAAGTCCAGAATAAGAATATTCCAAAAGCTTCGTTTTCAAATGCTAACAAAAGTCATGGACATTCAATGTAATTTCATTCTATTCAAAAGGACATTTAAGTACGATTCTAGATCCTTTCATTGGAAGTTTAAAACAAAAAGATTCGTTTACATGCTTCACATAAAGACTCGATTAGTGAATAGAAAGATGATCCAGATCCAACTCAAATTTAATAAGACAGAGAACAAGAAGTGCTCAGTTCTAGACCCTAGAACTAACAGAGAAATAAAATAGTGATTGGAGCAATTTTTCAGGGTCGGCAATGGTTACCAGAGCTATAAGAATGAAAGATTCCTCACTAAGAAATTATGGCGTAAAAGTCTTCACTGCCACGACAGAGATAACCAGATTCGACCAAAAGACAATCTTCTCACAACTATGTTGCATTGATTTATAATATTCATCAAGGAGATTTCAATTAAGATTAAGATATTTCAATAAAGACTTTATTCGCACTTAGCAGATACTAATACATGCCTATCAATTGAAGAATTCGGTGGTTGAAGAAGATGCCAAAGTGCTTCTTAAGGAATACCTGAACAAATGAATGGACAACTAGACTTCCTCTTCCAGAGATCGATTTAGACTACACCACCAAGTTCCCAATGCTTCCTAGGAACAAAGATTTGATTGAAGAGGCAACTCCCAAAACGTACAACTCCAAGTTTAAGCTCGAATACCACCCGAATGAGAAGTCGTGTATGACTCAGGGTTTTTAGAAGTGACAACAATGAATTAAAACGATGGCACGAGCGGATGGAAGATATTCTTACCAATAGAAAGATGTTTAGCTACCGCAACCAGGATAAAATAGTGATTTTTATTTTTTTTATCTCAGCTCCGCTAGAGATGGTGAACTAATATGTTATTCCTCCAAAAGAGAAAGAATGATCAAAATGAGGAGATCAAATGAGCCAACCCCCTAACTGAGCAAATCAAAAACCATTTTCAAGAGAGGTCATCTCTCGATGCCCAAGTCCAAGATTCTCTTTCACGGGTGTCTCTTGGACTCCTCTCTTGGACGTTCCATAAGGAGATTGGTAAGGTGGCGAAGAGTTACCACCCTTCCCACTGGCGCCCAAATATTATTTCCTTAATTTTGATTTTCAATATTTTCATCGGCTTGGAAGAATGGTAACCATTTTCATTTAAATATTCAAAATATTAATTTCCCCAAGGTTAGCGCAAGAAGAAGAAATTTATTACGCCAAGAGAGTTAGATGAAACGCATTTTAAATCGAATTACAAGGATAATTATTAATTAGTGAATTATGACCAAGGTTACGATTTAGTCACATTCGTCTTACACCGGGTCATGGCGAGATGATAAATTTTTGATCCTCTGTTAACCACAACCTCTCCCTGATGATATTTCCCTTTCTCTCGTGGCATTGGCAATCCTACATCCACTGACAAGAATTATGGTTAAATTGTTCTCAATGTTTATATATATCTATATATATATTTGAATATAATTTCTTGAACACATTCATTTTCACATGAATAGGAAAACCACTCGCATACATAAGAAAATCATTCACATTGAAATTACGACATAAAAACAATTATTCTTTCCACAATTTCACATTCCCATGAAAGGCAGTTACTTGC
>VDFB02075321.1:394850822-395155822 GCA_007258455.2 Sequoia sempervirens
TTCACGGGTGTCTCTTGGACTCCTCTCTTGGACGTTCCATAAGGAGATTGGTAAGGTGGCGAAGAGTTACCACCCTTCCCACTGGCGCCCAAATATTATTTCCTTAATTTTGATTTTCAATATTTTCATCGGCTTGGAAGAATGGTAACCATTTTCATTTAAATATTCAAAATATTAATTTCCCCAAGGTTAGCGCAAGAAGAAGAAATTTATTACGCCAAGAGAGTTAGATGAAACGCATTTTAAATCGAATTACAAGGATAATTATTAATTAGTGAATTATGACCAAGGTTACGATTTAGTCACATTCGTCTTACACCGGGTCATGGCGAGATGATAAATTTTTGATCCTCTGTTAACCACAACCTCTCCCTGATGATATTTCCCTTTCTCTCGTGGCATTGGCAATCCTACATCCACTGACAAGAATTATGGTTAAATTGTTCTCAATGTTTATATATATCTATATATATATTTGAATATAATTTCTTGAACACATTCATTTTCACATGAATAGGAAAACCACTCGCATACATAAGAAAATCATTCACATTGAAATTACGACATAAAAACAATTATTCTTTCCACAATTTCACATTCCCATGAAAGGCAGTTACTTGCAACTAACATAACGACCATAATTTCATTGACATAAACATGTTTAAGTTAGAGGGGATGTAACATTTAGACTAAATATGTCCATTAACCCTTCAACTCAGACTTCGTTTAATTCTAATTCTGTGTAATAATAATTATCCTGTGCGCTGCCCTTTGCCTTTGGCTAAATCGCTGCCTTAGAGTCCAGTTTATCCACTCAAACTAGTCACATTCTTTTGTTTGGAATATGAAGGAATAAAAGGAGATCGTATGATGATGAAGAGAATGAATAAGGTGTAAGAAAAAGAAACATATCATATATACACAGCAGATTAAGAAATTGAGAAGAAGCAGATATAAAGAAGATATATGCAGATATATAAGTAACATGTGCAAGAATATATGAAGATTTGTAAGGCAGATTTAACGCAGATTTATAAAAAGTCCTAAACATTTTATGAAGCAGGATTTATGAAGAATGAATATCATAATAGAATATATATATATATATATATGAGTGTAAGAGATTTGTGAAGCATATGCAAGCATATGTAATCATACGAGTACATTTAAGTTATGTGAAAGAGGGGAATCATGGAGTGAAAGAAATTGTAATGTCCATCATCTGTTGAAGAAGCAACTTAGAGGGTGGCACTTTGCTTTGGAAGTTGGTGCTTCCTAAAGGAGATATTGGTATCTCTCTAGTAGGTTGGTGCCTACGAATTCAATTGTGGGAGTTGGTGCTCCCAGTGAGTTGGTACTCACAAATTGAATGAGGGGTTGGTGTCTTTATTGGGTTGGTGCTCACAAATTGAATAAGGGGTTTGTCCCTCTAGTAGGTTGGAGCCACAAGATTTGTAAAAAGAAGATTAATAAAAGCAATATTTTTGCCTTGGTGTTCTCCCACAAGGATTTCCACGTAAATCTTGTGCTCTACGATATTAAGTTTGAAAAAGTAAAGATTGTTGTTATACTGATTCACCACCCCCCTCCCTACGGCCCCCTCAGTATAACCGTGTGCTCATCATAGAAGTGGACTAGCAGCATGGGTAGTACAATGTTTAGTAACCTACAACTTTTGCAAGTAAGAGAGCATATCATGTGGACGTACAAACACTCTTGGACAAGAATAGCATGGTTTTCAATGAAATTCCTCCAATATTGTCACTTGATAGAGGATTTCAATATATAGTCGAACTAGAAACTGGAACAAAACCAATAATTACTATTCCTCATAGACATCCAACAAGATTTAAAGAAATTGGAAAAACAATCAACTTCTAGAGATGGGTCATATCAAGCCAAGTTCTAGCCCTTTTGCATCTTCAGTTGTCCTAGTGAAATACAAAGATGGAGCTATGCGAATGTGCATAGATTTCAGAACTTTAAACAAGAAAAATAGAAAAAAAAATATTCAATTCCTAGAATTGATGAGTTAATTAATGAATTGCATGGAAAAGTGTACTCAAAAATTGACTTGGGATCTAGGTATCATCAAATAAGGGCAAGAGAAGAGGATGTTCATAAAACTACTTTCCAATGTTATTTTGGAATTTTTAAGTTTTCAGTTATGCACTTTAGTTTAACTAATGAACCTACTACCTTCCAATCATGTATGAACCATTTGTTCAAAAAACAACTAGGTAAATCTATCTTCATATTCTTTGATGATATTTTGATATACAGAAAAATGTGGGAAGAACATCTACAACATTTGGATGAAGTTTTGGGAATTTTGGGGCAATAATTATATTTTTAATAAGAAATCTGAATGTGAGTTTGGATTGACAGAGATTCTATATTTAGAAAATGTTTAGTGCTCGAGGGGAGCAAGTAAATCAACAAAACATACAAGCTATTTTAGAGTGGCCTCCACCAAGCAATTCAACTTAATTGAGAGATTTCTTTGGCCTTTGTAGCTACTACAGAAGATTTGTTAAAGGTTTCTCTCAATTTTCCATTCCATTGACAAATTTGACAAAGAAGGAAGCATTTTCTTGGACAGAGACAACTCAATAGGCTTTTGATAAACTCATGAAAGCAGTAAGCTCATGTCTTGTACTAGCTATTCAGAACTTCTCACTTCCTTTTGTTCTAGAATGTGATGCCTCAAGTGAAGGAATTGGAGCAATGTTAATACAAAAAGGACATCCAATAGCTTTTGAAAGTAGGAAGCTAAATGACACTTGAGAGAGCTATTCAATCTATAATAAAATGATGCTAACCATAGTGCATGCTCTCAACAAATTTAGGCAATATCTAGTTTATGGAAGGTCTATGGTCAAAAGATATCACAATAATTTGGAGTTATTTCTTAGCCAAAGAGTTATGAACAAAAGACAAAAAAAAAAAAGAGTATGTAAACTTCAAGCTTATGACTTTGACATACAATATCCAAACATAAAAATAATGCAATAGTCAATGCTCTATCAAGGAAACCTTGTGTTTATTATCAGAGATTTGTCTTGATTGGAAGGCTTAACATAATCACAGAATATAGGAAGTGTAGACAACTAAAATATTCCCTAAGCCTACTCCCCTCACCTAGTCCTAATCGACCAATATCATCACCTAATCTAAGCCCTCTTCACCTAAAGTTCATCACTTAATTAAATAATCATGTTATTTAATTAATCACCTTTTCCATCTCCTCACAATAAATAAATAAATAATTCCTCATATTCCACCTATTTTCCATCTCATACATGACTAAAATAATTAAATAATATTATTATTTAATTAAGCCTATATTCCCTCAACACATTCCAAGAATAAAGGGTGCCTAAGAACACTTGTCCTTATGGTTCTATTATTCTCTCAACACATTCCAAGAACAAAGAACACCTAAGAACACATGTCCTTATGGTCCCCTTATTCTCTCAACACAACCCAAAATTATAGCCTTCTTAGGTGCACATGTCCCTTATTTCCCTCACAGTCACAACTACTTACAAATTTAGTAAGTTCATCTTAGCCATTCACAATCTAACAACATCCATCTCCACCCTTCATCCTCTCCTTGATCCTAGGGAATTCCTCTCAACCATTCTCCACCATTGATCTCATAATCAAATCTTGACCATCCATTCGCCCTTCCAAAAGTCTATAAATCAGGCACTCTATCCTTCATTATATATCAATCATCACTTATACTAGGTACATGTTATCAAATTGGTATCTTCAAGCTAGGAGCATCCACATATCACCATTCAAGGAGCAAATCATTCCACGATGGAGGCTATGGTAATATTTGAATTTGGTTTTTGATGTTATTGCTTTGTTTGTACTCTCTTGTTGAGCTCTAACTAAAGGTTTTTATTAGTTTGGATAGGAATTTTATATTCTAATTTGCTTTCATTTACATTTTAAATCTTAGGCATTACATTTTGGCAACTCTATTTAGGATTATCCCTTATCTAACTCCATTTATGCATTTGTGCTTTATTGTGGTTTCCAAGTAATTGTTTTTGTAAGTTTTTAATCAAGTTTCAAGTATCAACGTTTTACTAGTGTGTTTGAGGGAAAAACGGAGTGCACTATTACATCTAAAACGGCTAAGAGATGAATTTTGACATAAAACACTTGCCTTTTACTAACAAAGAATTTTGAAGCGTTTGCAAGGTCACTTGAGGGTTTAGTCTTACGGATTTTGTATGTTCGTATAGTATCATACCATACTAAATGGTCGTACTATGCAAAAAAATCTGAGGATATACACGCCAAAACACTCCATGAGAAGGTATATACAAAGTAACTAGGTTGTTTTTATTTGTATACGAATTGTGTATATTGTCACATGGGTGGATGGTTTAAACTTCGCTTGCATGATCTAAAAATACATGGGTAATTTGTCCAAACATACTTGCAAATCCAATTGAAATTCAGGATCAAGAAAACAAAGAAAATTGTTTTTAGATCCCTTGGAAATCTCAACAAGTTGAGGTTTTGTTTAAATTTGTTGTCATTTGAAATCTGTGGGGATCGGTGAAGACTAAGTTTCATTTCAGTAGATAAAAAATTTGCAGGCCATGAGATTTTAACATGCAATTATAAGTTTTACTCAAGCTTCTTTCAAATTCATACATCGCACGATAAAGAAACTAGGCAAATCTCGGTTGAAAACCTTTTAAAACCTGAATGCACCTCCATTTTGATTAATAGGGTTTGGAATCCGTCCTTTTAATTCTACAGGTTTTAACAAAATTTTGACTTAATTATCTTGGCTTTGGACTGGAAATCCACAACATTCCTTGGAGCTTTAGATCACAATTTATAGAATCTTTGAGTTTGCAGGTAAGGCGTTTGGTTTTGCCCCAAAATGCTCTGTGGTCATGTGAAAAACCAAGGGTGGAGGCTAACTTTAAGCCCTTGGTCACCCAAAATTTAAGCCATCGGTCACAATCAAGCTCCAAAGGGCTTAAGACTAAGCCCCTAGTCCATAACCCAATATGTGCCTAAGCCCACAGTCACTCAGCCAGCCAGGGGCCAATGGATAGGGAGCTTAAGACCTGCTCTGGACCATTGTGATTTTTCAAAAAAGCACCTTCTACTCAACTTGCGATTTTTCTTCAACTAATCAAATTTTGGAACTTTTACAATCATTAGAAAGTTGGCTCAGAGGTGAACACTGTGGTGAAGATATTTTGTCAAAATTTTCCTCCAAAATTCAGGTACAATCATTTGAAATCAGACTTTCATTTTGAAACTTCAATTGAGCATAACTTTTGCATTTTTTATCGTTTTTTAGAGCTTTCTTTTAAATTATCATAAAAAATTCAAAAAATCTTTTTTGTTGTTTATTTTTTTGTAGGATTCACTAGTTTTTTTTTCCCTGACTTTTTTGTGCAACTTTTTTTGTGTCTCCAATGATTCTATCTTACAAACTACTAACATAAGTGGTTTTGTAGGACGCTTGTTGAAGACTTTGATTATGGAAGTTTTTATATTTTTGTGTGCTTTGCCTGTTTTCTTTGTTCTCACATTGAAATTGTGTTAAAATTTTCATTCGCATTTCAATTTGGGATAACAATTTACAAGCGTCTTTTAAACCCCAAGCATGCTTATTTATGCTCTCCTCTCGCACCCTAGGGTGAATGGTGTTGATGATAGCAGCGTCGGGCTTCTACTTCCAGCCCAGATTATTCATTGAAGAACAAATTAAATGAGTAGCCTAACGGCTATTTAATTTGTTAAGGTGACTTTTGGTGAAGAGGCGCTTCACCATTGTATATCATATAATAATTAATTGTTGTTAAATGAGGCCGACTTGTTTTCATCCACCACCTTTGAAGAGACGTGATTTGATCAAGGCCGACATGATGTTATTCAAGAGACACGATCCTTCTCCTTGTATTTATATGCGATGCTCCTTTATTGTAACACAATTATCATTCCATTCATTCGATATCCATTTATTGCATAGTTCATGAGTCTTCAAGAGCGATATACTTCAAGTGCAGATCGTATACTTGTAGAAGGCTGAGATTTTATTGAGTGAGTTTGATATCATCAGCAGGAAGGAGTATTATATCATTCTGTGTTTGCATCAATTTGTGGTGCTATTGCTTGGCCTCATAATCGGCCTCATTGTAAAAGAGATCATTGTTTTACATTCAATATATAAGTGATATATTGTTGCTAGGTTTTACTCCCTCAAGTGGAGGGTTTTCCCAAGGTATATGTTGTGTCTATTTGTCTGATTTTGAATTAAAATCGAAGTTTTATATCTGATCATAAAAACTAACATGGTATCAGAGCGGGTATAAGAAAGATCGTGATTAGATTTCTCATAAGCAGCACTTTCATACACTCTTATTCTCATTCTCTTGCATCTATCTTATCGTCAAGATGGTGAACGGGCTCAAGATCGAAGATAGACTTGAGGGTGCTGCCAACTTCACATCTTGGAAGTTTAGAGTAATACTCGCTTTGGAAGAAAATGAGTTAGTTGAGTTCGTGGAGGGAAAAGTTCCCAAACCGTACGATGAGAATGAGAAATCTCAATGGAGAAAGAATTGCACTAAGGCAAAGAATAATTTGGTAGACTCCATGAAGGACCACCTTGTGCCAATCATCTCCAAGTTGAAGACAGCAAGAGAGATTTTCAAGACCTTAGAGGAGATGTATGAGATCAATATTACAAGCAAATCTCTTGCATTAAAGCAACAACTTCATCATATCAAGATGGCGAAAGGAGATTCCGTCATCACATTCTTCATGAAGATCACCGAGTTGAGAGATCAGCTCTCTACCATTGGGCATATGGTTGATGACAAGGACTTGACTATGTTAGCACTTAATGGTCTTCCTCAATCTTGGGAGCCATTCATCCAAGGTATCAATGGGAGATCAAAACTTCCTAAGTTTGATCGTTTGAGGGCGGATTGTATTCAAAAAGAATCAAGATTGGCTGCAAGAGGCATTGGACAAAGCTCTACAACTGAAGACATTCATGTTCTTGCCACTCAATCCTCGAAGAAGAAAGGAAAAGAAGGTATGAAAGGCAATTTCAAGAGGAATAGAGATAAAAGATCAAATGGTACCCCTATATCTAAGAAGAAGGACCTCTCCCGCACACAATGCTTTAGATGTGACAAGTTTGGTCACTATGCAAAGGATTGTCCAACCAGACCTAAGCAGTAGGCTTCAATTGCAGAAGCGGGTGAAATATCTCCTCAAAAGGATTCAAGTGGATTTCTATTCTATTCAGCCTTATCAAGCAATGTTCCTATAGACAACAACACTTGGTTGATTGATAGTGGTGCCTCTCGCCACATCACTGGATTTAGAGAGCATCTATCTGATTTGATGGAGAGAGATTCAAGTGTTCAAGTCATTATTGGTAATGATGCAAGTTATTCTATGAAAGGTGTTGGGACCGCCTCTCTTCACTTAGATTCCGGCATCTCCTTGTAGTTGAGTGATGTGCTATTTGTTCCTAGTATCAAGCGGAACCTTGTCTCTATCTCAGCCTTGGAGGACAAGGGGTATCAAGTTGCATTTTCCGAAGGTAAAGTTCTTGCATGGCCGAAGAACTCAAGTATCGAGACTGCTCATGTGATTGGAGTTCGACATGAGAGTCTCTACAGACTTTCCACTCGTCCACTTTAGGCATTGTTGCATGATTCATCAAGTTCATGTGAACTTTGGCATAGAAGACTTGCTCACCTTCACTTTAGAGCACTACCAACCATGGACAAGATGGTCACAGGGCCTTCCTAAACTCAGCCAAGACCATGAAGGCACTTGCAGAGGTTGCGCATTGGGTAAGAATACCGAAGGTTCATTTCATAGTAGTGAGAGCAGATCTAAATGTATTCTAGACCTAGTTCATTTTGATTTGTGTGGTTCAATGTCTGTTGCTTCTTTGAGTGGTTTCTTGTATTATGTAATTTTTATTGATGACTACTCTACAAAAGACTTGGATTTATTTCTTAAAGACTAAAGAATTTGAGGAAGTACTTGAGAGATTCAAGGACTTCAAAGATCAAGTAGAGAACTTTGATCCTCTAACTTGTCCGAGAAGAGGATCAAAGTTCTGAGATCCGACAACAGAGGAGAATACATCTCTGAAAGTTTTTGTAACTTTTGCATTGAAGCAAGGATTAAGGAGTTTTGTGTCCCTTACAATCTGTTGTGACCTTTTCACACATCGCCCCATTCAAGATGGGGACCCCCTAATTTTTGCTCCATTGGCTGTCTCTCTCTCTCTCTCTCCGTCTCTTTTTTGTGCCTTTCTGGGGATTTCTCCACCGTTGAGCTTAAACGTGAATTTGGCCAAGTCTAAAAATTAGGGTTTGTGCTTTCCTGGTAAATCTTGGGTCAAATGAAGTGAATAAATTGAAATCTGAGGCTAACATTGAGGTCAGCGTGCTTCCAGCAAGCTTCCACTGAAATTTCATCTGATTCCGGCAACTTACTATTTTTAGTAAGTGTGCAATTACTGCATTCCATCAGAGTTTTTGAGATTCCGACAGTCACACTACATTCAGAGCACATCAAGTTACTCACGTACAAAATTTGAGCGAAAACGGACAACTTACTATTTTTAGCAGTTCGGCTTCCGGAACAGATTTCAAGGCTTAAACAAAGAATTTTTCAACGCATGTCTACATATTCCTTCTGGGTTTTTCGAGACCTTCGCAACAGTATAACATGCAAAGCAAGATAACTACTTTCAGAATTCAGTCTTTCGAGGCTATTTTTAGGGTTTGCATGTCAGGGTTTTCTTTGCATGTCTGCATATTCCTTATGGGTTTTTCAAGAGCTTCGCAGTGATATGACATGCAAATGGAGATAACCACTCAGTGAGGAACTTACTATTTTTAGCAGGTGCGTCCCGGCAGCCACTTCCCAACACTTCAGAATCACGAGCTAATCGCAATGCAACAGAAACAAGGACAAACGGAGATAATTTGATATGCATGTAGAGCAAATTAGGGTTTCCAACTTCGGGGCCTGAAAAGAAGGGTAAAAAGTCAGAATTTTCGAAAACCGGTGTAAACCACAGCGATCAGCATCCTTCAAACTATCTACTGGAAAAATTTGAAGACAAACGGAGCACTTACTATTTATAGTAAGTCATTTTGGAAACAGGCTAAAAATAGCAAATCAGTTGCATGCGCCGATGTCAGCAGGCAGGTCACGTGGTTAGGAGCGCATCATTCGAATTTCAAGTCAAACGAAGTTGTGGAGGTATCAGAAGCAAGCAGTTACTATTTATAGCAAATCACCTTCAGAAATGGGCTAAAAATAGCAGGCCAACTGAAAATGGCAGTGTCGACAAGACAACAAGGTCGTGAGGATGCAGTGTTTGAAATTTCAAATTGTTCTGAGCTTCAGAGATGCAAAAAATCGAGAGACTTACTATAAATAGCAGGGCATGGATAAACTGGCAAGGACGAGAAAAAATGGCTAAGTGATGATGTTCGTCCACCTCACATAGCAAAATGCGCCTTCTTCAGGCCAAGCATAGAAAACTTCTGAGGCACAAGCTTATCCTGCTCACCAGGTAAAATGCACCCAAGTTGATGAAGAAGCATGGAGAAAATTCTAAGTATAAGGCCAAAATGCGCCCAAGTTCAAGGAAGTCAAAGAAAGTCAAAGATGTTTCGTCCTCCTGCCTAGCTCAAATGCGCCCAAAGGAAGCTAGTGAGAATTGAAAATATTCTAAGGCAAAAAAATTCATCCTCCTCACCCCTCAAAATGCGCCCATCCTTCAAGCATAGCAAAATGCGCCAAAGTAGAAGAGAGTCAAAGAAGTCAAAGTTTTTCATCCTGCAGGCATGGCAAAATGCGCCCACCTTGAGAGTTGATAGCAAAAAAACTTTCTAAGTGCTGAAGTTATCCTCCACCACCCCCTAAATGCGCCCATCCTGCACATAGGTGGAAATGCGCCCAAAATGCAAGTAAGTCAAAGGGGTCAACAACTTTCATCCTTCTCCCTATGCAAAATGTGCCCAAAAGAGGGCATGTAAGGACAAAAACAAAGCAGTTGAAGGGTCACATGCCAGGCGTTGGAAGTTTCATCCACCACATATGCTTAAATGCGCCCAAGAAGGATGACAAGTCAACAAGTCAACAAAGTTCGTCCTCCTTACATGCCTAAATGCGCCCAAATGAGGTCAAGTGAAGACAAAAACGGGGAAGTCCAAGAGTCATCCTTCATGCAAGCCAAAATGCGCCCAAGTTGAAGATAGTAAAAGTGAATGTAGGGTGGTGAATAAAGTAAAGGGTGAAGTGAAATACTCCAAGGCGTGGTCAAAACAGGGTAAATGCTAGGCGTGGTTATTATTCTTCTTCAAGTGTTATATGCGCCCAAGGTGGTAAGTGTTATAAGGTGTTAGAAAATATTGCCAAGGTGTTGAAGTTGAAATGAAATATGCTAGGCATGTTGAAATTTTCACCTTCAATTGTGATATGCGCCTAAGGTGGTAAATAAGAAGTGGAATATTGCTAGGCGTGGTGATGAATATCCTTCAGCATGTGTCATTTGTGCCCAAGGTGTTGAGTGAAGATGAATAATAATATTGCTAAGGCGTTGGAGTTGCAAAATAATAAAAAATTTCCTAAGGCATTGAAGATGATGGATGAAAAATAAAATGTGCTAGGTGCCTCCATAGAAAATTTTCTGAGATGAGTGAAATAAATTTTTTTTTCTCACAGGCAAAGTGATCAAAGTTGAATATAAAATTTTCTAAGGCAAAATTTTCAAAGTGATTCAAATTTTTTCTGAGGCAAAATATTTTCTTCCTTAGAAAATACGCCTAGAACTTGAGGTGATGAATTTTTTTCCTGAAGCACGAGCAAATTTTCTACTGATGAAATTTGAGAATGTTGACAATACAGGATGGATTTAAATTTCTCAGGTCTGAGCAACAGGATGTTCACAGAGATGAAGAACGGGATTAAAATTGATTGAATAATATTTTTCTAAGGTTCAAAATTTTAAAAAAATTTAAATGAACCCGTTCGTTGTGTACCCATGGATTCATCGCGTTTCAGAGAAAATTTTCTTCTGGGTACTGGACATTTGTGATGATAAGTGGATTTCTTTGTCTTCCGCACTTTTCCGAGGCCTTCAGGATGAAGAATTTAATCGGTACTCAAGTTGTGAAATTTTCCTAAGAAAAATTTAAAATCTTCTAAGGCAAATTTGAATAAAATGATTTTTGAAAGGAAGATACTTCAAACAATGAATTCGAAATGAGTTGCCTAGATGATTTTAATCCAGTTCTTCACAGATGAATTTTCCAAAGCTGAAGAGAAGTAAAATTCGAATTCAAGTGACAGAGCTCGGGCTGGTGAATTAAAAGATGAATTTAAATTAAAAAATTTCGAAAGTGAATTTGATATGTGGCAATCAAAGTTGAACTTCTAGAAGGTTGAGATTCTCAGACAAGTGTCGAAAATGCCAGAGAGGGAAATTCAAACAGAGTAGTGGAAATTTAATTCACAGACTATACTTAGCTCCTTCTAGAATTCGATTTTTTCTATAAAATTGAGAGGGTATTCACTTCTTTTTCACAGCTGAAGGGAGTTCGATTTGCTCTGAGTTTGAAATTTGTGAGTGCTGAGGACTGAAGCTTGAGAAGTTCGAAGTTTTGCTGAGGACTGGAGAGTTTGCTAAAGTCTGAAATTTGTGAGTTGCTGGAGCTGAGAAAGTGCGCACTTGCTAAGCTATTTGCTGATTGAAAAGGTGCGAATTTACTTGAGTTGGTGCTGAAGTTCGATTTTGTTGCTGAGGTTTGAAGTTGCCAGTGCAAGTGAGGGAATTTCGATTTGAAGATCATACTGCTGAAGCTGGGAAGGACGCCTTGAAGTAAGAAATTTCAAAAAGTATATTGAAGTGCGCACTTGCTGATTTGCTGATTGAAGAAGTGCGAATTTACAAGAGCGAAGTCACTAAAATCTGCAGTTGCTGAGTGTGAAGTGAGGTTGCCGAAGCTTGCTTAGAAATCTGTTTCTAAGTGATTGAAGTTCGAAATCTGTTGAAGGAGAAGTTGAGGTTTGCGAATGAGAAATGATATTGCAGCTTCTCAAATTCTTGAAGTCGACTGGCAGCCCCTGCACAATATTTTATTTATTTTCTAAATTAATTTACTCATGAATGTTTATTGTTTTGCAGATGGCTGAGGCAAGGGCAACTGGCAAAGACAACAATGGTGCATCCAGGCAAGCAGTTATAAAGAAGCTGAGCAAGACATTTATGCCAGAGTCAAAATTCATTTCGAAGTTGGGCAAGCTGACTGATACCAACTTGGGCTCCGTCAACCTAGAAACTTTCAAAAACAGAATGCTGGGAATTGGTAGTCATCGACTTTCGACTACTTCGCACAACATTGTTCGAAGTGGGTTATATGCAGCCGCTGGTTTCCCACCAGCCATTCAGTGTTCGGAGCTGATGATGGAGTGCGCCAATTGTTATGAGAAGGATCACAGGTCAGTCATGTCACCAGATGGGCAAGTGCTCGCCAATCTCACTCTTGCTGCCATTGGTGAAGCTTTTGGAATCCCAGTACACAGAAACATGATTTACAAGTCCAGGGAGCGAGTTGAGCGAATGTATGCTTCTGCATACAAGAGATGCACGGAGACGATCAATACTCACTGGATGAGCAATCCCAAGCCTTCTCGTACGAAGTTGCCAAGACAAATTATAGCAGATGACTTGAAGCAGGAATATTGTGATCTTATTATGATGCTGAACAGAGTTGGAGGTTGCCCACAGTCATTCATTTTCGAGCCCTGGATGTTCTATTACATCAACCTCGTGCTGGAAGGAAAGGATTACGTCAACTGGGCTGCAATGATCAGTGACAATTTGCACGAGCAGCTCCTGAGCCTGAGAAGAATAAAGACGTTCTATATGAGCTCTTACATCATCTACATGCTGGCTCGTATGACGAGGTACAGAGGAATTTCTTATAAGGAACCTGTTGGTTGTGGCTCTCATCAGTTTAAAATCCATGAGGCTTGTCCGCAGCTACACTTGGCTAGTACCACTCATTACAAGCGTGTCAATGACGCCTTCACCATGCATATCACGAGGTTGCTTCAGGAGCGGATGCATCACAGGATCTCAAGGGAAGCCCAGGAATTGATTGAAAGGTATGGGTGCTGGTTTATACAATTTCCGAAGTTTTCTTACATAAGGCTGCAAGGTTTTTCGTCATATCCATATAGACTGCCTCAGTACCCAACCAATAGAATATTGATGTTAGAGATATCTAGGCAATTGGTTGCCTACGATAAGATTCAGAAGAGGAAGAAGAAGGGAGGTTTTGACTTCCCAATTGTCATGGGCATCTCGGATGAAGTGTCCTTCATTACAGGCAGCCAGAGAAGCCGAGAGTGAGCTTCAATTTTATCACTTTTCATATCACACCAACCAACAGCACTATGATCCGCATAACATCAAATGGGTACTATCAAAGGAGTTTAAACACAAGGCAAATATTGAGGATTATTGGGGTGATGCATCAAATGAGGTTGAAGTCAGGAAAAGAATGTTCTCTCAGTTGTCGATTAACATGATCAGGGAGTGCGAAGTTGTTCCGATTCCAGACCAAGTGAATGAGGATATGGACGTTGTCCATCCAGATTATGCAGCAGTGAGAGATACTCCGCTTCCACTCCCGGATTGGTCAGAACCAGAAGTTGCTGACTTGGACACACTTTCTATTCCAGTATTGACATTTACCAGAGCATGGGTTGACAAGCAGGTGAACAGGTTGAAGAGTAAGTCGATTGCTTTGACTTACAATTTGATGGGAGATCACAGGACACCCACCACCGACAGGAAGAAACAAATCACACGAGGTCCAGAATCCAGAAGGAAAGAGCCAGTTCGGCAGGAGCCTATTCAACCAGAACCTCCAAGAGTTGTAGTTGAATCGCCCACGCCATTGGAGACACGTTCTCCAAGTATACAGGAGGTTTCTTTGTTTTGCTGATCAAAGAATGCATTGAATCAGGTGCAAGCAGATACAGGAGAATAATCAGCCACCACAGAGAGAATCGGTTTGGCCAGAGCGCCAACGCACCTAGCAGAAGTTGATCAGCAAGATGATGAGGGGACTACTACTGACCCTCAGTTTCAGCAAGAGTTAGAGGCGGCTTTGGAGGATGATGATGATATAGTTTCAGGAGACACTCAGCCACTTGAGGACGATGAGCCTCACCAGAATGATGTAGACGTTGAACAGGTTCGTGAAGTAGAGGCACAAGAGCAGCAGCCATTTGATATACAGTATACAGTACCTGATTGGCTCAGCGATAGGATGAGAAGCCCCAGCGAAGAGATTGATCCAGCAGTTGAAATGGAAGAGTTCTTGAACAGGTTCAGTGCACCTCCACAAAAGAAGAGAGCACGGAAGTTTTCAAAGATATCAACTGATGAGGATGGTTCCCGCACCCTTCACGTAGTCGTGCCACAGGTTGATTGTGACCGAGATGAAGCAATGCCCGAAAACTACGTGGTCACAACTTTGGAGTTAGGACGCCCCACAGGTGCACAGATTGTAGAAGAATGTGATAACTCTTACCTCGCCCTCAAGGACAGATTATTCAAGAAAGAAGGAAAGTACAAGAAGTTGAAACAAGAGCATAAGGCTTTAATAGGATATGTGCAGCAGTTGTCTCGTTCTCGTGGGCAGGAGATTCCAGTGATAGAGCCTCTAGCAGAGATACCTAGGGAGTCAATCAGTGGCTTGTTGGAGTTAGGAAAGATGGCACAGGAGGCAGACAAGTGGGTCACGGGAGTTCGTGCTGAGACAGAAAAGTTTATGGAGGACCTTGCTCATGCTTTTCAGCAGGCTTCCAATATTTTGGCACGGATGGAGGCAGTTGATCGAGCCTGGGGTGATGCTTCTATCTATCAGAGCAAAGTAATTCAGCGTCTTGAGGCATTGAGGCATGTTCCTTTGCGGTTGCTGATTGATGGAGGGGTCATTCAGGAGAATGACAGGTACGACTTTTTCAGATGGTATTCTTTAGCAATCACAGGACGTGGTTTCTTTGACGCAGCACAGGCGGATTCAACCAGGGTACGGAAGGCTATGGCCAATATCGTTGATGGAGTCCAGAATACTTTTGAGGCTATATTTGTTAGGCGGTTGAATCCGGATGAGGTAAATGTTGATAATTTGAGGGGTAGGTTGGTGCCTTTCTTTTCAGAGGTGAAGACCTTCGTATAGGATGACTTTGAGAACACTTCTACTTTCTCCACCTTGATCCAGAGCACGCAGGATTCCTTAGTTGTTTGGAGAAAATCTTGTGCAAGGCATGAGCAGTCTGTTACAGTGTTGGAGTTCCAGCTTGATTGCATTCCACCCATTTCAGTTCAGGAGGTTGAGGCTGTGCTTGGCCGATTCGTTGAGTTTGCAGCCAAAGAGAAGGAAAGCGGGAATGCACTACTGTACGATGATCTTCTAGAAGACTGATTGTGGGCATTAATTGCCTTTACTATTTTGGGAGTGAGTGGGAATCTTTGCTCATTTATTGCACCACTCCCCATTCTGGCGGTTTTTAGGGTTAGGGTTGAGGTGGCTTAATCTTAGCCACTCTTTTGATTGTAATCTTAGCCGTCCATTGGACTGGGCTATCTATAAAAGGGGGAGTCCCCCTCATTTGTAATACATTAGACTAGCATTAGATTTGGAGATCAGACTAGAGAGTAGAGCGGAGTAGACATTTTGCTTGGTAGTTTAGCATAGTGTGGAGAAGAAAGAAAGTTTTCCTTTGAAAACTTTTGTGGAGATTGTTGTGTAAAACTTTCATGATAATAGATCTTTTCATTGATGGTGGAATTCGTCTTTGTCATGGATTGCTAGCAAGGTCTCTTCATCCTTTCGGATCCAAGTAGCATAAAGTAGCATAATTTTTATTTCATGCAAGTAGTTTACTTTGATGTGTGGTGTTTTATTGAGGTAGCTTTATTTCATTCCATACCACTAGCAACTTGTTGATGATAAGTTCGCCTTGTGTGGTCCACTGGACATTATCTTGAGTTTAACTTCGATTGTGATTTGTATACTTATATGCGTCGTTCTGATGGTGTATGTATGCTAAATTGTAATCTGAACATCTTTGCTATCCCTTTGAAGATTGCACTAATTTTGTTGAAGCTGTCCAACGTGAGGCTAGGTGAAATTCGGTCGAAGTCTGTCGAAATTGAGCTCCACATATCATGTGTTTAGAATAAAATATAAGTTTCTTAGACCTTACACTCATTTACTTTCCGCACATTTCTGGTTAGCTTTAGGAAAACGTACTTATTGCAAAATCATCCACATTATACAAATCCCCTTCAAATCATCTATCCACTGTTAACTGCAAGAATCCTGAACAATTGTGTAAGTCCCCTCGTGAAAACAGCAATTCACATCAAACCAACTAAAGGTATTCTAAGTATTTCGGAACCTTGGAGTTGAACGCACGAACTTTCTTGCAATCTTAGCGTGCGGAATACTTTGATCAAGAGAGAACGGAGTAGCCTTCGGACTATTTTGTTCTGCTGATTGGTGCGGTCACAAAAATCACATCAACACAATCCACAGCAAAACGGTGTTGTAGAAAGGAAGAACAAATCTATTGTAGAAGCAGCTAAAGCCATGATTAATGATCAAGATCTACAAACCTTCATTTGGGCCAAGGCATCTAGGACAGTTGTGTATGTTCAGAATTGGAGCCCTCACTGTATTTTGGAGAATATGACTCTGGAAGAAGCTTTCACAGGAGTGAAACCAGAAGTAAGTCATTTGAGAATATTTGGTAGTCCTGTATATGTTCATGTGCCTAAAGATAAAAGGACAAAATTGGAACCATCTAGCAAGAAAGGAATATTTGGGGGCTATAGTGAGTCTTTTAAAGCCTACCGAGTCTACATTCCAGGTCAGAAACTAATAGAGATCAATAGGGATGTTACATTTGAAGAGGATGTTGCATTCAAAAGATCCAAGGGCACTCACATGGAGATAGATAATGAAGACCAAGAGTCTCCTAAGGATATGGAAGTTGACCATACTCCTGAGATTCAGAGGGAGGCTACTGATCCTAAAGAAGATGATGATCCAGTTGAGCCTTTGGAACCTACTGATTGGCCTACAGACATTGTGATTGGTCGAAAGAGACCTCTTTGGGCCAAGCAAACAATGGAGGAGGCAGAAAGGTTTGCAGCCCCGAGATGAACATTCAGAGAAAGCAAAAGGACTCACAAGTTTTCAAGCTATGTTGCATTGATGAGTCAAATCATTAAGTCTAAACCTTCCAGTGTTGAGGAAGCTACTAGTTAGCAAGTATGGAGAGATGCTATGGCTAAAGAATATCAATCTATCCTCAAGAATGATGTTTGGGACATCGTACTTAGACTAGAAGGAAAATCTGTTGTATCTTCTACGTGGCTCTTCAAAATCAAGCATGCGGCTGATGGGAGCATCGAGAAGTACAAGGCTAGATTTTTGGCTAGAGGATTCTCTCTGAAAGAGGGAGTAGACTATGAGGAAACTTTTGCTCCAATTGCTCGTTATACATACGTCAGAACCATCATTGTTATTGCATCATCTAAAGGATGGAAGATACACCAGATGGACATGAAGACAGCATTTCTAAATGGTGTAATTGAAAAAGAGGTATATATTGAGCAACCTGATGGCTTTGAGGTTCATGGGAAGGAGTCTCATGTTTGGAGGTTGAAGAAGGCTTTGTATGGCCTTAAGCAGGTTCCTCATGCTTGGTACGAAAGAATTGATCGATACCTGATGAGCTTGGGCTTCTCCAAGAATGATGTTGATTCAAACCTATACTTCAAGGTAATTGATAGCGAAGCATTGATCTTGGTTCTCTATGTTGATGATCTAATTCTTACTGGAGAAGATGACCTCATTATCAAATGCAAGGAGTTAGCTTCTGAATTTGAAATGAAGGATCTTGGATGCATACATTACTTCCTTGGTTTAGAAGTTTGGCAAAAGCCGAATGAGTTCATTCTGAATCAAGGGAAGTATACAATTGACATTTTGAAGAGATTTGGTATGATGGATTGTAAATTCATGTCTACACCGATGGAAAGCAATTTGCGGAAGTTAAAAGAGGCTGCATCTAGTTCAAATCTGGTGGATCCCACTATGTATAGGCAGTTGATTGGATCGTTGATGTATCTAGTCAATACTAGACCAGATATTTGCTATGCAATGAGTACACTTAGTCATTTCATGTGTGAACCAAGGCAAATACATCTAGTTGCAGCAAAGCATATCCTGAGATACTTGCATGGCACAGTTGGGTATGGCTTGAGATATTCTTCTGGTGTGGACTTGAAGCTGCATGGATATTCTTATTCTAATTGGACAGGGTGTGTTGCTGATCGGAAGAGCACCTCTGGATGTTGCTTCAGTTTGGAGTCTGCGATGATATCCTGGTGTAGCAGGAAGCAGTTTTCAATGGCACTAAGCACTGCAGAGGCCGAGTATATTGCAGTTTTCGTGGCAGCTCGAGAAGCAGTGTGGCTTCGGAAGCTCCTTGCAGGATTATTTGGACAATCATTGGAGCCGACTGTCATTCATTGTGATAATCAAAGTTGTGTGAAGCTTTTCGTCAACCCAATGTTTCATGACAGAACTAAACATGTTGAGATCAAATATCACTATGTCAGAGATATGGTATTGAGGAAAGCTATCTAGTTGAAGTACATCAACACTGATGAGCAGACGGCTGATATTCCCACCAAGCCCCTCTCTAGAGTAAAGTTTGTGTACTTTCGAGACAAGCTTGGTATTGTGGAGAATGAAGCCCTAGTTGAGAGGGAGACTTAGCTTCAATGATCATCTGTGATTTGCTTTAAAGCATTTTTTCTCTGTGAGAGAAATTTGAGGTGCAAGCCCTTGTTTAATGCATTTCTCTCTGTGAGAGAGATTTGAGGTGTAAGCCCTTGTTTAATGCATCCTTCTCTGTGAGAGAAATTTGAGGTGAAAGCCCTTGTTTCCACCCTCTAGGAGTAGCCATGGTGGATGTCATGTTGAGTGACTCCATGACAACATCACGAGAGAGTTCGTGATGATTTTCTTGTACCCTCTGGGAGTAGCCATGGTGAACGTCATGATGAGATGATGACATCACATTGAGTGATTCCGTGATGGGCACTTGTGCACATATACCATACATGGGAGTAGCCATGGTGGTTGATATCACGATGAGGTGGTATGTTCCTTTCCACATATGGGTGTAGCCAGGGTGGATGTTATGTCTTGGACAACTGGAAGCATTCCTCCCTAGCTGAGAGGGAGTGTTGATGATAGCAATGTCGGGCTTCTACTTCCAGCCCAGATTATTAAAGAACAAATTAAATGAGTAGCCTAACGGCTATTTAATTTGTTAAGGTGACTTTTGGTGAAGAGGCGCTTCACCATTATATATCATATAATAATTAATTGTTGTTAAATGAAGTCGACTTGTTTTCATCCACCACCTTTGAAGAGACGCGATTTGATCAAGGCCGGCATGATGTTATTCAAGAGATGTGATCCTTCTCCTTGTATTTCTATGCGATGCTCCTTCATTGTAACAAAATTATCATTCCATTCATTCGATATCCATTCATTGCATAGTTTGTGAGTCTTCAAGAGCGATATACTTCAAGTGCAGATCGTATACTTGTAGAAGGCTAAGATTTTATTGAGTGAGTTTGATATCATCAGTAGGAAGGAGTATTATATCATTTTGTGTTTGCATCAATTTGTGGTGCTATTGTTTGGCCTCATAATTAGCCTCATTGTAAAAGAGATCATTGTTTTACATTCAATATATAAGTGATATATTGTTGTTGGGTTTTTCTCCCTCAAGTGGAGGGTTTTCCCAAGGTATATGTTGTGTCTATTTGTCTGATTTTGAATTAAAATCTGAGTTTTATATCTGATCATAAAAACTAACAAATGGATCAAAAACAAGAGTTGTCTTAATTTATTTTTAGGGGGTCCGCTTGGGGATTTCATCACCTCAAGCGACGACCTCAACTTCAGTGTTCTGATGGAGTATAAATAGTGGGGAGTGAATTGAAAGACACACCTCTTGGAAGTTGTGATTTTGTCATTCGAGTTAAGTCCCCAAGAACTTTATCCTTTGGGTAAGCGAAGGAGAAGGGTGGGTTGCCCTATTCTCCTAGTTGTTTGACTCTCTTGCAATTTCAAATTCATGTAGGCAGTTTTCAAAGAATTTTTCTTGGAAATTTCTATCAAGACATTCTGCAAAGAGGCATGCTATGTAGTGAGTTTTTCTTTTTATTTTCTGAAAAATAAAAGTGTGGGAAATATTGAGGATATAAATATTATTTTTAAAAGGACACATTTTATTCAACACAGAATGGATAAATTAAGCCTTTATGAAAAGTTTGATGGAATGATTTTCACAGTTGGCAAATACAGATACAGTTATTGTTAATTAAAAGAGATATCTGGGAAATTGTTGATGGTACAATTCCAAAGCCAATAGATGTAGATGAACTTCAAAAATGGAAGGTAAAAGATACGAAAGCATTGGCTAGAATTGGTCTCGGTTTATCTAAACATTATTTGCGTCATGTAGATTTTAAAAAATCTTCTAAGGATATCTAGGAAACATTGAATACTTTGTTTGGATCAAAAGTTGATAGTGCAGAAATAACTATAAAGCAAAAGTTGTATGGTTTGAAAATGTAAGAAGGTGAAGATATAGTGTCTCACATCAATAAATTTTGTTCCTTGATAAATTAGTTGGCTGGTATAAATGAAGAAATAAAGGAAAATGATGCAAAAGCTATTCTTTTAAATAGTATGCCAAATAGTATGTTTAACAAGGTATTCACCTTAAGCAAAATTAATCCAAGTCTAGAAAGTATTATATCTACATTGCTTGATGAGAGAAACAAACATGTTTCAAAAGAAGAAGTTGCATTGACTGCACAGAACAAGGCTATTACTTCTTACAAAAAATCAAAACATTTGACGAAGCTCAAACATGCAAGTGGCACATGTTTCTATTGTAAAAAGACAGGACATGTAGTATTGAATTGCAAACAAAGAGCATGGGTTCTTCTTGATGGAAAGTTGCAAGATAACGCTTTGATGATTGAAGGAAAGGACCACACTTCAAGTGATGAAGAAATTCCACATCAAAGTGACGAAGAATATGTGTACTAATTTCTAGTTTTCCTCTATGTCAGTACAAAGGGGGGATGTTAGAATTTAGTACTCGAAATATTTTGTTAATAATAAATAAATTAACATGCTATTGTTAGTTTAATAAATAAAATTAGTTCGTGTAGTTATATTCCCGTAAATAGTTTTATACGGGAATAATGGCTTTATAATGCCAATACTTTGTAATAATTTGTAGTGCAATGTGAATGACAGTATTTCAATTCGAGAACAATCTCATTTTATTCTCTCCCATTTCAATACCTATGACATCCATAACTTGGATTTCTTTCATCCTTAAAGCATTTCCAAAGTTGTAATCTGATTTTCAGCTCAATCTATTTCTTCAGATGAGCATTTTGCATTAGTTCAAGTAACAATTCTCGTTTAAATCATGCTGGTATTCTTTCTCATTGATCATAAGCCTCGACCTTTCCACTACCATTCACTAATAATACCAATACCTTAACCTTTTATCTTTACCAACCTTGTTGTGGTTATTGAGTTCAATACTTTGGTTAAAAGTTCTCCTACTAGAGATACAACATAAAACTTCATTGAAAAGGGTACTTATCTGAGTACATCTACTCTCCCTCTTTCCCCCTTAGTGTTTCCAAGACATTAGATCATCTCAAAGTTGAACCCTTAACAATCATCCACTCTCTCCAAATTGGTTGAAATGATTTAACATTCCTTGTTATTGCTTTTGATAGTTGATTGACTATTACTAGTCTTCCTTACCCTTCATTGTATACTTTAGATATACTTTTTGTTTTCAAAATTGGATTCATCATCGCCTTCTAATCTCTCAAAATCAACAGTTGGATCCATTGTAATGAGATCTAATGAATAAACAACTTACAAGCTATGAGATACTCTAGTATTTCTTTCCAACTCTCTTTTCCATGCATACTAATAGCCTTTTTAACCATATTCATTAGAACATCTCCTAAACATAAGTTTACTTTCATTAACAAGTTGGTAAATTCAATTTGCACTTCAACCAAGCTATACTCTAATTGAGCCCTTTGTCTAAATTGTTTGATTTTCTTTCCAAAGTTTTTTTACCTTGCAATCATCTTTCAAAGTAATTTTGTCCAAATTCTTGGTATTTTCCTTTTCTCATAACTTTGGACACTCTAAGGTTGTTCAATTTCTTTTCCCTATTTCAATTAGAATCTCCAAATTGACTTTGCCTATTCCAGTTGGTGGAATCCTGTTGGCTTTTATTCTTCGTAGGTTGCTTCCTTTTCTGACCATTCTGGTCTCTACCCTTAGTCTAAAGTACTAACTCTTCACTCTTGCCTCCAATTATTATTCCAATATTTTAAACTTGTACTGAATCAAGTCTGTCAAGAGTTATCTAGCCTCCTGGATACGTGTCTTGTTGATTTTAATTCACAAAACGTCAACTTACTATTTCGACTAAAGTTTCCAATTTATGCTACCAATTAGTTTTCAATTTATGCTATCAAAATATTTCAATTCAAACCCCTTTCAAAGACGATAAAAAGGTATGAACTCTTTCTTCTTTTATTGACTCAGGTATATCCTTACGACCTAGCCCAACGCCCAGCCCGCCTTATCTTGCTTACATTTTGTCAAGTTGGGGTTGGGAAGGGGTGTCATGCTGGGGTGATACTAGTCCCCTAAGGATATCTACAACAACCTACAAGCCACATGCCTCGGGTAAACTCGGACTTCGAAGTCATACCCAAGATCATAGGGAGTATACCCACGATTTAAGCCTCCTCCACTATTTGTGTGGGCTCTGGGACGAACCCGACTTCTATTCATGCTTAGGAGAGAGAATGAGGGTGTGCAGATCGGTTTTTTAATTCAATTTTAGCATAGATAAGATAATTACTACTTATTCCTCTAGCATTGTCAAAATGATTGAAAACATGTTATGTATTAAAATTTGAAGAAGAAAAAGAAAGATAACGAGAAAACATGAAGGAATGAGCTTGATAAATTAGATAATAGGAAAATAGACCTAGATATAAAATAGGTAGAATGAGAAGTAAAAGATAAAGAATAAAAACAGAAAATAAAAGAAATAAATAGAGAGAAAGAAGTAGGGACATGGTGAGACAACAAAGGAAAAGTTGTGAGAGAAAGTCAAAAAGACAGTAAACAAAAACGATCAAAATATAAAAAAAAAGCTAAAGAAATAAAAATAAATAAAGAATAACATAAAGATGATAAAACATAGAGAGAGAGAATGAAGATAGAGAGACAACAAAAATATACTCGTGTAAGCAATTTGAATAAATAATAAACAAATTCAAAAAGACATAAAAGACATAAATAAAGTGGAAAGAGAGAATTTCAAACTTGGAGATAAACATTACAAAAAGTGTCTGAGAAAATGACATAAAAATGAAACAAAAATAGAAAAATATTGGTGAACAAACAAAGAATTTTTAAAATATATACGCAAAGAATAAATACAAATAGAAATAGACACAGACTAAAGAAATCAAAGAAATCAAAGCGATAGATATTCAGAGAGTGTTAATGTGACAAAATGAGAAAACTACAAAATTAATGATAAATTGAAAAAAACAAAACAAAAACAAAAGACAAAATAACCAAGGATTTAAAAAAAAATAGATACAAAATCAGAAATTAATTTAATATAAAATACCCAAATATATATATATATATAATATATATAAAATACATGAATGAAAAAAAAAATAACATAGAGAATAAGATAGGTAATATTAAAAATGTAGGAAAAAAAACATAAACAATATATAGATAAGGAATGAGATAAATTTATAGAAAAATTAACAATCGAAAGTAGAGACAAAAAGAAAGAAATAAGGGAGAAAGATTAAAGCAAGCATGAGATAGAGGAAAGAAAAAATAAAAGAACAAGTAAATGAAAGTGAGAGAGAACAAATAAAAAATCAATAGATAAAGAATAGTTAATGAAAAAAAAAAGGATGAATAAAAGTATTAAGTGAGAAACAATAAATCATAGGAAAGAAAAAAGGGAGTAGGATAGTGAAATAAAAATAAATAAAAAAGAAATTGAAAAGGAATTTTAATATAAATAATAAAAGTAACCAATAAAGGAATTGAAAATAGAAATAAATGGAAAGCAGAAGTGGGGTAGACATAGGAACAATCATAAAAAGAAAGAAAATTAAAAGAAATAGAGAGAATAAAAAAAACATTGAATGTCTAATAAGAGTAAGAGAGAGAGGGAGAGAGAATCAATCTTGTAAAGACCAAAAATTATATAGTCAAGAAAAAATATTGAATGTCAAATAAGGAAGAGAGAGAAATTATCATGTAAAATCAAAGAATTACATGGTGAAGATATTTTAAAAAGAGTTGAAAAAAAAAAAGGTCATAAACAGAAAAGACAATTTTAGAAAGAGAGAAAATAAAGGTAAATCAAAAAAAAAATAGATTAAAAGAAAAACGTAAGTAAAAATAATAAAAAATAAAATGAGATATGCACGAGCAAAGTAAGAGAGAGACACAAAAAAAGAGACAATAATAGAAAATAGGGAAAATAATTAAAAAGCCACAAATGAAATAAAATATATGAATGAAAAAAATAACATAGGGAAAAAGAGAGGTAATATTAAAAATCAAGACAATGAAAAATAAAATAATAGAATAAGATAAATAAATACAATACCAAAATTAATTGAAAATTATGTGACCTACAAGAGATGTTTAATCAACCTTAGCCCACAACTAAAAGGTTATAGATAAAAAAAATTAACAAAAGGAGAAAAAATACGATAAATAGAGGGAGGGAGAGAATGACAAATTTACACACAAAGATAAAAATGACAAAAAAATGAAACAAGAGAAAGATAAAAGATAGATGAACAGAATTAAACAAATAAACATTGAGTGAGCAAGCAAGTGAGAGAGAATAAAGAGAACAAATCTGAGAAAAAAAACATAAAAATGTGAAAATATAGAAATGGGCAAGCAAGATAGATAGACAAGGAGAGATAATTGAGAGGATGAAAAATAAATAAACTAGCTATTGCACTTTGTGCAATGAGTACGCCGAAGAAGTGTGAAAAGTCAATTAAGAAAAAATTGATTTTTTCTTTTGCACACATTTGTGTAGTAAATAAGATCATTTGATAGATCATTTATATTTATTAATTTTTTTAATAATTTAAATTATAATTTATATTATTAATTTATTGATTTTAATCTTAATATTAATTTGTATATATATTTTATATTACTATACTTACGGTATCAGTGCCAAAGTAGTAAATAAAAAAATTATTATTCGTTACTATTCCATTACTATATCCATTTCTATGGGTAACACCGGTATTAAACCTTTAAATGACAACTATGGTTGTATTAAAGTCACAAATAACAATGAACCCTATATTGATTGCACATAATCTTACCAGAGCAAACGCACATAAATAGGAACATTGCAGCCTCTACTATAACAATTAACTCTATATCAATTGTCATTAGATGTTTATATTTTCATCGGTGGTGATGAAAACCTAAACAATAAGTAATCCTATACTGACTGCCTTAATACTAGTGGTGAAGCACTTAATAAAAGTTAAACCTGTGTCAATTGAATAGAAATTATATTGGCAATTAAAAGAAAGAAAAGAAGGGGGACTTACATGTCTTGGAGTGCAAAGGATAACAATGAACCCTATATTGATTGCACATAATCTTACCAGAGCAACCGCACATAAATAGGAACATTGCAGCCTCTAATATAACAATTAACTCTATATCAATTGTCATTAGATGTTTATATTTTCATCGGTGGTGATGAAAACCTAAACAATAAGTAATCCTATACTGACTGCCTTAATACTAGTGGTGAAGCACTTAATAAAAGTTAACCCTGTGTCGATTGAATAGAAATTATATCGGCAATTAAAAGAAAGAAAAGAAAGGGGACTTACATGTCTTGGAGTGCAAAGGCGAAGTCTGTAAGAATGTGACGGGCAACAGGGGGTGCCAGCTGAGGAGGCGGAAGAAGTTGAAGGCGCTCATCGGACGGCGCAAGGTTTTTTAATTTTGTATCGAACCTTTGTTGCACCGCATAAAATTCTTAATACAAATAAAAGATACAAGATCATGCTCCACAAGTGGTTACTGTGCAGTCAGAGGCTATGCTCCTCTTCTCGCAATGAACACGACATCAAGCTAACCGCATCCACCAAGTGAAACGGACAGTGTACAGTATGCAATGTATTTGTCCACATTGTAGGCGGCGAAGACATGACAGGGGGTGATATTAGTTGGCAAATAAAGCATTAAAAACAAATTAAAGATCAAATCAAATCATATATGGGGAAAACAGTAAAGAGCGATGAAAAGCAGTCTAAAAAATGAGAAAAAATGATGCACAATTGAGATGTAATGAACCCCTTGCAGACCTTCTCGGAGCTTGTCAATCGTTGATGGGAAAAGTGAGTTTGAAAAGCTCAAATAGGACACGCCTTCGACGTAATTAAAATAGAAAGAAATGTGGGGAGAGAAACAAAAAATAATAATTTTAATTAGTGAAGTCATGGTTTCTAGATCTAAGGCACTTTTGATCCCAAGGGCAAAGGAGAAAGATTTACATTACTTAATACGAATGGATTGTTGGTATATCAATCAATAAGTACACTAAAATTACATTATGATTTTTTGTAAATCCGCATCTAATTAATTAAAATATTTTAATCCAAACACCTTTCAAAGATAAAAAATATAGACTTCTCTATCTTTTTTTTTAAATGACTCAAAAATATCCATGCAACCGAACCCAACACCCACCCCATCTTATTTTAGTCTTACATTCTGCCAAGTTGGGGTCGGAAAGGGGTGAGTTGCGTCACAGACATAAAAATTCTTCTAAGGCGCCATTTATCAAAAAGGCAAAGGAGAAAGATGTTATGTTAATTAATATGAACGAATTGTTGGTGTATCAATCAAAAAGTAAACTAAAATCACATTATGATTTTTTTATAAATTGGTCTCCAATTAATCAAAATATTTCAACTCAAATTTTTTCTAAAGACAATAAAAATATATGAACTTTTCTTCTTCTTTTTTATTTACTCAAAAGTATTCTTACCACCTAGCCCAACACCCAATCCACCTTACCTTGGTCTTACATTTTGCCAAGTTGGGGTCGAGAAGGGGTGTTATGCTGAAGTGATAAAAAAAATATGAACTTATATTTCTTTTTTTATTAACTCAAGGGTATTCATACCACCCAGCGCAACACTCAACCCACCTTACCTTGGTCTTACATTTTGCCAAGTTGGGGTTAGGAAGGGGTGTTATGCTAGAGCGAGACTAGTCCCCTGAGGATGTATGCAATAGCATGCAAGTCATGTACATCAAATAAATTCAAACTTCGAAATCAAATTTAAGACCATGGGGAACATACCCACGACTTAAATCTCCTCTACTATCGGTGTGAACTCTAAGATGAACTCAACTTCTATTCCTTCTTAGAAAAGAGAATGAGGGTGTGGAGATCGGTTTTTTAATTCAATTTTAGCATAGATAAGCTAAAAACTATTTATGCCTCTAGCATCGTCAATGATTAAAAATATGTTAATGTATTAAAATTTGAAAGAGAAAGAAAGAAAACATGAAAGAAGGAATGGGTTTGATAAATTAGATACAAGGAAAAATAATAGAAAATAGATATGAATAAAAAAATAGATAGAATGAGAAGGGAAGGATAAAAGAGTAAAAAATAAAAATAAAAGAAATAAATAGAGAGAAAGAGGTAGGGACATAGTGACACAACAAAGGATAAGTTAGAAAAAATATGAAAGATAAAAAGTAGACAAAAACAATAAAAATATCAAAAAGGAATAACTAAATTAAAAAATAACATAGAAATGAATAAATAAATAATGAATGACCAAAAAATAGAGAGAGATAGAGAATGAAGATAGAGAGACAACAAAGATATACTCACATAAGCAATTTGAATGAATAATAAACAAAATTAGAAAGGCATAAAAGACATAAATAAAGTGGAGAGAGAATGAGAGAATTCCAAACTTAGAGATAAAGATTACAAAAAGTGTCTGAAGAAATGACAAATAAAAAGAGGGAAACGAAAACAGACAGACAAATATTAGTGAACGAACATAGAATTTTTAAAATAGATACACAAAGAATATATACAAATAGAGAAACACAAACCAAGGAAATGTAAGAAATCAAAGCGATAGATATTGAGGTGTTAATGTGACAAAATGAGAAACTACAAAATAAATGATAGATTGGAAAAAAAAAAAAAGACAAAATAACCAAAGATTTAACAACAAAAAAAAATAAATAAAAAATAAAATAAAATAAAGATTAAATAAAAAGAAAAGAAAAAAAGAAAAAGAGAAAAGCAAATATGAAACAAAGGGAACAAAAAGATAAAAGAATAAGTGAAAGTGAGAACAAATAAAAAATCAATAGATAAATAATAGTTAGTGAAAGGGAAAAGCAATAGCATCAATAAAAGCACTAAGTGAAAGAAACAATAAATCATAGAAAAGAAAAGAGAGACTTGGAGAGTGAAATAAAAATAAACAAAAAAATAAAAGAAATTGAAAAAGGGACTTTAAATGAATAATGAAAGTAACCAAAAAATAAAGTGAAAATATAAATAAATAGAAAACAAAAATGGGGTAGAAATAGAACAATCATAAAAAGAAATAAAATAAAAATAAATAAATAAAGAGAGAATAAAAAATACATTGAATGTCAAATACGAAAGAGATACAAAGAGAGAGAAACAATCATGTAAAGATGAAGAATTACATAGTCAAGAAAAAACATTGAATGTCAAATAAGAAAGAGAGAGAAACCATGATGTAAAGACGAAGAATTACATGGTGAAGGTATTTAAAAAAATAGTTGAAAATAAATAAATAAATCGTAAAAAGAAAAAACAATTTTAAAGAGAAAAAAAGAGACAAAAATAAAGGTAAATCAAAAAAAATATAGATTCCAAAAAAAAAGAAAAAATAAACTAAAAAATAAAATGAGATGTGCATAGGCAAAATTAGAGAGACACACAAACAAAAGAAGAGACAAATAGAAAATAGGGAAAATAATTAAGACAAAAAAATAATGGGATATATAAAATATATGAATGAAAAAAGTAGCATAGGGAAAAAAAAAAGGTAATATTAAAAATCAAGACAGAAAAATAAAGTAATAAAATGAGATAAATAAATACAATACCAAAAGCAATTGAAAATTATGTGACTTACAAGAGATGTTCAATCAACCTTAGCCAACAAACAAAAGGCTATAGAAAAAATAAACTGGTAGAAAGAGAAAAAGTACAATAAATAAAGGGAGGGAGAGAATGACAAATCTATATACAAAGATATACAAAGATAAAACAGATAAAAATGACAAAAACAATGAAACAAGAGAAAAATAAAAGTAGACAGAGAGAATTAAACAAATAAAGAGTGAGTGAGCAAGCAAACAAGAGAGAGAATGAAGAGTAAAAAGATATAAAAATGTGAAAATATAGAAATAGGTAAGCAAGATAGATAGACAAAGAAAGATGAGGATGAGAAAAATTAGATAAAAGAATAGAAAGACATGGGGAGAAAAAAACAAAGAAAAATAATTTTGATTAGTGAAGTCATGGTTTCTAGATCTAAAGCACTTTTGATCCAAAGGGCAAAGAAGGATGTTTTGTTGCTTAATACGAATGGATTGTTGGTGTATCAATCAATAGATACACTAAAATTATATAATAATTTTTTTATAAATTCGCCTCCAATTAATCAAAATATTGCAATCCAAATACCTTTCAAAAACAATAAAAATATATGGACTTCTCTATTTTTATTTTGTTGACTCAAAAGTATCCTCGCGATCTAACCCAACGCCCAACCTGCCTTACCTTGGTCTTACATTCTGCCAAGTTGGGGTCAAAAAGGGGTGAGTTGGATCACAAGGATAAAAAGTATTCTAAGACACTTTTCATCCAAAAAGGCCGGGGAGAAAATATGTTATGTTACTTAATACAAACGAATTAATTGTGTATCAATCAAAAAGTACATTAAAATCACATTATGATTTTTTTGTAATTTGGTCTCCAATTAATCAAAATATTTCAATCCAAATTCCTTTTAAAGACGATAAAAAGGTATGAAATTCTCTTTCTTCATTTTTTATTGACTCAGGGGTATCCCTACCGCCTAGCCCAACACCCAACCCACTTGGTCTCCAATTAATCAAAATATTTCAATCCAAATTCTTTTTAAAGACGATAAAAAGGTATGAAATTCTCTTTCTTCATTTTTTATTGACTCAGGGGTATCCCTACCGCCTAGCCCAACACCCAACCCACCTTACCTTGGTCTTATATTTTGCTAAGTCGGGATCAGGGAGAGGTGTCATGCTAGAGCAAAACTAGTCCCCTAGGGATGTATGCAATAGCATGCAAACCACATGCATCAAATAAACTTGGACCTCGAAGTCAAATCCAAGACTATGGAGAGCATACCCACAACTTAAACCTCATTTGCTATTTGTGTGGGCTCTGGGACGAACCTAACTACTATTCCTTCTTAGAAGAGAGAATAAAGGTGTGGAAATCGGTTTTTTAATTCAATTTTAGCATAAATAAGCTAATTGTTTTTTATGCCTCTAACATCGTCAAATGATTGAAAACATGTTATGTATTAAAAATTGAAGGAAAAAAAGAAAGAGAGAAAACATGAAGGGAACGAATGGGTTTGATAAATTAGATACCAGGAAAAATAATTAGAAAATAAATCTAAATATAAAATAGATAGAATTAGAAGTGAATGAAAGAAAGAGAAAAAATAAAATAAAATAAATAAATAGAGAGAAAGAGGTAGGGACATGGTGTGACAACAAAGGAAAAGTTGTGAGAGAGTCAAAAAGACAAAAAAAATAAGCAAAATGATTTAAATAGCAAAAAGGAATAATTAAAGTTGAAGAAATAAAAATAAATAAAGAATAACATAGAGATGAATAAATAAATAATGAATGACCAAAAAATATAAAGAAAGAGAGAAATAATGAAGATAGAGAGACAACAAAGATATACTCATGTAAGCAATTTGAATAAATAATAAACAAATTTACAAAGACAAAAGACAAATAAAGTGGAGAGAGAAAGAGAGGGAATTCCAAACTTAGAAATAAAGATTACAAAAGGTTTACGGAGAAATGGCAAATAAAAAGAGGGAAGCAAAAATATAGAAATGTTGGTGAATAAACAAATCATCTTTAAAATAGATATGCAAAGAATAAATACAAATAAAGAGACACAAACTAAGGAAATATAAGAAATCAAAGCGATAGATATTGAGAGAGTGTTAATGTGACAGAGGAAACTACAAAATAAATAATAGATAAAGACAAAATAACCAAAGCTTTAAAAAAAAAAGAAATAGACAAAATAAGAATTTAATTTAATATAAAATACACGAATAAAAAAAAAGTAAACATAAAGAAAAAGATAGGTAATATTAAAAGTGTAAGCAAAAAAAACACAGTATATAGATAAGGAATGAGATAAATTTATGCCATTGCGATCACAGGCATTATGCCTCTATTGATCCAATATACTCGTAGGTTGGTGTGCTAGCAAGCTCTATGCCCCTATTGGGCTACCACACATGGGATTGAACCAATCATTTGAGTTCATGTCGGGGAGGAGGTCCCCCAATTGTGGCCTCCATGCTGGCTTGGGCCAGGCTAAAATTTCTCGATGTTACCAATCCAAAAAAAAATATGGTAGCTCCTATCCACAAGGGCACTCTTTAAATCAGTGTTGCCTACACAATGCCCTTCCTAGAGAATGATCCACTAACGTGAGCTTTAAGATTAAAAGCAAAATCAACCTTAGTTGAGTGTCTCCTTATGTATGGATGTTGATTAGTTTTTCAACTAGAAGTCTGTAAAATCTTTACAAAGCCTTTGCATGGTTTCTTTTCAATATAATAAAGGAAATGTGTGGGCATTCTTGAGAATTACTAAGTAAACTCTCTTTATATTATGTAACTATCTATTATCTTTTTAAATAAATATGTAGAGCCTAGCTTGCTTGCGCATTTTGAAAGGCATAGTCTTTTGTGGTGACTTGATTAAGTTATCACCTTGTTTTCAGTTGTTGCTTGTTGCCCAATCAATAAAGCCACCAATCTGTAATTGGATTTCTCTCCCATCATCCTCAGCACACTCCAAATACATCAACTCAAACACCTTTTAAAGTTTTACTTTTTGTGTGTTTTACTGCCATGTCTAAATGAATACAACAATACAAGGGTGTATCATAAACTCATTCTCAGACACTTATATGGTAGATTATATGTTAATAAGGTGCTCATCCTTACATGTCCAAACTAGCACATAGGTATATTGTACCACCAATATTGGGATACACTATAAAGTGGGTATAGTTTGTTGTTGTAAGGTATTGTCTAGTGTTTCAATCACCAATTTGGCATCTTAGGGAGAACCCTACTTGGTCTTGCAGAACCAAAAGTGAATGAGGTATTACCCACCTCAATCATTGGTCCTTAGTTGCCCAACCTAAATATAGGTTTGTGGTAATCTTCCCAGGTCTGACAAACCTAGCACCTGGAAGATTATCAAGCCTTAGGGATTTGGGGCCTACAACTCCAACCACCAACACATTACACGCTAGACATTCTGGTAATAAAACTGGAAACAATGAGAATGGGATTATAACGCTTATAAGGAAGACTTGCACCAAAAATATTAATAGTCAGGGTAAGTATTGAGTCAAAAATGATATAAAACCCTCTTAGAAGTTTAACACCAGGTGTATATCTAAAATATCCCAAACAATATATATGATGCCCTAGTTTTCTGATTTTCAATTTCTGCTTAAACCCTACTGTGTTGATATAATTTTTTGAGCTTATTTATGCATGAACAGTACATAATGCAACCAAAAAGTAGGTAAACTTATAGCAAACTATAATAGCATTAAATCATCAACATAGTTTGACTAGATCCATCAATATAAGTCATTATATTTCTGATATTCAACCTCCAATCTACTGCTAATAATATGAATGCAAATTAAAAAGGAAATTGGGCCTCAAACATGCACAACATGGAGAAACCCCAATGATGCAAGTGCAAATCTAACCCTTGTTGGGTGAAGTTGCTACAGCCACAAATATGCAACTAAATGATGAAGTAACAACTCTAAAACCCTACCAAGGGGTGTGTTGGCTTGCTGGATTGATGTTAGGGCTTTGCCACCCTAGAAAATATAAAATAGAACCTCCAACTTGCATAGCTTGCCCTTCAAATCAAATATCTAAAATGCTGATGCAAAACTGAACATGAAAACTAACAATGATCTCCATTGAAGCACATAGGAACCTCCGTCATGAAGTCCTCCATAGAAGAAGCTAGGGTTTCGTCCAACTTCGTAATTCTCAAGGGTTTTTGTCCTTGGAGAATTCACCAAAGTGCAAAGCAGAAAAGAAGATATGGATAAGTCAATGATGATTAATGCCTCCAAACTCACCTTGTATAAATACAAATCTCCTTATGACTCCCAATCTGGCCAACCTAGCTCTAGGCGCCAATTTGCATTTAAAAATTATTTTAAATTAATTTTTTTCTCTCCTTTTGGGCGCCCAAATGATATTGCTTTTAATTTATTTTTTTATTATTTTATCACCCTTATTTCTCTAAAAAAGGGGCTACCCAAACATATAAAAATATATAAAATATTTCACCACCATTTTAAACGTTTTCTCGACATTTTCACATCAAATAAAATCGTTTGAGCCAAAGAATATTTTTCTATTTTTTCCCCATGCTCCAAAATGCATTCCCTTACCATTTTGCTAGCCTACGGGAACGAAGAATAGGCTAGCCTTCATTTTGATTTGCTTGGAAGTGCTAGGTCGGAAGTGAGGACATTACAATATCACTATTTGCTGAAACTCGTATTATACAAGATGCTCCTTGAAGTTGACGGGATCATAAATACATCAAAAAGCCAAAGTATGTCCATCACAAGTAGCCCTCTCTAATCATACATAATTTCTCTAGTTATAGGGATGCAATATTGATCTTCTCTAAAGCCAAAAAGCATTGAAACCTTCAGCCTACATCACTTTAAAAACTTTGTATATTAAATGTTTGTATCATTCTCATACAGTGGATTGAATGACAGCAATGAGACATTAGTAGATGTTTTTACTATTTTCTCCCCACTTCAGATCAATATGACATCACTTCACCAAATTGGTCAACCTGTATGTGACCTCCACCCCCTTGGTTCCTTTCAACGGACCTTTGTTAACTTCAGTGCATATATCTATTCGTGGCTTCTGGTTTTTTCATTCCCACTTTAATTGGAAAATGTTGTATTACTTGATAGCCCAAACACTACAGGAGTCTCTTGGGCATTTTGACCTAGTTCCTGAAGATGATTTCTTTTCCTTTTCTGCATCAAAAATCAGGTTAGAACATCTCTCCTGTCATCAAGAACTTGTTAACCTCAATGAGACCCACTCATACTGGATACTTAGTACTATCTCTTTTTCTCAGCTTTCTTGTCCAAGAATCCATGATATAGAATCCAGATGAATACACTTCCTACTCCATTCCTTACGAAATTGAGATAATGCATTTTCAGATGTTGGAATAAAAGTTACATTTTCACATGAGCAAGTAGTTGTATCTTTAAATTTATGAATATCATTAAAATTGTCTACGATTATAAATGGTCCTTGGATATCAATGGAGAAGAAACAGTTTGGCTTAAAACAAAATAAAGTTTGTCACCTATCTCAAAAGGCCTGGCAATGAATTTGTTACCCTAGTACATATCTTTCATAGATTGTATTATGTCCATGCTTTCCTTCCACCCTCACATCTCCTCTTCCACTTTCTTCAACATTTCCAAAGATTCTTGCTCTTTCCTTTAAACCCCCTTCTGACTAATATTCACGTGAATCAAACTGTTATATGTTATATGAAATCGTATCTGTTGGCTAGATGTCTACTATTATTGCATTGTCATGAAACAAAAGGAAGCTTTTTTTGCTACAATATCTTTTTGCTCATCCCCAAAAAAGTGTGAAAGAAACAGGACAAAGCAAATCTTAATAGGCCTTAAAATCCTTAATGTTGTAAGTTTGTAGCTCCTAAAATGTTCCTCTACTGTACTGATAACATGAAAAGACTGCTAAAGCAAAAATGAAGATAATGACCAAGATAGATCTGTATGTACCTGACTAACTACAAAGTCCACAGAATCTGCAATAAATGCTTCATATGGTCCAGCCCGAATTCCTATAAGAATGTATCGCTTCAGCATAAAGCATGGAGTCCAATTGACCCTGTCATAAGGGGAAAATTTAAATAAAATATTTGCAGTTGCATCAAGTCCTTTGACAAATTCTTAATTTCAATAATTTGCAGAAGTATGCTAGCAGCTATAGAATTCAAATAACTTTTTTGATGTAACTGGTTTCTCAAACTTGTTGGATGTTTGAGAACTAAAATAAGTTGATGCAATTCGAAGGATATTCTAGTGACAACTAGAAATGTCATTATATAAATCTTAACGAAGTTAATTAGCTAACAGAATGTTTTACAAATATGTTGTTGAGCATTCTTAAGGATGAAAAGGAGTGAGATAAGCATAAAGAAATTACTGTTTTAAACATCACAGCTCATTTTAAAAGCTTCATTAAGTAAATGTTATGCATCTAAACTTTTATCCACATCATGCAGGAATGCTGCTGTACAAAGGAATTTTAAACAGCAAAGATCAACACTCAGAATAAAAGTCCCGAGTAAACCTGTTATGCTAAATATTCTTGATATTTGAATTGAAAATGAAAAAATCTGAAGTCTCATTTAAAAATAAATTATTTGCACTTGTTGCACCTATAGAGCTTATTCTAACTTCTAACACCAAGACACAGAGATACTCATTTTGTATACCCATCCATAGGAGGTTTAAATAACGGGAAGTTGGGGCTCAAGAATCATGACCCTTCCACATGCCTTCCTATCCAATAACCCAAGATGGTAGATAGAGCTCAAAAAATGCCAACTATGGATACATTCCAAATATGTTGACTACAAATATGCTCCAAAGAATGATAGACAATGCGTTATGATGATAGTAGTAAAATTTGGAATGACAATGCATGCATCATTAATCACTTTGCATAGTTTCTTGAGCATGTGTAGTATCCTCCATTGAGCTGTAACTTCCAAAAACCATTTAGCAATTTTACATCTTACAAGTTACAACACTATCTAGACACCCTATTTTTGTAGGCAACGCAAATGCTCTAGATATCTGGCCTAATCTCATCCATTCATACTTCAAAGAAACTCACTTCTCCGAAAGAGAAGATTACTTTATCCTTTTCAAAAGTTTCCTTGCTTGTTAAGAAATGGGAGCAAGAGTACTCCACATCCCAAAAGACGAAGCTTTCATCGAAATATCTAGACACTTAAGAGTGGTTACATAGAAGCCCTAAATGAGACTTACTACCATGTTGGGAACTATGAGGATTAATACATCAAGCTTGCACAACTAATCCTAAAATGGAATCAATCAATGCAAGAATACACTAGTATCTCCTATACCCTTGTCTGATTTTATATTGCAATTCCTATGATACTAAGATGGGGTACTTATTGAGAGATAAAGCACACCGCACCTTGAGGAATGCATATAGAACTGTGTCTAATATAGAAAGCAATCAAAGAGCCTTAGGGAAAATTCACAAAAGAAGTGACCACAAAATTCTACCCTATGATAAGGGGCAAAATAGTAGAGTTCATGTAGCTAATGATAAATTGGATAAGGTGATGCAAGCTTTGAAGGAGAAAGGGATATCTAATGACAAACAAAATTATGGCAAACCACAGAAAATTCCAAAGCTATCTGATCAGCCTTATAATACCACTTGGCACAATGGCAAACCTGTCCAACAGGGACATAGAGGAAAATCAAGTAAAGAGACACTTGATCCTTTAACGAAGGTGGGTGCACATAATGTGGAAGACACTCCTTGGTGTATGGCATGTCAAATGCCACACTGCCCATTAAAATGTGTTGTAGCTCTATCATTCATTGAGGCAAAAAGACCTTGTGATGAGTGTAGTGACTTCGATGATAGTTATGGAAGACCATGAAAATCAAGATATAAATATGTTCTTATCACAATGGTGCGCAAGTAGCAAATAATTCATCTGCAGATGAGTGTGGGTTAGAGTTGGATGTTGCTAAAAGAAGATATGCAAAGAGCTCCTACCATCAACAAGTATTTTCAAATGATGAGGATATGCACTACGTCCACAACATTGAATCCAGTACTGCCAAATTCAACTTGAGGAGATCATCAAATGAAGAAATCAGGTCTTTAACTATGGCAACTATTATTCAAGTTGAGAGCAATTATAGCCTAAGAATTAAAGGAGATCAAGATGGCAGCAACACAGGCAATGCAAGAAGCCTTTTCATTAAAGAGAAACAACAGGGATAAAAGGGTAACATTTGGAGATGTCAAAGGAAAAGTGAAAAATGTTGAGCCACCACATAGATATGTTGCCCAACATAAGCCTAAAGTAAAAGTGCAAAATTCAAAAGTTAAGTACAATGGTAGCAAAGGGGCACATTCTTCTAAAGTTAACATGGCAAAGGAGAAGGGAAAAATTGTTCCTACTACAACAAATCATGTACCTATTCAGCCTTTGAGTACAAGAGATATTTCTGGTAGTCCATTACCAAAATGACATGACACAAATTCTTAACCGAATCAAATTTCCTAAGCCACTATTGGAAATGATGAGAATAAACAAGCCTAAAGACAGAGCGTTGGCTCTCATAGGTGATGTTTGACTCAATATTCCCATTGAGAAGAAGAGTATTGGTTTGCAACAAAAAAAGAAGCAAACTAATAAAAATGACTGCAAAAAACTTAAGAAGTGAGTACAGAGATACCTGAAGTATACCTGGGTGCCACACTAAGCAAGCGTCCATCTCCAATGGACCCCTTTTATGTTACTTTGGTTAGAAATGATAAACTAGTAAGGAACTACATGATTGATTCAGGGGCTTCAACAAATGTTATGCCAATACAAGTCATGAATCAACTAGGTCTGCAAGTGAGTAAGTCTTATGGGAAGTGCTTTCAATGGATTCTCAGGATGTGCCAATCGTTGGTGTCATGAAGGACGTAGAATTTAAGCTGGTGGCCTTCCTTGAGAAAAAATACAAGATGAATGTGATTGTTGTTGATATTCCTCCCTAGTATGGCATGCTATTGTTAAGGAGGTGATCGCTGTTTTAGGTGGAAGTATACAGATGGACTCTTCCTATGTAGTCATTCCCATAAACAACAAAGATGTAAGACTGGACAAGGAGAAAAGGGCTCTCTTCATTATTAAAGATAATGAGCAAGGTGAAGAAGAAATCAGTTTCATTAAATACTGACTTGGACAACTTCAGAGTGGAGATGAGTTAGACAGTATAAATTGAGCAAAGTCCTCTGAAAGTGGAAGTTTGAGCAACTCCCCCTGACAATAGCATTTGGTAGATGTGTTTTGACAGAGCTTTCTCCAAGGAAGGATTTGGAGTAGGAGTTGTCCTTATTTCTCCATCTAATGAGTCATTCAAATCTTCTTTCAGCCTAGGCTTTGAATGTACTAATAATGTAGCTGAGTATGAAGCATTATTGCTAGGGTTGAATTTAGCCTTTAAGCATAAAATAAAGAATCTTAGAATTTTAGGAGATTTTGAATTGGTGGTATCACAAGTAAGATCAAAATATGATTCTAAAAATAAGAACCTCAAACAATACAGAGATGTTGTTTGGGACAATATAGAATTGTTTGATGCATTCTTTATTGATTGGGTAGAGAGGGGAAATAATTTTATTGATAAGACCATCTATACTTGACAACATTTGTCACTCACAAGTTTTTAATAATGAGTACCACAGTCAAGAGATAGACTTCCAATATTTTGTTGAAACTAGTAATGGAAAGGAAAATATCTTTGGAAATGAGATCATTCAATTGAAGACCAATAAGATCCCTAAAGGGCTTGCCACCTTAGAAAGAGTATTTGATGGGACTGATAGGAATATTTCTAAACCGGCTCCTATGCATGAAAAATATCTAGAAGAGATCAACTTGGGCACAAATTCATCACCCAAAAAGGTTTACATTGGGAAGAAGAAGAATCCTAAGATCAGGATTATACTCATCACTTTGTTAAGAAAATACTAAAGAGTCTTCACATGATTGTATGATGATTTGAAGGCCTATAGAGAGGACCTATTTTACAATGAAATCCCTCTAAAGCCAGATGACAATCCTTTCAAACAAAAGTAAAGACCAACCAATCTCACTCTAGCACCAAAGATGCAATAAGAACTAGACAAGTTTAGAGACAGTGGGATAATTAAGCCAATTAGACATTCCACCTAAGTGTCTAATTAGGCCATGTAAGAAAGAATAATGGTGATATTCAACTCTATGTGGATTTCAAAAACTTGAGCATGTCTTCTCTAAAAGAAAATTAACCCCTGCAAAATATGGAGGCAATGTTGCAAAATGTAACTAGTTGTGAGCTATTATCTATGATGGATGGTTTATCTAGCTATAATCAGGTAAAAGTTAACAAGTCAAAGCTATATAAAACAACTTTTACTACTCCATCGAGGACATATGTATATGTCTAAATGCCTTTTGGTTTAACTAATGCTAGAGCTAATTTTCAAAGGGCCATGGATGTAGCATTTTCTGATTTAATTGATATTATAATGGTGGTCTATCAAAATAATCTAACAGCTTTCTCCAAGAAGGTTGAGGATCACTATGGTCATTTGGAAAAGATATTCAAAAGATGTATGGAATATTGCATTGTTGATGTGTAGCAGCGGGAGTTCTCTCTCCCATGATTTTCTAGAGGAAAATAAATATTAAATAAAATTCAAATATATTTGCAAAAGAGACGACTTAATATTTATATTATTTTATTTCTAATAAGGCCAACCTTTTGTGAAGTGGCGCCTTGGTTGGTAAACAAGCCGACCTCTCATGAAAAGACACCACAACATGTATATATATATGGCAGCCCTCATTCATTTCATAATCAATTCAATTCAAGACAAGTTCGCACCATAGAAGGAATTCGCATCTACAGCAGATCGAGTATTGGCTTCAAGGAGTTCGATCCAAAGGAGATATCATATCTATCTTTTATTTGCTTCTAAGAGAGAAGCTTTATTTGCAGATCGACCTTGTGTTTGGCCATATTGTAAGCAAATTTTTGTCCATTCATTCAGTATATAAGTGATATATTGTTGCTGGGTTTTTCTCCCTCAAGAAGGAGGGTTTTCCCAGGGTATTTGCTGTGTTATTGTGTTCATTATTTTTGTATTGCTGCTTATATTTAATTCTGGGCTAAAACTAACATGCATATCCCTAAACCTTAAAAAGTGCATGTTTGGGGTTACAGAAGGTAATGTGTTGGCTTATATCGTGTCTAAAGATGGAGTCAGAATTGACCCTGAAAGAGTGGCTGCAATTGAGAAGATCCCTCAGCCAAAAACAATTAAAGGCATTCAATCTTTCTCTGATCAAATCAATTTTCTTAGGAGGTTTGTGCCAAACTTTGCAAAGAAGACTAAATCTATTTCCAAGATGCTTAGAAAGGACAAACCATAGCTTGGAGAGGGGAGTCCAAAGAGGCATTCTAAGATATCGAAGGAGTAATCAAACAAGCCTCACTGTTAGCATCTCCTGATTTCTCAAAGCTCTTTCAATTGCATTTGTTTCATTACACACAATCATTGTTGTGCTATTGCACAAAAATCAAGATGGCTTTGAATAGCAAGTCCCTTCAAGCTGCAGAATTGAAATATGATGCTATGAAAAAGCATGCTTATGCCCTAGTTAAAGCAGTGAAGAATTTTAGACCTAATCGATTAGGTGCAACAGTTGTAGCATGCGTACCACATGCTACAGTGAAATATATTTTCACTATAGGAAGTGACTCGCAAAAGACGTAGATGGATTAACATGAATCCAAAGTTCAATATTGAGATCCAGATAACAAAGCTAGTCATCAGACCTGGCACTCTTCACTGTGAAGGAGAATTTGGTCCCAAACTTAGGCCAGTGCACATCATCAGCAAGGATTTGAGGACAGATCAGACCCAGCACCCAACAGCTGTGAGATTTGAAGGTAAAATAGAAGGCAAATGAGATTACTCGACTTTCCACCAGCATCCCAACTCCAATGCCATCGACTACAGAGAGTTTTAAGTCAATTTAGGAGCGATCCAAGGGTCTGACCCAAACGCCAGCACAAGGAAAGCCTACAGCAGTCCCTTGTGGATAATTTTGGAGGCTATACCCAGATGTTCAAACCTGTCTACAGCAGAGGCAAGGTTACATTTATTGCAGATTAGATGTCATACATTTTTGTAAGAGGCTGTATATGAACTGTTTGCTTCTGGCAGCACTATCACTTTCAGAATATTGCATTTTGTCTCCTGGAGTACATGTTTTCATTCATACAATATGAGATTGGGTGATTCTTAGATCTATTGTTTCCTAGCAGCAGTGAATAGCTAAATCTAATCTAATCTGTTTATTCAGTCAAGTGTTGGTAGGGTTAGCAGATTTCTACATTGGTGTATGATTTTTAATTGCTCAAACTGAATTTTTCTTTTACAAACCCTAGAGCAGAAATTGGGGCAACAGTGAGACATTACAATAACCTCACAGATCCTTGCCAATTTATATGAATCTTTACATCTGCTAAGAACTGTTATACCAATTTGTTATATATCTTTGGTCAGTGAAATCTTATAGGTCTGCCCACCTAGGCTTTGTAGAGCCTGAACTGCAGGGGAGAATATCCAATTGTCTCCCATTTGTTGGCCAACTTGATAATAATCTTGAGCATAGAACCTGAGAAATTCTTAGAGACTATCTATTTGTTGGTTGGAGAACCAACACCAAGAATCCCCTAGAAGAATGCTTTCAAATTGGGTTTCTCCTCAAATGATATCTTGGGCACTTTCCTAGTAATTGCAGCTAAGTGTTGCAGTGCATTCTGCCTCATATAATAACTAAAGTTGGACAAAAATTTACATCTTTTGAAGCCATTACTGCTTATTCCCCTTTCTTTACTGGAGCTCCCATGCCTACTTTATTTCCATTGCACCTTTATGTGTCGTGTCTTTTATTTTTCCAGGTTTCAATTGTACCTTTATTAGACTGAAGTTGCTTTCTTCCTAGCACCCCCATTAATATATTTTCTTTGTTACTTTCTTTCTCAATTCAAGCATACAGAATGCCCATCAGAGAGATATTTTTCTTTCATCTCACTCACTGAAGTGACTTTAATTAAAACCCGAAATTGAAAAGCTAAGACCAGTCAAGGATGACAACACAGTTAAAAATGAATAACAATGTAATTGAGAACCAAACTACATGAGAACAACATTACATCGACCATTCTGAGTAAAGTGCTAAAAATATGGACTAGATTTTTGTCTAGCGACAAAGTGTGCACTGGTGGGACCAGTAAGTTTTCACTCGCTCCAACAGGGCTCAAATCATGTCACCTGTGGCAAAATGCCAAAAAGTATGAAGCCCTGTGCAAATTCAGAGAAGATTCTGGCATAGTAAAAACCCCTAAGGCTTGGCAACTTAGCCAAAGAGAATGACCATCATTCTGCATATCAGCAGCAGCCCAAGTGGCGCACATTCCAAGCAGCATTCAAGAAGTAAGATGAATAAAGACAAGATTGTTCCTATACATAAGGCTCTGCCACATATTAGCAAGTCAACAGAGACCAAAAGAAATGCTGATTTGTGCCTCCTACGTCCAGAGGCCTGCTTTGAGTTGGGTCCAGATGATAAACAACTATACTTTTGGAGAACAATATGCCTATTACTTGCACACACACATAGAGATAGAGGACTTATAATCATATGGTTAGCATATAATGTTATTGTACTTAAGCATTATGAAGTTGAAGGAACATAAATGAATATCCTCAAAACAAAGACTATTATATGGCCATCACTAGATCCATCATCAAACTACTCTATCGATGGCATTCCATGTTCATTGGCTGAATGATATTGATAAAAATAGGCTCATTATTTTATGGCTCCAACCATCTTTGCTCGAGGTGCAGGATGCCTGGTTAACACAGAGACCGACTTTTAAGGCCTGGATAGCACACAGACCAACTTCCCTATGCAAACTGTATGGTGAACATACAGATCAGAGGTTAATAAAGACGCAGATACCTATAGGTTCCGCAATAAACCCAAAAAATGGAGATGGAGATGGGAGAGTGTCTCTAATATTCTCACCAATTTTTATCACATGAAGATATTACAAGAAAATGACTTATGGACTCTCCTATGACCATGCACTTGAAGGCTCGTCTATGCAATCTTCCCATTAAAAAAGTCTAGCTGATCATTTAATTATAAAAGAAACCAGCAAGAAATAAGTTAGATTTATCTTTGAATGGCGCTACACAAGATACACAACAAAGACAGAAATTGTCATACTTGAATGTGGAAACATAAATAAACTTATGGTGGAGTTCATTTCCAACTCCCTTATTTGTGCTGCTGGTGCACACCTTCTTGAGAGAATTTAGTGATGATTATGTCAAAAATAAGTCCCTGATAATGTGTATGTATACAGGCATTAATGCACGAGTCCCTTTCTTTTGGGCATAAGAATTCTACTTTTTAGGCACCAAAGTTGATGTTATTATCCTTATTTTTGGGGCAAACTTCTTTACATGATCATGTAGTCCTGGCTAAACCCTCATTTCTATGTCCCTCAGCTGACATATCTCCCTGATGCTAGAAGCTATAACAGACATTGATCTTAAGATCCTGTTGGCTAAACTTTAAAACCATGTACCCAAATATTGGAAGCTTCCATACCCATCATACCAGTAGTTTATCCATTAATTTTTTTCAGTGGTTCCTGTTAAATATGTTGACCCGGTTAAAACTTGTAGACCCAGCTAAACCCTACGGCCCTTATCACCCCAGGTGCCTCCCCTAAATTTTCCTCCTTTACCTCTTAATATATTTCCTTGATGCTGGATTCTAGTTGTTTCCATGAGTTTAAAAATGTTATCAGCTACTTCTTTAGTTGTAATGTTTCTTTCTTGAGCCATAATATGTCCATCTAGAAAGAAATTGCTTGCGGTAAACTTACAAGGAAGACCATGGCATTGCATCTCCAAAACAACGAGTTTCCAAAAAGGAATTTGATAGCACTACAGATTTTACTCGTCTTGGACAATACTGAACAAAAAGTTGTGCAAGAAATCCCCCAAGAGAGGTGCCATAAAGATGTACCTGCAAAGAGAATCCCAAATTAGGTACCCCATTACACAAATTTACTCCTTGCACATATTGATCGTGCAAAATACCATCTAAAATAACAAATGAGATTGCACTATATATGAAATAAATTCATTACAATTTATGATTGCATGCAGAAAACATGTACACTCAACTAAGTGTGCATCCAATGAAAAGAGAGTAAAAATACTACAAAAGGAAAGAGTCCAAAGCCAATTACAAAAGTTTTGTTTTTTACTTGCATAAAGTTCTTGTTGTGCCTTTCTCTTGCATAATTTTCAAATCCCTTTTGCATTTGAAATATTACTAAAAGAACTTGTGCTGTTTTGAATTTATCTTCCATCATTTTAAAATTCATTTTATTGAAATATAGCTCATTTTCTTTGGTTATAGATGACCCTCGCACATGGTTTACTAATGCTTCCTCTTTTTGCATGCATGTGTATGTATGTATGTATGTATGTATGTCTTTTTGCTTTCTTTATGTCTTTTAAATCAGTAAATGCTCCATTTTAAAGGTCAAACACCTCTCCTTTAAGCATTCTGCGATTCAAGCCCAACAAGGTTTGAACCTGTGCCTTTCACCTGGAAACACCTCATCAGAAATTTATTATACAAACATTCAAAAACAGTTTCATTGCAAGTTCAAAAACGGCTCAAGCAAGTTATATTTTAAATATTTGGATTCCTCTCAAAAAGTTATGCAATTTTCAAAAAACTGCAGCTCATTTTGAGTATGCAAAAGTTATAGCCTTTGCAAGTTACAAGACCAGGTACCAATGATAGCTTTGGCAGTGGCCAAATTTGTCTTACATATTCATATGGGCTTCAATTCGTCTTTGATAGGACAGGGTGACATGTGATAGGCCTGACCACTGACAAACTCACCCATCTAGGAAAAATGACAGATCTGAAAGGTCATTTGAGGACTTGAAATAGTTTTCCTTCTTCCTTGACACATAGAAGGCATTAGTTTCCTTCTTAGTCAAATCATGCACTCATCATCTAGCATAAATAGACCTAATGAGGTATGTAGTAGACCTAACTTTCCTTTTTCCTTGAGGAAGGTGAGACAAAAAATAGTTGAGGGAGAGTACACAATGAGTGTTGCATTTCAGCCATGCTAAGTCTTAAGATAATTTGAAACCAAAGGTAGAAGTCCATTGCAACGTTTATTGACAGAGTTTGATTGCATGTAAGAAGGAAGGAAAGGAAGGAATGTGATATAGGGTTCTCTTGAGAGAGTTGCGTGTCAATCATGCAAAGTCTTAGGGTTGAAGGCAATTAACGTAGAAATCCATTGCCGTGTTTCTTGGGAGAATGTGATTGCATGTAGTCATAGAATTTCACTAAATTAGCTCCAAGTGAGAATGCTAGTAGAAAGAAAAAAGAAAGAAATTATATTAATATCCACAAATAACCATTAATAGGTCTTTATTTTCTAGTGTGTGTAGAGAACTCCTTATGTCTATTGGTTGCCTCATCATGAATCCACCAAGAGTGTCAAACTTCTTGTGAGTTTTGGGGTATTCTCTTGTTTTTTGTTTGCTAGCGAGTCAATCCATGCATTGGATACATCATCACCATGGCTTTATAATCCTTTGCTATATCAAATAAAGGTTGCTAAACTCAAAGTGAACATAACACATCATCATGTCCATCCATCATCATCGTTTCATCCATAATCATGTTTCTTGCATCCATCTTTTAATTTTTCCCGTCTTTTTATTCCATTATTTTCCACCTCCCATTTGACATTTTCTTCTCATCTCTTCTTTCAAGAGCTCACCATGCAATTTTCACATAGATAACCTCTCGAGGCGGCATCATCAATCATCCCACTTTCTAAATTGCTATTGCTTCTCCTACCCGATTGGGGCATATCATCGCTTTCATCATCTATACCAGGACTAAGGGCGACAAGCTAGGCAATCCAATTCCCATAGAACCTCGCCTAACACTCAAGATTGAAAAGCTTCTAGTGGTAGAAAAGAAAATGGTAATGTAAGATTGCTCCCACGATCTATGCAATGAAAAGAGGGGTGTTAGAGGGGTTTTTTGAGTAATTTAGTTCTATGTTCTCTTTATGTACTTAAGTTGTTGTCCATAGATAATAGCATAAAATATGACTTTTGTTTATAACATATTAAATTTTAGTGTGTTGTTCACCAAATTTGGAGGCTTTTTCAGTCCTTCATTCACCTTTCTCTCTTTTGGAGAGGATTTTTCTCCCACTATCGTTTTCTCCTTTTCTCTAGTTATGAGAGATCTTTTATTTGTACATGGGTACCTCACAAGGTCTTGTTTGTCGGGACCCATCATGCATTCTCTTTTTAGGGTTTTTAGCCACTCCCTAAGTTCATATTAAAGGGGGTGTTAGAGTAATCATGCATTAGCTAATAATTAATTATAATTATTTAACACTAAGATATAAAGCATTTAAATGCAAACAAATAAAATATATATTAATAATATAAAGAGGGATATTAGCAATTTAATTATAATTATACTAAGATAATATTATTATAATTACCAAACATTTATATAAATATCAAATAAATATTAACAATTTGATATTATTATTATAATTATTATAATATATAAAATATAAATAAAAACTAATAAAAATAAATATATTAAAATAAGAAAAACATAGGATAAGCTGCAGTGGATAGAGGCAGTGATTAGGGAGGTGACAGAGGGCAGCGATAAAGACAAAGAGGAGGCAGAGATTAAAACGATTAGGAGGAGACATAGACAACAGTAGTGATTGCTATTAACAGCAAGGAGGCAGCAATCATGTTCCAGGGAACAGCAACAAGTAGATACAAGGCAGCGATAAAGGTAATAGCAGCAGGCAATGATTATATAAAAAGCACTGATCAATAGATGTAAAGGTGGCAGTTATTAAAGGTTGTGGGATTAGTTAAATAATAAGGGTGGCTGTGGTTAATAAAGAAATAATAATTGGTGTACGAATAGTCATGACTCTTTTCAAAGAGTGTGTCTATTGTTAATGAATGAAGGTGACTCTTCCCACCATGGAAGATATAAAAGGGGAGATAGATGAGTGGGAAAAGGAGGCAGAAAGGAAAGGGCATTCAAAAAGAAATAAACAAGGACCTGCACTTAAGAAGGCAACAGAATGGAATATAATCCAATTTAAACACATATATAAACAGAAAATAAGGACAGAAATAGGAATATTTCCTGAATGTAGCAGTGGATATATTAAAACGATACTCAGACTTGGGAAGAAGAAATAAGAAATCTGACATGGAAAGTATGTGGAAGAAGAAGATAGTTCAATGGAAAATAAATGAAGATTAATGATAAATCAATAAGAGGAGTAAGTTAAATATAATTACACATAATATATATATATATAGGATATCTATATAAGTGAAATATATACGATTATGCAATAATGATGCTTGCAGCAATTATTGAGTCTTATAAGTAATTATGGCTCTTTAATATAAGTATGGATAATAGATTCTTATTTGTTTGATCTACACTAACGATGTCTTTTGAATGTTAAGGAGAAGAAACATATAGACAAGGAAGAAAAAGAGAATCAGACTAGTGTATCACCGTAGGTTGCTATTATCAGATATATCAATTTATTCAAGTGTATTTTTTGCAAATCATTGTTTACCTATGTATGCATATTGCTTATAAGATAATCAAAGTATTTAATGGATTTCTTATGATTGAATCAAAATTACGCTTGACTATCTAAAACCCACCCTATGGAAAGGGCCAGGGGTGAAGTGGTAAGGGCCAAAAGAGCCCACTTGCGACCTCCGCCCAATTCCACAAGAAGGAAGGGCCAGGGGTGAAGTGGTAGGAGCCCAAAGAGCCCACTTGCAGCCTCCACCCAATCCCACAAGGTGGCAAGTGTCTTCAAGGTGTTGAAACAATGATGGGGAAAGTAGGTACAAGCCGCCAAGGGGGAGGGTTGTGATATACACTCTCTTAGGCTTGGTTTGAAAATGACTTCGGGCGGACCCATCCTATCCCTTCTCCCAAAATCTTAAAATGTTTGCATTGTTGATAATCTATGGATGTGATGCAAGTGTCTAACTCTAATATGTTAATGTTATGGCAGCTTCGGGTTCATCCTTCCAGCCACAAATGAAGATATAAATATATAGCCTATCGGCTATTTATTTATACGAGATATTTAATGTGAAGGGACGCTTCACTTGGCAACAATATAATTCTAAAAGGGCCGACCTTCCTTGATATTCGCATCTTTTATTTTGTAATTATTATTTTATTATGGCCGACTTTACTCTTGAAGAGGTGCGACCTCTCTCATACAATGTATAAATACAAGTTCACATTCCATCCATTGGAGATCAAGCAAGTTCGATTCATTTGATACAAGTGCGAATTTATTCAAGAGCAGGTTGCAAATTTTCTTGAAGGGCAGATTTAGATATTTATAGGTGCAGATTATTATCTGTCTTTGCATCTTGTGTAGGTGCAGAATATTGGCCTTGTGATTGGCCTCATTGTAAAGAGAATTGTTGCCTCTATTTATATATAGAAGAGAGATCTTTGTTGCTGGGTTTTTCTCCCTCAAGAGGAGGGTTTTCCCAGGGTATCTGCTGTGTTGTTGTCTGATTCTGAATTAATTTTCTGTGCATTAAATCTGATCATTAAAATTTACATAATAAGCATATATATTTGCATATATTGTTCATGTGGTGAATGCAGGATTCCAATACAAGATTGCATCATTAAAGAAATATTTATTTGGTGAGTTGAAACCCTAACCCTAATTCGTTGCAATTTGTGATTTGTGGAAAAAGTCTAGGGCAAATCAGGATTGGGGACATTACAATGGTATCAAAGCATCTTTCCTACCAATTTGTGTATATTTCATGTATTGCGTGTATTCACATGTATGCTTCATGCTTCATGCTTCCTATGTATGCTTCATGTATTATGTAATGTCCCCATTTTCGATGTCCTTCTTCGAGCTAGTTTGGTTATGACACACTTACTATTTTTAGTAAGTACTATATTTGGTAACTAGTTCGAGTGGTAGTGCAATGTAGGGTTTCCTATTTGGGCAATGTGTGGTAGTTGTCCAATGAGCGTTAATGTTTTGGCCAGTTTGGTATTTGGTGAGTACTTACTTATTTTAGCAGTTGTTATTTACAGTAAGTCTATTTCAGGAAACTAGTCTCAAACCCATAGTGTCCTCAGCAATATTATTTCTATGGTGGTGTTGGAGAGCCTAAGGTTGGATTATTTAATATTTGTTTTTAATCAGTCACTTAAGTTATTTTAATAAAATAACTTTATAACTTAAATGAGAGGGTAGGTGGTCATCGAAAAGTCCCTAGATGCCTAATGAGATAATGTTGTTTTAGAAGGCTGAATAAGGCGAAATAGTTTCCTTTTGAGCAAGACTCCCCTTTGAAGAATATTTGATAATGTTTTAAAGGATAAAGTAAAATATTAAAAAGCAAGGAATAGGGCATGGCTTTTTGGAGGGAAGAAAAGAGAATTCAAACTTGGTCAGCCTAATCTCTCATTGAGCCTTTATAACTTCATTTTTGGAGTCTCATTTGCTCATGTCGAAGTTGGTTGCATAACAGGATGCTACTGGATTTTCTCTAGAGGTCTACAGTTTGGTGTTGAGAACGAAAACCCTCTTCATTCAGGAGCTGGTTTCGGTGGTGAGAGATCAACCCTAGTCAGTTGGGTGTGATTCCACTCAGGGGTCACTTTGATGCTTCTCAGATATCAGTTTCAGTGAGAAATGATGAAGATTTATGAGTATTTTTGAGGTGTTGCTTTTTGGGTTCAATGTGAATGATCTTGGTTTTGTTGGGTCTGATTATGGCATTGATTTTCAAGGTGGTTTATGAGGGTTTGAAGCTGATTACAGTGATTTTCTGAGCATTACATTTCCAGAGCAGAATTTGATCAATCATTCATAACTTCGTATTGGTTCATGATATCTTCTTGGATATTGATTATTTGTAATCTCCTATCCTAGGCACCTCATTGCATATATTCCTTTGAATTTGTTGCCAAGAAACTGATTTATAAGAGCAGATCACCCAACTTGGAGGAGCACCCCTGTTGGAGGTTTCTGGGGTATTTTTGTGTAATGACCTGCTGTTGTAGTTAAAGCGTTACTTTATTCTGAAGCTTGTTGTCGCTGTTTGAAGACTATTTTCTAGGTCTGAAACTTATATTTCTGAGTCTGATATACAAATGTATAAGTCTGATTTTGAATGCTAAATCTGAAGTTTCTGATATGATGTCCAATGAAATATATTTCTGAAGTTCTATTTATTTGCAAGTCAGTCATTATAGTTTATACCCATGCTTTATGTTATTTTCAACATGATTGCAAAACCATGAATGGCATTTGAAACAACAAACAAACATCAGCAAACATATACAGTCTGCAATCAAAAAATAAACAAAAAAAAATCAGGGGCAGTCATTACATATTACGTGTATTCACATGTATGCTACATGCTTCCTATGTATACTTCATGTATTACGTGTATTCATGTGTATGCTTCATGTATTACGTGTATTCACGTGTATGCTTCATGCTTCCTATGTATACTTTATGTATTACGTGTATTCATATGAATGTTTTGCATACCTTGTATTCAAGTGTATACTTTGTGACTTACGTGTATTCAAGAGTATACTTTGTGACTTATGTGAATTCAAGTATATACCTTGTGACTTACATGTATTCAAGTATATACTTTGTGACTTACATGTATTCATGCGTATACCTTGTGTCTTACTTGTATTCATGTGTAAATCCTGTAACTTGTGTGCATTCACACTTTGCCACTTATGTGTATTAATGGGTATACTTTGTGACACGCATGCATTCTGGCATATACTTCATGACTTACGTGTATTTATGTGCATGCTTCATATCTTATAAGTATTTATGTGTCTTTCACAGGCATGTTGCATGTATCAAGTATATCCATGTGTTTGTTTCATACCAAAGGTGTCTTCAACAAAGGTGTTTATGATTACCTTATGAAAACTTTGTCTGTCAAAAATGCTTCTTGAGTTGAGAAACACTAACAACTTATCTAAAACTGAATTATTATTAGTATCCAAATGCAATAATGAAGAGTTGTAACTACTGAAATGAAAAGGTGTGTCTCCCTCAAACTTGTGATATAAAAGGGAGAGCATTTCATCCATATCATCATTTGAAGAATCCATTTAAGAATAAAGCCTTAAGTAAATTTGCAAGAGATTTAAATTAGGATATGTGAAAGAATGCAACTCCAAATATGAAAAGTTGTGACCCTTCAAATATAAAAGACTATAATTCCCTCAACAATAAGGTATAAAAGGGGGAACCACCTCCTTGTAAAGAAACCATCAATAGGGAATAAATCTAACAATCAACTTGGAAGTAAAGTATTGCTATCAAGGGTAACCATGAAGGGTGGTGACTCCTTCAAGAAATGAATAAGGGATGAATCAATTCATTGACAGTCGATAAGCATTCATCATTCATCTCTTCCTCAAGAAATCAGGTAATCACCACTCATCAAAAAATCAAACAATCAAAATATCGAAAAATTTCCCAAGGCAAGAGCGCAATTGTTCTAAGAAAGAGTAAATTGTACAATCAAGTCCATACCACATATGATCTACCTTGTAACCTACAAAATTGATCTAAGTGAACCTTGCCTTGTGGACCAAATTCACTCTTATATGTAATATCTAGAGTAGATCATTTCATCCAAGGATCTTTTGATTAGAGTAGCTCTACAATCATGAACTTGATACAAATCAAGCTACAACAAAACTATTACATGAGCCTATGCTAAGTTAGAAATCCCAGGATCATTCTCTCCCTTCAAACTTGGGAATAAATTGATATTGTTTAAAGGAATTAGGCAAAATAAAACACCTTCCCAAGATATGAAAATAAATTTAGTACGAAACATGAGGCTATGTCAAGAGGAGTAATCGCATCCAATTGATTTGGAAGATGTGACAAGAATTGGATGTTAGTGTAACCCTATGAATTTAAATCCTTCTATGAAATAATTATGGAAGATAATTGCTTACTTGTACATCTTTTTTCCTTATAACTTGCACTTGAGAACTATCTGGGAAATATATAAGGCTATAACATGTCACTTGTGACAAGATGATATATGTGAAAAGATGTTTGGAATTGTGATTGCTTGAGGACAAGCAATCTTGGGCAGGGTGGATTGTCATGCCCCTGAAATTGTAACACTTAAGATATAAAGCATTTAAATGCAAATAAATAAAATACATATTAAAAATATAAAGAGGGATATCAGCAATTTAATTATAATTATCATAAGATAATATTATAATTATAATTACCAAATATAAATATAAATATCAAATAAATATTAACAATTTGATATTATTATTATAATTATTATAATATATAAAATATAAATAAAAACTAATATAAAAATAAATATATTAAAATAAGAGAGGAAATGACGGGATCACCATTTGAGGATAGCATTCATTAAGGCAAGATTTGGAGCTTAAGATGAAGAGATAGAGGGATTCCTGAAGTGATGTCGAGAGAAGGAATGCCTGCAGGTCGAACATAGAGGACATCATCAGTACCATCACTTAACATCCCTTGGAATTCAGCATTAGTGGTGTCGGAATAAGCATGAGCATTAACTAAATTCCTTAGGCGAAACATTCAATCGGCAGCTGAAAGGACAATGCGGAGCTGGAGTGGCGGCCGATGTTTAATGCGGAGGTTGGTATTACCCCTATTTATCATGAATTTTGATGAAACAATGGCCACCAACAAAGCTTCTATAATGGATACACCAGTGAAGCTTCACAATTCGAAGGAGGAGTCCACCTTCCTCGACTTCATATCAGATAAGCGGTTGAAAAGCATATGTCGGAATAAGGATATTCTTTGTTTAGAGGTGGTAAGAATGATGTTGGGGAAGGCTTATTGCCTCTCCAAGAATCGAACGAGGGAAAATTCTGATTATCGCATCCCGATTCCTGGCGTCGCTGATGGATTTAAACTTGCCTAAGGAAAGGTGTTTGCTTTTGCTCCGCTCGGAGTTTAAAGTTTCAATTTTGGTAGGAGACATTGATACAGTTGCAATTGCCATCCCTGGAGTGGGCTTGCCTTGGCCTGGCGATGTGGAGTCAATGTTTGAACAAGGGATTGAAGTGGATTGGCACCCCTTCATTTTGGACTTGCAAGGAGAGGATTTACAACGTCACAGACCGTGGGCTTTAGTTGGTCACAAATTTCTGAGTCGCCACTTGGGCTTGGAAGAAGTTTTAGGCATGGAATGGTGCCATGCCTTTGCAAACTTGGTTGGCTCAGGGCGTTTCTACGAAGACTTATAAGTCTGAGGGGCAGGAGTTAGTTTTTGACTATGGTTGGTAGCGTATGTTTTTTGCTTTCTCTGTATGTTGCGAATCATTGGCGAAATACCACATTTTGACTGTAATGGCTCCTCTGGGGGAAGATCTGAAAGATGTAAACTTTTTGCTTGAATTAATATAATTTTACAGCCTAGCTGCTATTACGAATCAAAATATATATATATATTAAAATAAGAAAAACATAGGATAAGCTGCAGTGGATAGAGGCAACAATTAGGGAAGTGACTAAGGGCAGCGATAAAGACAAAGAGGAGGCAGAGATTAAAACGATTAGGAGGAGATATAGACAACAGCAGCGATTGCTATTAACAACAAGGAGACAGCGATGATGTTCCAGGGAACAGCAACAAATAGATACGAGGCAGCGATAAAGGTAATAGCACCAGGCAACGATTATGTAAAAGCAGCGATCAATATATGTAAAGGTGGCAGTTATTAAAGGTTGTGGATTAGTTAAATAATAAGGGTGGCTGTGGTTAATAAAGAAATAATAATTGATGTATGAATAGTCATGACTCCTTTCAAAGAGTGTTTCTATTGATAACGAATGAAGTTGACTCTTCCCACCATTGAAGATATAAAAGGGGAGATAGATGAGTTGGAAAAGGAGGCAGAAAGGAAAGGGCATTCAAAAAGAAATAAACAAGGACCTGCACTTAAGAAGGCAACAGAATGGAATATAATCAGATTTAAACACATATATAAACAGCAAATAAGGACAGAAATAGGATTATTTCCTGAATGTAGCAGTGGATATATTAAAACAATATACTCAGACTTCGGGAGAAGAAATAAGAAATCTGACATGGAAAGTATGTGGAAGAAGAAGATAGTTCAATGGAAGATAAATGAAGATAAATGATAAATCAATAAGGGGAGTAAATTATTGAGTCTTATAAGTAATTATGACTCTTTAATATAAGTATGGATAATAGATTCGTATTTGTTTGATCTACACTAATGATGTCTTATGAATGTTAAGGAGAAGAAACATACAGACCAGGAAGAAAAAGAGAATCAGACCAATGTATCACTGCAGGTTGCTATTATTAGATATATCAAAATATTCAAGTGTATTTTCTGCAAATCATTGTTTACCTATGTATTCATATTGCTTATAAGATAATCAGAGTATTTAATGAAGTATTTCTTATGATTGAATCAAAATTATGCTTGACTATCTGAAACACACCCTGTGGGAAGGGCCAGGGGTGAAATGGTAGGGGCCAAAAGAGCCCACTTGCGACCTCCGCCCAATTCCACAAGAAGGAAGGGCCAGGGGTGAAGTGGTAGGAGCCCAAAGAGCCCACTTGCAACCTCCACCCAATCCCACAAGGTGGCAAGTGTCTTCAGGGAGTTGAGACGATGAAGGGGAAAGCGGGTACAAGCCACCAAGGGGGAGGGTTGTGGTATATGTTGAATTTAGGATCAGATTTGCATGCATAGAAAAATAATTCAAAATCAGACAAAAATAACACAGCAGATACCCTGGGAAAACCCTCCTCTTGAGGGAGAAAAACCCAGCAACAAAGATCTCTCTTATATTTATAATATCAGTGGCAACTCTACACATTACAATGAGGTCTAACACAAGACCAATATGCAGCACCTGGCAATATGTAATAACAGATAACAATCTGCCAATTCGTACCTGGCAATATCTGTAATTTACTCACAACAGATCTACAGAAATAGCACTTGAAAGATACTACGCACTGTATGATCTTCGTATGAAGTTCGCACTTGTATGTTATTCGCCCTGTATGAAGTTCGCACTTTGCTTGATTAATATATTTGCACTTGATGATATTAGACTTGCTCTAGACAGAATTCGCTCTTGACAGAGATCTGATTTGACAGAGTTCGCAATCTCTTGTTCGCAGTCTCCTAATAAGATATTCGCACCGAACTGATCTGGATAGAATTCGCACTTGGCAATTCACTTGAGAATATTCGCACTTGACTGAGTTCTTCGCCCTTTGATGATAATGCACCCAAGATGATCTTCGCACTCTTCTATATGAATAACCGAACTGAATATTGGATTAATACAATGGACGAATGGTCTTGTATATATATACAACTTAGAGAGGTCGCACCTCTTCATATCATAAGGTCGGCCAAAATAAATGTTAATTACAAGTCATCAATAAAGTCGGCCAGAATACAATCATAAAGAATGTCGGCCTCAATATAATCATAAAGAATATAAGATAGGTCGGCCTCAAGACATTCGAGCCTCCACATAAATATAAGACCACAAATTAAATAGCCGGCAGGCTATCATTTAATTTTATGCTTCATTCAATAGAGCTGAGCTGGAAGGAACGACTGAAGCTGCAATATCATTAACACTCCCTCTCAGCTAGGGAGAGAACTTCTAGCTGCACAATACGAATCATCTCAATATGAGATCCATCAGCCATCATTGCCTGCAATCAGATATAAAGAGAAAGATATCACCTCAACGTGATGACGAACATCATGGCTACATCCATGTGTGAAATAACATATCACCTTATTGTGATATTGGCCACCATGGCTACACCCATGTATGGAAAGGAGCTTATCACCTCAGCGTGAAAGCATATCACCTCAATGTGATATCAACCATCATGGCTACACCCATGTATGGTATGTACAAGTGTTCATCACTTGCGTGATGTTGTCACCTCAACGTGACTTTCACTATGGCTCTCCCAGAGGGTGAAAACACAAGTACACAAGAAATCATCACGGACTCTCTCACGTGATGCTGTCATGGAGTCACACACATGACATCCACCCTGACTCTCTCAGAGGGTGGAAACAAGGGCTTTCACCTCAAATTCTTCTGTCACAGAAGAAGATGCATTAACAAGGGCTTGCACCTCAAATTCCTCTGTCTCAGAGGAAAATGCATTAACAAGGGATTTCACCTCGAACTTCTCTCACAGAGAAGAATTCATTAAACAGGGTCACTGATGCTGAGACTCTTTCTCAGTTAAGGCTGGATTCTCCATCATTCCAAGCTTATCTCGAAAGTACACGGCTTTATCCTGGCGAGAGGCTTGGTGAGAATATCTGCCATCTGCTCATCAGTGTTGATGTACCTCAACTGTACAACCTTCCGCAGTACCATATCTCTGATATAGTGGTACTTGATCTCAACATGCTTGGAGTTGTCATGAACCACAGGATTGATAGAAGGCTTCACACAACTCTGATTATCATAATGAATAATAGTAGGCTCCATTGATTGTCCAAACAATCCTGCCAGGAGCTTACGAAGCCACACTGCTTCTCGAGTTGCCATACAAGCTGCTATGTACTTGGCCTCTGCTGTACTCAATGCTACAGATGATTGCTTCCTGCTGCACCAGGATATCATAGCAGATCCCAACCTGAAGAATATCTCAATCCATATCCAACTGTGCCACACAAGTATCTCGGGATATGCTTTGCTGCAACAAGATTACCATCTTCTTCAGGCTCAGCAGGCTCCCTCTAGATCTTCAGGCACTTGCATCAATCTTCTGACCTCTTCGTCCAAGATTGCCTGCAACACTTGACTTAGATAAATGTTTTCCAACGCACACCTATGGTACTGAAGAGAGTTCAGGATAGTCCTCCTCGACCTCATCTCAGATCTCACTATTCTGAATAGGTTTGCGGAGCTACCAATGACAAATCCAGATGATAGTTTTGAGCAATTCTGATCTCAGCAGCTGAAGGGATCTTCTAAGGATTTAGCACCTAGCTTTGCAATACAATAATCTTCACTTCTTCTCAGTGAGTTACAAAACTCCCTCTTGACCCCAGCTTTAGAACTTGCAAAGAAGACTTCTGGAAGTGAACTCCCTCTAGCCACCAATTCAGTCCCATGGCTGCAAGTTGTGACTTCGTGCTTGATCATTTCTTTGGTTGGCATAACTTTCTCATAAGATGCCTCAATCTTTTCATTGCTAAGCAATCTCTCATCACTTTCCTGCTTCTAGCTGTTCACAAAGCATTTAGAGAGAGATTATTAACAGTTTATGACTATCCAAAGGAATATCAAGACTAGAATCATACAAGATTTACTATCTCAGGTTATGAACACATAAGATTTTATGCACAATGTTAGAACATGAATAAATAAATCAACCTAAAGGAGAAATATATCAAAAGATCAAACTAAAGGGATAAAGAAACTTATCTTTATATAATTTTGATATAACTCTTTCTTTCATATTTTACTCCTCTCGAGAGTGCCAAACTCAGCACAATCTGCACAACTACAGATTTCTTGAATGCATTATGCGGTTAGCATGTAGAACCAACTCTCTCCAAGAGTTCAAGGTTCTATCACAGAGCAAGCATTGGAGAATGATATCGATGTGATCAACCCATCACAACGAAAATGCAATTCTCTTCCTTTTTTTTTAATTTCATCTCAAAGTCATACTCAAGGATCTACATGATTAGCATGAATCAGCTCACAAAAGATAATTTGAAATCTTCAAAGGATCTTTATGCTAGAGATCACAATTCAAGAGAAATTGCAATCTCTTCATACTAATCACACAAGATCCAAAAAATAAAAGATATAACTTAACAAACAAAGAATACTTATCTCTTTAAATATTCTGACGGATGTAAAATACGCTGCTCTTGAGCACAGATCAACACGCAACCTTCACAGTTTGAACACAGGCCCTTTGCAAGGTTAAATTTGAACATGGTCTTTGACAGTTCAAATTTACGATGCACTTCATTTCCAGCTGCTTGTTGATTTGTTTCTTCGAGATCATCATCTTCGCTCAATGATGTATGTTTAAGACTCCCACGACATAAATAGAAATGATCTCTGAGTCATTTGAATTATGCCTTCTCTTAAGGACAAAACATCTCTTGAAGATCCAACTCAGATTTTCCAAGTCACCCCATGACACGAATGTACCAATAGCCAACTTTGCCAGTCATGCCGTAGTGACTTCCCAGAGTTCATCGTGCAGCTAGTACTAGCTTCGCTTCAGCAGAACTAAATGCTTGACTACGGAATAATATCTTTAACGCCTCTACACTCTAAATTGAGAAGTCCATTAGGCTTATCGCGATAGATGACACATCTAAGCTTCCTTCACATTTTCCTGTGACTTCTAGCTTTCCTTGAGCTCTAAGCGATGTAGGGTGAGAGATGCCTATGGCGTGGGCTAGTGGCTCCACCACAATAAATCGCTCAAATGGCTTCTTCCCTGAGGATGCTCCCTGCTTGAAGACCTGGAGCAGATTGCAAGTGGTTTCCATCTCTGGTGAACAAAGAATCATGCAACTAATCTGATCACGATCCTCAAACCAGCTCTGATACCATGTTAAATTTAGGATCAAATTTGCATGCATAGAAAAATAATTCAAAATCAGACAAAAGTAACACAGCAGATACCCTGGGAAAACCCTCCTCTTGAGGGAGAAAAACCCAGCAACAAAGATCTCTCTTATATTTATAATATCAGTGGCAACTCTACACATTACAATGAGGTCTAACACAAGACCAATATGCAGCACCTGGCAATATGTAATAACAGATAACAATCTGCCAATTCGTACCTAGCAATATCTGTAATTTACTCACAACAGATCTACAGAAATAGCACCTGAAAGATACTACGCACTGTATGATCTTCGTATGAAGTTCGCACTTGTATGTTATTCGCCCTGTATGAAGTTCGCACTTTGCTTGATTAATATATTCGCACTTGATGATTTCAGACTTGCTCTAGACAGAATTTGCTCTTGACAGAGATCTGATTTGACAGAGTTCGCAATCTCTTGTTCGCAGTCTCCTAATAAGATATTCGCACCGAACTGATCTGGATAGAATTCGCACTTGGCAATTCACTTGAGAATATTCGCACTTGACTGAGTTCTTCGCCCTTTGATGATAATGCACCCAAGATGATCTCCGCACTCTTCTATATGAATAACCGAACTGAATATTGGATTAATACAATGGACGAATGGTCTTGTATATATATACAACTTAGAGAGGTCGCACCTCTTCATATCATAAGGTCGGCCAAAATAAATGTTAATTACAAGTCATCAATAAAGTCGGCCAGAATACAATCATAAAGAATGCCGGCCTCAATATAATCATAAAGAATATAAGATAGGTCGGCCTCAAGACATTCGAGCCTCCACATAAATATAAGACCACAAATTAAATAGTCGGCAGGCTATCATTTAATTTTATGCTTCATTCAATAGAGCTGAGCTGGAAGGAACGACTGAAGCTGCAATATCATTAACAGTATACACCATCTTAGGCTTGTTATGGAAATGGCTTCGAACAGACCCATCCTGTCCCTTCCCCCAAAATCCTAAAATGTTTGCATTGTTGATAATCTATGGATGTGATGCAATTGTCTAACTCTAACAAGCATATATATTTGCATTTATTGTTCATGTGCAAGATTCCAATCCAAGATTGCATCACTAAAGAAATATTTATTTATTGAGTTGAAACCCTAACCCTAATTCGTTGCAATTTATGATTTGTGGAAAAAGTCTAGGGAAAATCAAGATTAGGGACATGCTGGTGTACGTTTTATCATTCACCAAACATTAGAATAAAAAGTCCAAAGACACTTTATCCTCTCTTGAAAAACCACCGCGTATGCTAAGATTGTGAGAAGATCGAGAAGATCATATGGCGATTCCAAGGTTTCTTTTGTCAGGTCTTGACATGCGGATAAGCTCAATGGGCGTTGTGATATGCTGGTAATACACAAAGGGACTTACGTTAACAAATCACTCACAAGCTAGGACTTAGACCAATTTGACAATAATGCTCTTTTCTATCCTTTTTGGTTTTTTGGGCTTTTCGGAGTTTCGAAAAAAAATGCAAAAGGATGAGGATTTAGAAGTTCTATGCTAATCCTATGAACTCAAGAGACAGTAAAGACTGGATGAAACCAATAACAACACTTTGCTTCACCACACTGAGGGCAACTACACAAAGTGAGTGCAATCTTCTAAGGGTGTGCTTATGGTTTTCAAGTCCCAAATAACTACCATCAAATCAAACAATATTTATTCAAACAGAAGTTAAGCATCCACAATATATATAAGCTTAGGCTAATTTTACACATCGAACAAAAATCATTCATTTGAAGAAAGTATGAGCAAAGTTTCACCAATCTCTACTATCAAATCTTTCATTCATCTAAACATACATTCAAATTAAATTCTACTTTTAAATCTATTTTATTTTCTATACTAAGTCTATTCTATTGTTGAAGGAGATATGGAACCATGCAACCACTTGACAATAAGAATGATTCAAAGCAAATCATGCATAAGAACTTTTATTATCCAAAGTAGCTATACGCAACAATTTCATAACACTCTCTTCACACAATGAAAATGAGAGAATGAGAGTTTATATAGAGTTTTTGAAAATAAATGAATGGCTGAGATCAATCTAAGATCGACGGCAAAGATTAAAACAACTCAACCCTAACTAGGGTTTCCCAAAATAATATTTAGCAACCAATGAGTGAAGAACACATGGCACATGAAGCTATCTTCTTGGAGACGCATCCTTATCCTCCTGAGTGGTTGTGTATTCGATGAACCTAGACACTATTATGTTGGCCTCCTCAATTGTGACATGTGGCAGCATATTGACCTTGTATTCCAACCCGTCCAAATCATCTGCGCTCTCAGCGAAAACACTCTCCCATTCTGATTCCTGGCATTGGAAGGCATCTCGGATGGACAAGAAGTTTGATGCCTTAGTCAAATTTTGCTTCAGAATCGGTCCTGTGCTGGTGAAGAAAGTCTCCTGGATTTTGAGCTTTAGATTTTCAAGCTACATATCATTTGCTCAGACAATATCCTTTTCAAGTACATCTGCAACTACAAGTAAAATTTTATTCTTGATTTCTCTCATATGTTCCTCAACTTTGATGCTATCTGCCTTCACCTTCTCCAAGACTTCGCTCCTCGCAATCAATGCCCAGCACCAGTTATTGATATCATATGCAACACCTACTGCAATAACTTTTCCATCAATTAGTTCCTGCTTCGGAACTCCTTTCAGCACTTTGAGGCATGGAACAATTCTATCCTAAATATCCTGAAGGTCTTCCCATGCTTCAGCCATAACTGCAATTCTTGAGAGCAAAGAGGAAGTCTGTCCATGAGCTAATATCAATTTCTCTACAAATGTAACCGCTTCTCCGCTCTTGCTTACTATCCACTCCTCAGTTTCTTTAGTCGTGACCTTCTCTTCTTCAAAATTTCTAATCGTTTCTTGTGAAGAGTTTAAAAGTGGAGGAACTACTGCATCAACCTGATCAAGAAGTTTGGTTAGATGCTAGATGTACTCCTTCAGGCGTTCAATCTCTATTTTATATTCTTTCTTCTTTGCCACTTTCTTTTCCAACCTCGCCTTGATAGATGTGACAAAATTGTCCAAGTCTTCCACCTCTTGACCCTTTGTTGTTGGGCCCAAGTCAACGGTAGTGATGGCATATTCTTGAGGAGCAATATCCTCCTTCGACTTATCTATTGTCGATACAACAATTTGCACTATACAGCGGTCGGCTTCATCCCTTTGGATGGTGGAAAACATTTTGGTGAGCTTCTTCACAGTAACTGTCTCTAACCTAGTCAAGAAATCGGCCATATCATCTTCCTCTAGGATCTCTACTAGTACTTTTTATTTTCAGTCTTTCCTTTAGCCAATCAGGGATTGTAGGTTGTTCAATGCCTTCTTCTTGAGCATTCTCTACACATGGATTATCCGGGATTCCTTTAAGAGTTGAAATCATTCCCTCTTGAAATTCACCACCCAAAATATCCATTTCATCCTCAGACTCGAGTATTTTTGTGCCTGTGGGAGATGGGGGTTCATCATCTGCTAGCGGGATTGGCTCAATATGAACCGGAGAAGGAATCCTTATGTTATTCAATGACTCGTCGATATTCAATATCTCATTCATATTCCTGGACATGGCAGAATGAGCAAGCTTCGATCTTTGCTTCTTTTGAATAGGTTCCTCACCTACAATCTTCTCTCCTTTAGCCCTTGTAGAGTCATTGACTATGTCCTTCCTTTTCCTCGAATGGGTGCTCTCAATTGGTTCATCACCTTGGGATGCACCTGCATTCGAAGAATGGGATTCCGCTTCACCCATTAAATTGTAAGTCAAAGTTACATTCCTTCGTCGCAACTCTTGGACTTGCTAATCTACCCACCATTGTGAATATTTGACAACTGGCCTCATCAAGGTGGTCAAATCTGCTAGCTCTAGTTCCGACCATCTTACAAGAGGAAGAGGTCGATTCTCATCAAAGCCTGGTTGAATATACTCTCCATCATCCTCAAGCTGATCAAGCACATGGAAGAGCTCAGTTGTTCCATTTAGGTTCATCGGCAATCTAGACCATAGTCTTTTTCTAACATCATATTCATCTGTAGCATTTGCCCAGAAATCCTCCAGGTCTACCTTATGTTTGTACTTCCTTCCATTCACGGTTCCAATGTGGTGATGAGGATCAAAATCAACTCTGGACTGGTAAGATGTGAAAGGGTACCATTTCATTTCTAACCTGGCACTTTCAGCTACCTATGCCGATGGACAAGACTTGCATATTCCCAATGAAGAACGAAAAGGTGACGGTTGCCTTCTGCTTCGTTCTCTGGAGGCCTTGGTATGTTTCCAGTTGCCTAAGTACCTTAAGCAAGACCATTTTGTTAGTAGTATAGACCGGGATTCGGTAAGGACATCTGGTGAATCCTTGAACTCTTATGTAGGTGAATCTAGGAAACTGGATAAACCAGGATCCATATCTGGTGATCAGGCTCTTGGCCTCACAAGTAAGTCTTTGATGCGTTCCTCCTTGCAAAATCCTAGTGATGTACATTAGGAAGGCATCATGCGCTCTCCTAAAGTGGGATTTTTCACAGAGCTGCAACTGCGGGTAACAATCATAAGATTTGAATTTATTTTCCCCATTGCCCACTACGCCTCGACAGATCAATCCTGCATATCTGTAAGTCTTTGCCAATAGATAGACAATATAAGAACTCATGTAGAAAGATTTTGTCCTCTCCAAATTTACTAGCTACTCATGGAGATTCTCACTGATTATCCATGATTAGTTGAAAATCTTGACGCCTGAGGTGATCTCGTCAATGAAGTAATACATCCATGTTTCAAATGGTTGTGGGCTGCCCATTACTCTGTTCAATAGCAATATAATATCTCCATATTCCTCCTTGAAGTCGGTCCGAAGCAATTTCTTTGGCATCTTCTTGATGGAAGGCCTTGGTTTCGCCAACCATATCTTATTGATGTTGGTTGCACAAAGATCCATCCGATCTTCATAAAGTCTTCTTGCATCTTCCTTGGTCTTGTATGAAGTTCGGTTATAACTTGGTATGCCGAACGCCTCTTGGATGGCTAACTCTTTGAGATGAGCTAACACTCTGCCATCAAGTGCAACAATCTGTCGCTCTTGTGCATTATAGTGTATGGCACATTCCACCATCAATTCAGCACATTCTACAGCTGGTGGAAATCCGGTTGCTTGGAAAATGCCATTCCTCATCATCCGGCGAGCGATTGGTGTCGGCAGGAATCCATCTTGTCCGTACATCCTCTTCTTGAAGTCTTTAAAATCTACATGTCCAAGATTTGTGTCTGTGACGTTCTTCCATTTGGAGTTAATTTTAGATTCTAGCTACAGTCCTTTGCTTGCGAACTTCATCTGGGCCTTCTCGAAGGTTCTCCTCTGGTGGTCATCAACCTACAAGAAACATAAAAATATATTAATTTTAAAATTTTAATTTTGATTTTTTCTTGGCCCTCTTCTTGAAATTTTTACTTTCAACCTGTAGAAAAGTTAAATTCTGCAATAAAAAGCAGACTGAAATTGGGAGAATTCGACTAAGTACTTCGCAAAATTTTGCCAGAATGAGTAAATACTCAGATTTTAACTTTCAAATTTATATACTTTTGACTTAAACTCTGCTTTGAACTTCGAAAATTGTCTCTATCTCCGAAAAAGCACGCTATTCAATCCTCCAACTCAGAAATTTACTTCTTTCTTTGTCCTTTACTTTGAAAAATCACTTAATCTCCAAGAATTTTCTTTCAAAAATTTACTTTCTCTCCAAAAATCTTCCTTCAAGAAATTATCTTTCACAATCTTCGAGAGAGTTAGAGTCTCTCACCATCGAACTTGGAGAAGAATGATTTGAAAGTGAGAAGTTAAACTCTTTATAAATTTTGAAGAGTTCGATTATTTTAGCAAATTCATGTTTTTTCTGAGATTCATCGAACCCGGACTTGTTTTATTTTCTCCGAAATGCAACTCAATCCTCATTAAAAATCTTTAAGATAAAGTTTATAAATTTTTACCTAGGCACCATCCTTGTGAAATCTTTTAGATTTTTCTTTTGGGTTTGAAAATTTTGGCTAAGCGTTGAATATTTCAAAAAAAATTCAAGTGTTGGAAAATATTAAAATATTCTAAGTGTTAAATTTGATTTTCCAACCTTTTCAATCTTTTCCAACCTTTTAACCATGGCAAAATTTATTTTATTCATGGATTTTTCTTGAAATTTGTTTGGCTTTAGGCTTTCCAGGCCAAGTCGGAATTCACTTCTCTCCATGCCATGGCTAACTTGGCCATCTTTATGCCATTATCATTTTTCCTTGGATAGGGCGTACTTCACAACTACTTAGCCATTTCTTCATGAGCGGACTTTAAGATTTCTTTTCCATCTTCTCTTTTAGCATGGCGGACTTTATCAATGTTTGGACATTCTCTTTCTTTGCCTAGGGCGGACTTTCTCATGTGTTTGCCATTCTCTCTTTGAGCTGGGCGGACTTTGCCTTGTCTTAGACATAGCATTTCCTTCAACACTTAACCAAATTCTAAAGTTTTACTCTCCAAGGTATCCATACTTAGCCAAATTTATGAGTTTTCTCTCCCAAGGCATCCATACTTAGCCAAATTTATGAGTTTTCTCTCCCAAGGCATCCATAATTAGCCATTTTTATGAAATTTTCTTTCCTCCTCTTGGCTGGGCAGACTTCATCTACTTCATGGCATGCCTTCCTTAGTGTTGGGCGGACTTTAAAGACTCTTTGCCAAGGCTGGGCGGACTTCTTAGCATCTTGAACAAGCTTCTCAAGGTGGGGCGGACTTTGAACTGGATTGGACAAGTGCATGGGCGGACTTCTCTTGTGCTTGGGCATGCTTCCTTTCCACTTGGGCGGACTTTATCTTAGGCAAGACATCCTCTCTCAAGTGTTGGGCGGACTTCAAGACCTTCATGCCATGATGCAAGGGCGGACTTTAGACTTGTCTTGCCATGCTTCCAAGCGGACTTCTTCTCATGCTTGACATCTTTCCTTGGACATGTCTTGCTTGGGGCGGACTTTGAACCAGCTTTGCCATTTATCTTTCAAGCTACACTTAGGCGAATTTCATGCTGAATTTGTAGATCTTCTAGAACAAAACCCTCGCCATGTGATTTTCTCTTGCTTTTTATGATTTCTCCTTGCTTTTTACTCTTGGAGGTGCAAAACCCTGATTCTGAAGATGGAAATGTTGATACCATGACTAGTGGGACCCTGGCACTTTCTAAAAATAGAAATTACTAAAAATAGAAAAAGAAAAAAGCAAAATTTCTAAAAATAGTAAATCTCGGATTGGTCCAAAAGTGCCAAAAATGAAAAAGCAAAAAGCAAAATAAAGCAGAATCCCTAAAAAGTAGGAAGTGTCAGAATTGACTAAAAGCAATGGTGTTCCTCGTCCTTCGGACCTTCTGAGCACTTTGAGATTGTCTATGCATTGTTCTAGGCTTGAATTCTCTAGTTGGCTCAGATGACTCCTCAAAACTCTAACTCTGAACTCTCAAACCAATGGACTTATGAAATTGTAACGCGAAAGCAAAACCCTAAAAAGCAAACTACTGGGGGTCCCCATTTGCAATGGGGCAATGTGTGAATTAGGTCACTACAGGACATTACAAAATTGTTCTTGGAATCCTAACCATATGGCTCAAGTGCAAGATCCAATCCAAGGAAAATTATATTCATGTGATGAGCATGAAAGTTAAACACATTTCAAAGTATAGCATATCTTTATTATATAGCTCATCATGTCTATGATATAGTTCACTCCCCATTACATCTTTAATGTAGATAAGCACTGCCATTGTGTTTATGTATGTGTTTGTCATGTGCAAACCTAAATGTCTACACATCAACATGTTACTCAATAAAACAATTTGATCTTGCATACCTTATTTTATGTTGCCTCTCTTGCTCAAATTGTTGTTATTTATCTCCTATTTGCATCTAGAGTTTAATTAATAATTTGTTTTTCAAAATAATTGATCTTTTTTAGTACCTTCATTTATGCTCCATTTTTGTATCCAATTGTTTCTGCTCTCCAACTCAAAATTGGCTTAAGAACTTGCTACGACACATCTTGTTTAGAATAGTTGGCCATTCCTGCAACTACTGTAAAATGCATGGTCCTTGGAAATTTATGTAGCCTACAGCCTAATATGGTTTACAACATCATGACAGACACACAAAAGCATACCACGTCAAGAGGTAAGACACCTCAAATAATGGAATAAATTTAATGACATAAAATTAAGAAAAACTTACCAAAATCACAAAATTCCTACCAAGAGTTCAACAATGTATTATCCTCCACTTAAAGATTACAAATAGAATTCATTCCTTACTAAATCTTCAACATTTCCATATCAAAACAAGGATAATACTTGCAGAATAAATCTCGAAGTTACATACATGGTGAACATCAATATCGTCTAAGAACTTTTCAAATGAATCAACCCATTCTTGATGGCTCCATACAGGTGGTGCATCAGCAGCAATTACTCGATAACCCTAACCCAAAAGAAATCACAAAACATGAGAGTTGTTGTTTGTTCACTTTGGAACATGTAAACTGATTGAAGAAAAATGTATTGAAACAATTTTGCAACATGCATGGCAACAAATGAGAAAGGAAATTCTGCGCATGCCCATGCAAGAAAAGGGCCATAAATTTCATGGCATGGACCAATGATCATCTATTATAATCTACACTACCAACATTTAGGATAGTCAACATACAACAGGGAACTTAATAAGATGACAAAATTTTGTTTATTTGGTATAAAATATGGAACGAGAGGAATCATATGACCTCTTGCTTTCCACCCATCCACTTCTAACTAAAAGCCACTCATAAGAACTAGATCTTACTTTTGTCTAAACAAACCGAAGTAATCATAACCAAGTAAATAAGGAAAAATTAAGGGTAACAATAATCAAGATTAGCCATAGAAAAGCCTTCGAATTCAAATCATACACTTCATATTTATTTGAGTAAATCACCATTATATAAGGAGATCAAAATGATTTTATTATAGAAAGTATTACATTGAATTGAGCATGCACCAGTTAGTACTCACACATAAGTTGACTTTTGTATTGACTTTTATTCTTTTCAAGCATAATAATGTGAACAATACTACAAGTTGAGAAATAAGAATACATTTAATTTTAATGTGAATAAGTTATTATTGAGAAATGGCACAAACATTGAAAAATATATAGTTGTTCAACCATAGGATTGCTTACCACATATCTAAGGCCCATTTATTGTCATAGGAAAATATCCATCATCAACAAAACACTTAATAAGTAAATATCAAATTGTCTTTTCATTTTAATTCATTATTTACGTCAAATGATGTATATGTTGATGAATATATTTTGTTATTAACTTATTATGTATTCTATTAGAAAGATGGACCATGAACACAATTTTTACATTCCATTTTTGTTATGATGTTGTAAAGTTCCTTTCCAGAGGGGTGAAAATTTTCGATTGATTTTCAAATTTGATAGATCTTCTAATTTATCAGACTTGCTCACAACATAGACTCAACATATACATGCATAAACAGTGCGGCTAAAGTCTCATTAACAACTCAGATTTCAACAGTCTGATTTCACAATATTTAGTGCTCAAGAAGTAGTAATAGATTATTACATGCTCACAATTATATCAGACTTAAGCTATAGCAGAAATTAAGACATTAGACTGCAGAATATGACAGATTGTTTTCCCAGTTTGATAGATTTTCAGTTTTATCAAGCTTAGAACATACAATGCTTGTAGAATGAAAACTGAATTCTAAGAGCAGAAATCTGATAATTCAGAACTGTGGCATACTATACAACCATTGACTAAAAATAACAGAGCACACTCAGAAATATCATTTCAGATTTAAATGAAGACCTTTTTGGGTAAAAATAAAGAGCTGCTAAGTAGTGAGTGTCACTGAATATCGCCCAGAAATTATAATAAGACCTTTACAAACTCAGAATGACCAATTGAAGACAGTATTCCGCACTCCTATGACTATATGAGACCTCCAGATATCATTGGCAGTGCATTACATGATATGTTTATAATAGGGAATACTATGACAGCAGTTTATAACCATTTTCTGAGTACAAATATGACTGAAATATGCGAACAGCGGACTCAGATTTAACTTCAGACTGTTACAGACTTTCAGATACTTAAATAAGCAGATTACATGCATTATTTGCACCAATATAACACAGCAGCAACATCTACGACCTCTTCTATGAACTCAGACCTTGCAAAATACACTAGCAGACCCTTATTTGCAGGTAAGAACTGAGTAACAGCAATAAGTAAGAAGTTATAAACGACTCAGACCTGGAGAAACAAATCGTCCTCAGCCTGGAAGTGATGGAGACGTCCTCGGTAATTCTCAGAATGCATGAACAGCTGTTAGAAACCCCGGATGGGTTTCTCAGCAATTTCCAACTAGGGCAGATAGTTGCACTGCCGAAATTGGTGCCCTAGGGTTTACAAACCTACAGACCCAAGAAGCTTCAGAAAGCTCTCCAATGTAATGAGAAAATATCTTCAAGCATGGTAGAAATGAACTCCTTCTTTCCCTTTTTAAAGAGCTCCTTGAACTTCTAGAAAGATCCAAGAAGAGTGTTCAACAAGCTTTTAGAAGAATATTATAATATTCCTTGATATGACCTTCTAAGTTATCGGTTTGCCCAGTCTGAAGCCAGGGTCCAGTTCGGTTCAATACAAATTTGCCCAACGGGTCCGGTTGCAACAAATTCGATCTTGGTTCAGATTTTTAACTGTGGGTCCGGTCAAGGTTCGAAACCCTGACTATGGGTCCGGTTAGGGTCCGTTTATTTCAAACCCAATTCAAACCCGGGTAGAATTTCACGCCCAGCCAGACTTTTTCAACTTGATTTTGCAATTTTTATTTTTTTTTACTTTTTGTTGACTTCTAAAGACTAATATATTCCCTCTAACCCTAATATTTGCCTCTAACACATGAAATAGGTAAAAAGATACTCATTTAACAATTTATGAATGAAAAACAAGGTTTTTTGCCTCCATTGCTGAACTGTCTCTCTTGCTTGCACAAGCTTGAATAGACTTGCAGGTTGATTGTTGATTGTTCAAAGTTGGTTGGTGTGCTATTCCTAAGCACTTGCAAGTGTCCGTTCGTTGCCAAGAAGATCGTAGAGCAAGATTTCTTCAAAAGAGGTAGGTTTTTTTAAGTTTTTTTTATTATTTTTTTACATTTTTTTTTTAACAAATGAACTCTTTTGTTTTGATTTTTAGTTTTTGTTTTGTTTTCATTCCTCTAAATGTCTATAACGCATGTTCAATTTTTTCATTTTTTTGAAATTAATTAAGTCTTTTAGTTTCAATGAATTAATACCAAAATTTCAATATGTTGTGCCTTAGGTATTTCGTATTACAATGTCAACCGGTACCTCCTCAGGCTCAACCCAATCTCGTTTCAAAACAAACCCAAACTCTCCCCTTTGGAAATATGTAGAAATGGTTCAACAACTTCCAGGTGTTGGAGCATATATTTGGATTTGTAGTCATTGCCATGTTCAATATTTGAGCTCATACAATCAAGTGAAAGGGCACTTGTCGGGATCCCTGAACTAGGCATCAAAGCTTGTCTAGGTGAAAACAACGAAGGCATTCCAAAACATATAGTGTTGGGATATATTGTTAAGCAAGAAAAAGCAGACCAAAGAGCAAGCAATATTAAAGCAAATCATCCTTTGAAGAAAGAATCTCAATTAATGAAGCCCCCTACACCGCCTTCTTGTTTTCCACCTACAAATAGCCATCCATTTATGTCCATCCCTCAAGAGCAAACCGTGCCCTTTTCAAATAAAAGATCTAAGGGACCGTTGGAAGCTTCATTTCAGAATGAGGCAAGAGAGATTGTTGATCAAGACATAGCAAGATATGTCTATGCCAATGGATTGGCATTCAACGTTGTTAGTTCACCATATTGGCAAAAATGGTGAAATCTATTAATGAGGCTCCAAAGGGGTATAAGGGCCCAGGATTTGAGGAGGTGTGTTGCACCTTATTGGAGAAAGAGGTGAAACATGTAGCAAACTCTTTGAAGCCCATAAGGGATTCGTGGATCGAAACAGAGGTGACCATTGTTTCTGACGGATGGAAAGATGCCAAAAATTGCCCATTGATCAATGTTATTATCATGTGCCCTAAAGGGGCAATGTTTTTGAGAGTAGTGGATTGTGAAGGACAAGTGAAAGATGGTCCGTTTATTGCTAACATCCTTTGTCAAGCTATTGAAGAAGTGGGCCATCAAAATGTTGTACAAGTTGTAACCGACAATGCAAAAAATTGTAGGGCTGTTGGGTTATTGATTGAGGAGAAGTATTCACACATTTTTTGGACACCTTGTGCTGTCCACTCCCTCAATCTAATGCTACAAAAAATCAGAACCAAAATTGATTAGATCAAATAGGTGTATGTTGAGGCCGAAGACATCCAAAATGTTTGTCACCAACCACCATATGACACAAGGCATATTTAGACAATTCTCAAAATTGGAGTTGTTGAAGGTAAGTTCTCAATATTTTTAATTTTCTTTTAATTTTAAATTTTGATTTTATAAATTTAAATTATATTTTTTATTTATATTTTGATTTTGAAACAGGTTGCTGAGACCCGTTTTGCCTCCAACACAATTGTGTTGAGACAACTTATGAAGGTTCGTGAGGCACTCTGTAATATGGTCATCAGCCCCAATTGGTCTATATGGAGGCAAACTAGCACTGAAAGGGAAAATAGGGTTAAGTAAAGGATCCTAGATGATGGTTGGTGGGATCGTGTTAATTATCTCGTTAGTTTCACTAAGCCCATATTGAGCATGATCTGTTACACTGACATGGATAGACCTTGTTTGGGCGAAATATATGATGGTATCGACTCAATGATTGAGAAAATGAAAACCATCATCAATGCAAAAGAGGAAGATCCTGAAAAAAAGTTCTTCAAAGAGCTACATGAAATCATTGTAGATAGATGGAACAAAATGACCACTCCATTGCATCTCCTCGCTTTTGCATTGAGTCCCACATATTATAGTACTAAGATACTTTATGTTTCATCAAGAGTTGCTCCATATAGAGATGGTGAAGTGGCTCAAGGGTTCAAGGCAGCACTTCGTAGACTCTTTACTGATCGTGACCAATGTGATCGAGTGAGGGCTGAGTTCATGAGTTTTGCATGCTCCAATGGTGTTGGTCTTGACGCTCTTCGAGACAAGTATAGGGTGGATGCTCATAGTTGGTGGTATTTCCATGTCCAAGAATACACGTACCTACAACCTCTTGCAATAAAAATTTTATCCCAAGTTTTATAGTCAAACTCTTTTATCTTTTAATTTTTTAAATTTAAGTTTAATATTTCGTAATTTTAAATTTTAATTTTAATTCATATTTTGTTTAGTTAAATTTTGTAACTCTTAACTATTTAAGTTGGTCTTAATAGGTTGCCAATTCATCTTCTTTTGAGAGGAATTGGAGCACATACTCCTTCATCCACTCAATAAAGCACAATAGGTTACATTCAAAAAGGCAAAGGACTTGGTGTATGTGCATTCAAACTTGCGCCTCCTTACACACAAGCAAAGTTCCTACAAAGGAGACACAAGGAGGTGGGATATTGAGCCAGAGCAGCTTGACTTGGATGCTTCCACAAGTCACTTAGCTGCACTTGATATTGATGATGACTGTGAGCCTGAAGCAGCTACTGAGCATGATAGTGGTAGTGTCAGTGCTAGTGGCAGTGCTTGTGCGAGTAACACTGATGCTATTTGTGTGTAAGAAGCTCCCCTGTTCTGAGTTTTGTTGATCAAGTTTAACACTAAATTTTTTTCCAATTTCACCAACTAATGTAAACAAGCAATTCGTCAAACGTTTATCTAAATTTGTTGAGAATTTGTTTATAGGAGTATAATGATTATCTTTGTAACACATTCAAAAACTTTCCCACAATGCCTTACAGATTAATAGAACACGTGTAAATGGATAGAGGAAACTCAAATACAAGTGCATCTACTAGAGCCAATTTCAAGAATCTAACCAATCTTATTTAACATAAATCGACAAGTTATTCCATACAAACACAATACATAATGTTGACTTGGAACCTTGTAGCCAATTAATCACTCCAAACCCGATTTCTTCATGAACAGAGTCAACACTCTATTTTAATGCACAACTACTATCAGAGGATTACTTTGCCCAGCGCCCTGGCTTATTCTAACCATACATCGACCCTTTAGCATTCATGGACCATCACTTATATCAAGAGCGACTTGACTGTATCCAAGGAATCCCCCCTCAGAAAACATTTTTGCCACTTCTCATTCAACAGCGATCACTAAATATAGTCATCTCAGCTTCAACAAATAAACTGTGACACTTTTCAGAGACCATAGCTATCATTCAAGGAGCCCACAATGATGCGGACTTATCTGAGGACTCTCCATATATCTCAGTCTCCTCAACAAGTAAAATTAATACTTACTAATCGTTTCAACCTCCATTCCTTCAGACTCTCATATCTCAACTGCCACAAAATGAGAACAATTTCCTACGAATGACTCCTTCCAGAATTGACAACTTCTTTAATAATTTTGACTGTTTCAAAACTCACCTCCCATTTGTCGGACTTCAGAAAATCTTTATATCGTCGGCTAAGAATCAAGTAGCAACTTGCAATTCTTTTTCAAGAAATGACTTCACTAATTATTATATTGTATTAAGTGTGAATTCATCAAACTGAGTCTTCAAACTGGCACGAGTCCCTTAGCTTTTTTGACTCTCACAAAGCCATAAAAACTCAATCAAATATTATTTTGAAACTTTTTGAACACTTACCAACATTTAAATTAAGACACGTATTCTCCAATAAGCTCTGGGACCAACTAGAATTAGCACAACCCCAAACTTAAACAAATTCAATTGATTAAAAATGCCACATACTCCCGAGACTTCCCGATGGTTTCCACGGCATTCATTAGTAATCGGCTCTCAGGCAATATGCAGTTGATTTCCTCACTGTTTTATGTCCTCTTCTTAAAACTTTCAATGCCTCTTTAAGTTCATTTGAGGCCTCCCAATATCTCCCGACTCCTTGAGCAATGTCAAATATTTTGTAACGGTTCTTCCTTTATTCTTTCACACTATATTTGTATGTTGGCCACTCTCCTTTCAAATTTCACACGAGTAAAGAAGTCTCAACATCCATAATCTTGGTAGCAACAGAATAAGGAAAGAAGTTGCATCAAAATGATTCATTCAAAATTACCGTCTTCTTATCGCCTCAACTCCTTTTCACAGACGGCAGCCTCTATTGAGCGCCACCTCTTCTTTCACGGTGATCGACTCAATTCTGGGCTAATATTTCAACTATCTTCTTTATTCAAGGATGCATTGGAATCTTGGCCAATTTGCAATGAACCGTCTCTTTGTCATTTGTTCTTTGTTTGTTTTGACTACTCTGTAAGCTATGAGGTAGCTAGCTTATAAGACGACTTAAGACATTATACAGCTCCCAAAACAATAATCTAAAATAGATGAATTATAGCTTTGTCTGTGCCATTAACTAGTTCGATTTCCCAATGAATTCAACTTAACAACAGGAATTAGGCTTCAATACATTAAAATAATCTTTCGGTCCATTAATTCTTAAAAATTGCAATACTCAAAAAATTCAAATAAGAATCTACTGAAATTTGTCTTTGAAAGACAACCAAAAAAATCATAAACTGCAAAAGTTAAACACAAATGTGAAACCTGGGTGATTTCGCTTGAAACTGATATGGGTTTTCCTCCAAATCATGAACTAAGGTTTTTCGTCCTTGAGTCCTAAGAAACCAAGTTTCTTCCAAACCAGAAGATAACCAAGCCTTCATACCTGCAAATGAGCTTGCTCAAACTTTTATTCTTTTTCCTTTCGTAACTGCTTTATGTCTCCTTGAATTCCCTTTTTTTTGCTTTTCTTCACCTTTATTTTAATTCCTTTGAGAATTTGCATAAAGTAACTTAATTTGTTTATTTTAACTTTTTAACTTAAGTTACTTAAGCTTTATTAATTTAAGTTGTCTTTTTCAAATTTAACTAATTCTGACAATTTAAATTAATAATATAACTTTATGTTGACTCAAAATTGGGGACATTACTATAATGACCCTTGGTGAATCTGCTCAAATTTTCCGGTTTTGCCTCTCAGGAATTACGTCAAACACTTTTACTGCAAGCTTCATTCATTGTTGTTTATTGTTTCCTTTGTGCTTTGAAGAATATATAATGATTTCCAATGCATCAAAGGACTTAATCTAGCTATGCCAAGCATTTACTAATGCAATCAGAATGTTATGCAAGTATTTCTATGATTTACTAATGCAATAAGACAGTCTCCTTATACAAACTTACAACTACAGCATAAAGGCATTTTGTCAAACAGTTGACATATAGTCTCCAACTCATGTATATTGTTGGTAATGTCTGTTTGCATTCCTTGTCGATGACTTACAATAAAATGAAGGCATGACCAACGCATATCGATATAATGCAATGATTACTTATGTTCATCATATGATCTTCATATACAAACTGTTGTAACACTGATTACAATATGCAGATTTTCCTATATTTAATATGCAAAGATTACAGTAGAAATATGAACCTGGCAAGTTCCCTGAAGAAATGACGCCAGCAAAGTAGACTCTAATAACTCCCTTCAGAGATGTCTCAATCGTTCACCCAGATGGTTGTGCCCAGGTTGAGAAGATGCCACAATTTGTCCCAAACAGAATTTGCACCTTAAGATATGCCAGTGATTATCAATTTCCACGGCTTGACTATATGATCGCACCTCCAACCAAATGGTATCTTTGTCTCATTCAAATTAGCAGTATTTGTTTTATCCTTCCGTCAGCCCCATAATAGACGCCTTCTCTATTTTTGAGGAATCATACGATATCCTCAAACTCCCTAAGGCGGTGCTACAAGTCTCAAATATGATTTCTTTAAACAATCGAACTGATTTTACTTGCAATATGCTTTTATCGAAGGCTCCAAAGTAATAAAGAATCGTTCCAAATTTGTCTTTACTGCAATGGTGTCTCCCTTGAGAAGTCACGAATTTAAGAAAGCCTTCCTCCACCGAAATCGTATTCCCTCTTTGACTAAGCTGACGATTTTTGTCTCTTTTGCAGATCTTCTAAATTGTCTTTCATGTGCTGAAGATGATTACAAGTTGTGCCAGAATTACTTGAAACTTACGATTTCTCCAAAAATCTAATCGAATATGTAGTTTTGTCCACTTCCTCTGAATTTGACTTCTCTATTTTGTCTACTTCTGCCAGCAAAGTTTTTGTCCTCTTGTGCCTATAGAATAATTTCCAAAACTAAAATCGTTCTCTTTGCTTCAGATTCAATATTGTCCTTCAAAAATATTTGACCAAACAAGTAGGCAACTAGGTCAATATTTTAATATTTAAATTGCACCCTCAGAAATTTCCAATATATCAACCTCCTTATGTTTTCCAAATTTGGTCGCTAAACATTAAATTTGGAACAATCGATCCTCCAATAAGCACTTGTAGAAACCCTCGATGGATTCCTCAACAATTCCAGCTAGGGTTGATCTTTCACAACCGAACCCGGTACTCTAGAGTCTTCAAACCCTCAAGCAAACAAAGCATTCAAGCTTTCTTACCAAACTGGTAATGAGAAATGAATTCCAAATCAAGCATGCCCAAATGCTAAGCCAACAGCTCCTTATAAAGATTTCTCAATGACTTTTCAGGAAGCTTCTAGAAATATTATTATTTTATTCCTTTAAGTGACTTTATAATATATCATTTTATTTAGTCACTTTATTAAATTAATTAAATATAAAGTCATCATTTTGATATTAATTTATTGGAATAACTTTATAAATAATTAATTTAATACCTCCAATTCGGGGACATGACAGTCCTCCCTTCCCAAAGATTTCTTGCCCTCAAGCAATCCGCAATTGCCAATCCAACTCAACTGCCACAGCATCTAATCAACTGAATGACAAACCATCTGTGCCTGTCCACCATCCACCTGGATCCCAAATGATCCTGGAAAGAGCTCCAACCAACATCCTCAATATACAACAAAAGCTCCTGACACTATCAAGCCCTGTCAATCTGTGAAGCCAACTACCCAACAAGTAAACTCCTAGATCCCAAATCTGAAAATCATCTATATATAAATTGTGCACAAGGATCTTTACCAGCTGCTGATCAATGAACTCTGTCATCTCAGAACTGCGGTGATGAATCATGCATCCACACTGTTGGAAAGCCAACACCTATCACTTTCCGTTGTGCCACTCTGATACCCTCTAACACCCAAATGTAGCAAGTCTCTAAGTCCTGAATCAAAAAGCAACCAGAAAGAGAGAACAAAGTAGAAGACTTGCCAACCTCGGAGTCATCGTCTAAGGTCAGAAACAAGTCCTACCAGAGCGGACTAGAATAGCTCTTATTCAACCCACTCCTCTGTGCCATCAAAGACATCGTCAAATCCTATACATGTGGGTTGAGGCCAACAACAAGAATGAAATCATAGGTGTCAACATACCCACACATACTAAGAAAATCCATCAAATATTCAATTCCCATCAAATAAACATGCCTCCACACACTCCTAGGAAATTGAATAGCTGGTATAGAACACGAAAAGTCAAAAAGTGCAATATGAATCCAACTAGGGCAGTCCCTAAACCATGATGAATCTATGAATATGAAGTCATCAGTCAACAAATAAATTGTTGTCATGCCATGTGGAACAGGTGACAAACCCAAATGTGTAGTGTAGATGTCATCAATACTCACCAAAGATAACCTTTGAGTGGCTGATCCACTATAAGTGTCATCAATATCTTCATGAATGAATTGCTCGACAACAACTGCAGTTTCAAAACTAGAAGACCTTTGCTTATCATCATCCATGGAGTGGTGAGTGTCACGAACTTGTTGAAGATGAAGCTTGGCTTGTTGCATTATCAACTTAGCTTTCGTTGCCTTGTCAAGCCATCCCTCAACATTTCTTGGGAACGTCTTATCTCAATTGCTCCAAATTGTCTATAAAATCAGTCCCATAATGAGATGCATCATATAAATTACCATGACCAATGCATGCATCCTATGTACCAATCAAAGTAGAATCAATATCACTTGTTTCCCAATGATTAGCAGCTGCAATATCATGAGAAAGTGAGGATATACCACTGTTGTTTAAAATCGGAAAAATAAGACTGAATCTTTCCCCTTTATCCATGCTTCTCAAGTCATCTATGTTAGATGCAGATGAACATACTCTTAGCTGTCCCATCCTTTGTCTCATTCTTTAGTGCCTTAAGCACAATATGTTTACCATGTGAGTAAACTCTAACACCATCTTGTTGAAGTCTTGGACAAGCCTTCCAAGAGATTTCAACCATTGAATACCTAACATCACTTCATTTTCCTTAATGTTGATAATATCAACTACAAACTCAGGATTAGAGAAATCCTGCTTCTCATCATGTATAGAGTGGTGTAGGTTACGAATTTCTTTGGACTGATTTATCGTTGTTGTTCTAAAGTAAACAAATTCAGTCCTCTTGGAAGAAACAACATCAGAATAGCCATGCTTAACCAATGCATCATGTAAGCTATCATTTGGAAACTCATTGTCATCAATTACTCCATGTAAATGAAAAAGTATAATGTTGTTGTACCCAACTAGAGATTTAGGACTGATTGTACCTTTTCTTTCATTACCCTGGGAATCTTTAATGCAAGAGTACACTTGCATACACTTGGCAGCCCAATCTTGTAACATATCAAGTCTTGAAGCCATGAGATCCTTATACTCAATCAAAGTATCAACATCATAAGGGTGAGGCATCAACTTACAAATTGATTCATGTTTTTTTCCCACTGCTGTTATAAATTCAGATTGTTGGCAAGTAGAAGTGCCCATCATCACCTCATGCCTATCTATCTTGCCATGAATGTCTACCATGCTATATTTCTTTTCACAACCATCAAGCTTGGATTCATGCTCATGTGATGTCAAAATATTGCTGTCCCATTCTCTAATCCATACCATCACCTCCATAGCTGATATGTTTTCCCTTACTAGCAAACTCCAAGGTGTAGTATGCAAGACAAACCAACAGTTATCAAATTGCAAGATCTCCTTAGTAAGAAACCTCCTAGTCCCACTAATCAGCTCTCTAAAATAAAATGCTTCATATGATCTTAGCAATTGTCCTTCCATTGTAGGTGATGCAGGACTAACCATATTGAGATCAATAATGTTCCATTCCACACAAATGGATATAACACTTGTGGCTGATCCATCAAGTGTGTGACCAATATCAACATCTTTTTGAGCCCTCAAGGGGCTCTCCAAAAGAGGAAAGTCATAAACTTCATGAAGCAAACTAGACCAAACTGAATTTCCTAAATCATTCCTCCTTCCTTTCTCACACAACTCAATATGCTCTTCTTGTGGGCTTACCTCAAGAAGCTCTTCTCTTGTATACTCAACATCCAGACATTCTTCTTTTGAAAGAAATAAGGATCTAATGTGTGATTCTCTTTGTCTTCTTGCATTATCTATCAGATTGCATCTTTCCTTGACCTCTTGTAAGTGTTGTCTTGCTTGGGCAGCAAGCATCTTGGCCTTATTAGCTCTTATAGACCATCCATCACACAACCGTTGTGTCCTTTTAACATCTTCCACAGCATGGTGAACAAAATCAGATTGTTTGCAGCTTGAATTCACAATACATTCTTCATGTTCAATGCACAAAACTTCAATGCTAACATTGGAAGAATCTATAGCACTATCATCTTCATATGATTTATCTATAACCTCATGATTATGTGACGATAATGGATTGATGTTTGTAATCAGAAAATCAGAATTGTCATCATACCTATTTGTGGTGCTGTCAACAAAACCTCTATCCGAAAGCAACTGCAAGTGTCCTGATTTGCTTTCAGGAGTGAGAAGAATACCATCATTTGAATTCATACCTATGACAATAGACGCCTTATGTGATTCTTCTTGCAAGGATGATGTAGACAAATCATTACCCAAGGCTGTCCCCATGTCCTCTTGAGTCAAATCAGCATGCCTAAAAATTCATCATAGAGACTCCTTGAAACTTCACTTGTAGATACATCAACCTTTATGAATAAGTCATCTTCATCCTCTTCTTGTCCACCCATAAATTGATTGAATGTGAAGACATCTCGAATTTCTTTGGGAAGAGAGCGATATTCATTAAAGTTGGTCATGATAGCGTCCTTTGTTGTCGAGACATACTCATGTCTTGGTAGGAAAGTGGGTAGGATTCTTCCATCCATAGTTCTACCCATTGTTGTAACCTTTCTATACTGGTGTATGTGACTAAAATGAAGTCTGATTCGCACCCTTTAGGCTAGCAAGATCCAAGCTCTGATACCACTATAATGACCCTTGCTGAATCTACTCAAACTTTTTGGTTTTGCCTCTCACGAATTACGTCAAACACTTTTACTGCAAGATTCATTCACTGATGTTTATTGTTTCCTTTTTGTTTTGAAGAATATATAATGATTTCCAATGCATCAAAGGACTTAATCTAGCTATGCCAAGCATCTACTAATGCAATCAGAATGTTTTGCAAGTATTTATATGATTTACTAATGCAATAAGACAATCCCCTTATACAAACTTACAACTACAGCATAAAGGCATTTTTTCAAACAGTTGACATATAGTCTCCAACTCATATATATTGTTGGTAATGTCTGTTTACATTCCCTGTCAATGACTTACAATAAAATGAAGGCATGACCAACCCATATCAATATAATGCAATGACTACTTATGTTCATCATATGATGTTCATATACAAATTGTTGTAACAATGATTACAATATGCAGATTTGCCTATATTTAATATGCAAAGATTACAGTAGAAATATGAACCTGGCAAGTCCCCTAAAGAAATGACGCCAACAAAGTAGACTCTAATAACTCCCTTCAGAGATGTCTCAATCGGTCACCCAGATGACTGCGCCCAGGTTGAGAAGATGCCACGATTTGTCCCAGCCAGAATTTGCACCTTAAGATATGCCAACGATTATCAATTTCCACGACTTGACTATATGATCACACCTCCAACCAAATGGTATCTTTGTCTCATTCGAATTAGCAGTATTTGTTTTATCCTTCCGTTAGCCCCATAATAGATGCCTTCTTTAGTTTTGAGGAATCATACAATATCCTCAGACTCCCTAAGGCGGCGCTACAAGTCTCAAATATGATTTCTTTAAACAATCGAACTGACTTTACTTGCAATATGCTTTTATCGAAGGCTCCAAAGTAATAAAGAATCGTTCCAAATTTGTCTTTACTGCAGTGATGTCTCCCTTGAGAAATCACGAATTTAAGAAAGCCTTCCTCCACCAAAATCATATTCCCTCTTTGACTGAGCTGACGATTTTTGTCTCTTTTGCAAATCTTCTAATTTGTCTTTCATGTGCTGAAGATGATTACAAGTGCTAGAATTACTTGAAATTTACAATTTCTCCAAAAATCTAATCGAATATGTAGTTTTGTCCACTTCCTCTGAATTGGACTTCTCTATTTCGTCTACTTCTGCCAACAAAGCTTTTGTCCTCTTGTGCCTGTAGAATAATTTCCAAAACTAAAATCGTTCTCTTTGCTTCAGATTCAATATTGTCCTTCAAAAATATTTGACCAAACAAGCAGGCAGCTAGGTCAATATTTTAATATTTAAATTGCACCCTCAGAAATTCCCAATATATCAACCTCCTTATGTTTTCCAAATTTGGTCACCGACCATTAAATTTGGAACAATTGATCCTTCAATAAGCACTTGTAGAAACCCTCGATGGATTCCTCAACAATTCCAACTAGGGTTGATCTTTCACAACCGAACCTGGTACTCTAGAGTCTTCAAACCCTCGAGCAAACAAAGCATTCAAGCTTTCTTACCAAACTGGTAATGAAAAATGAATTCCAAATCAAGCATGCCCAAATGCTAAGCCAGTAGCTCCTTATAAAGATTTCTCAATGACTTTTCAAGAAGCTTCTAGAAATATTATTATTTTATTCCTTGAAGTGACTTTATAATATATCATTTTATTTAGTTACTTTATTAAATTAATTAAATATAAAGTCATCATTTTGATATTAATTTATTGGAATAACTTTATAAATAATTAATTTAATACCTCCACTTCGGGGACATGACAATTACATTGTGGTTCTACACAAAATGTAGCATTTAATGATGCTGATGATGCTTTTTTTGATGATCCATATGATTCAAATTGATCAATGATCAATAATGGCTGATTGTAAGACATTTTTATGTTTGAACTTTAATTTATAATTCTATATCATGGCATTTGAGTATCACTAATATTTTAATATGACTATGAAAGTGGTGGTGTATTTTTGCTATGTTATTTGACTATTAATATGGTGGTGTATTTTGAACTTAATTACTATTACAAATATGTATATATTTCTGATTTTTATATGTTTTTGTATTACCGAACCCAAAACGAACCCAACCCCAAAAAAAAATTTGCCCAAACTGGCGAACTAGATCCTCAAACCCGAACCCGAAACCAAAACCGAATAGGTAACTTAGGTGACCTTCCAAGAAGAGTGTTCAACAAGCTTTTAGAAGAATATTATAATACTCCTTGATGTGACCTTCCAAGAAGAGTGTTCAACAAGCTTTTAGAAGAATATTTTAATATTCCTTGAAGTGACCTTATACTATTTTATTTTTCACTTAAGTCACTTTTTAATTAAAACATCCTTATTACTCTGAAAATGACTTTTTCATTAAAATAAGGATATTTTGACATGCAAGGTCCCTGTTTAATGCCTCCATGATTTAAGGTATCTCATCCCGGTTCCGACGAGCTATAATACTAAGGGCCTTTTTAAATATTTTAATTAATTTTAAGCAACCTTAGTAATTTAATTAAGGTATAACCATTAATACACTCATTTTTGCGGAACTGTCGGAATGCTTCAAAATTGGAAACTAATTGCACTAGAGTGATCCCGATGAAGAATAAAGATGATTGGAGCCGATCGGCCGACTTCCTATAAATGGAAACTCCCTCCAAGTATCTTGGAACCCAAATCGAAAGCCGAAAATAACATCCGAAAGCATCAAATATCTCCTCTAAGCCATTTGAGCTCATAGTTAACCTCCAATCATCTGTTTGATCCAGCAAATACAAACCCAGAAAAACATCTCCATCTGTAAAGCATGAGAACCCTAAAATGGGGACATTACAGATGTTATGAATTACAACTACAATTATGATGAACAAACCCTACATTTTGGAAACTTTGTCAATCAAAACTAGCATGTTAGGCAACAACCAATATTGGTGACAATAGTCATGATTGGAGTTTGAGTAGAGGGTGGGAGGAAATTCTCAAAGGAAATCCTACAAACTAAAAACAGCCATCCATTTTCAGCAAATTGTAGTATTCATTCTTGAAAAGCATCCTTCAACAAGTCTTGCAAGGCCATTGTTACAATTGTAGCCCACATGATAAAGTGGATTCAACCCGCATTTTCCTCTAATGAAAAGACCATTGGTTTTAGAGAAAATGGAAACATTGAAGGAGGACACACATTCTGCACACCTCACCTTTTTACAAACAATGAAAGGAAATGTAATTTAAAGAACAAGTTGATCGAATTACCAAGCAAAAAATTATTTTATGTTACTCTTTTGTGAAACCTTGCTTTGATTAATTTGTCTAATATCCTATAAAAAAAAATTAATATCTCGAAGGGAATATTTCATGGTATCTAATCAAATTTTATTTTTAATTTCTATAGAATAATATATTTACAGGAAACTGTACTTTTTTGAATTGATATTGTTTATCATTAATTGAATTTGCACAATGGTGATTTCCAATGAAATCACTCTAAGGAATTGTGGATTTTCGTCCTCCAATTCTGACCTATAGGGGGGGTTTCATCCTCAAGTTATTTGAACCACAGTTCAATGTCTCACAAGTAGTAGAAATCAAATAATGAATGTCGTCTCATTGACGCTCCTTCTCCTTTGCTTGGACTCTCTTAAATACCTTTTTTCATCAAATAGACATAACTCTTTGTGTGCCCCTTGATATTTATTATAACTGAAAATTTATTATAATTTTAGTTTATTATTACTTTTTAATTGAAAATTAGTATTTTCTTCATCACTCCACTATTTCTACTAATCACACCATGTTGGCCCTTTGTGGGTCCTTAGAAACTATTGCCCCCCTTCTATTTAATTCGCTAGGATTAAAAGGCATTCATCGCTAGTCCATGTAACAGTTGAACATTAATAAAATTGTAATTTATAATATTAATTAATCCCCCCCTCAGCAACACACAATTTCTGTTATCCTTTGGCGGCCTGCAATTTCCTTTATCTTTTTTAGTGGCAACTTTTCCTTGTCTACAGATTGCCTATGTGGGTCGTTGCATCTTTATTGACTTCCAAGTGTTTCCTTTGGCAACGGATTATTTTGGTGAAATTACCATTGCCTTTGTTTGGGGGCTTCACATGATGTGGGTGGCTTCATCAAATGAAATTTTGCAACGGCTATGTTATAGATGAGTTGTGATCTCCTTGTCTTTTATTGCGGACTTCACCAAGTATTGCAGACTTCACCAAATGCTTGTGATTGGCTGATCTTCCTTCCTTTTGTGGTGACTTTTCACTTGAAATACAACTAACTTAATTTTAAAATTAGATGTGATGACTTCCTTTTTCTTCTTTTGCAAATTGAAAAGGGACATTACAATTTGTGAGACAGAAGGTGAGGATACATAATATGTCCAAGTAGTTGTAGAGCTGTAAACTTTGACTTGTGAGATAAATCAACATTAAAGTACATATTCCCTAGTTGGCTAGTGTTGAAAACACTACTCTGGGTGAAAATTGTAGAATTGTTGTGGTCTTGCTCGATCTAAATGTGGAGCCTTCCAAATAGACACCTCACAAAGACTACAAGGAAAGGAGCATCCACTTAGAAGCATGGATTGCAAAAGATGACATCATGACAAGGTTGAAATACCAAGCATCCAAGTTCTTGGAATGGAATTGTACTATTGACAAATGGAATACTTCATAAAAGATCTGGAGAGAATACTTTCCGAAAGAAATATGGAGTAAATTGGACAAACCAATATTGAGGTTATTCCAATTCTAAATGAGAATTACAAATCAAATTCCTATAAAACCCCTTGGCATCATGATTGCACAAATTTAAAATACAAGGCAAACTGATTATCATGGACTTGGAGATGACTCTATTGGCAAATTGTTCATGCCTAATACATTGCTCAAATGTCTGTACTCAAGGCAAGAAAAGTGTATCTATCATTGTGGCAGCAACTCCATTTGATCAAGAGCCAAAGGAAGAGACTACATAATAATCTAGCAAATGAAGATACAAGGGTGCTGCTGAGTTCACACTCAAAAGAACGGGAGGAATCCCCAACAGTAGAAGAGGATGGAATTATAGATCTAACAGAGGAACAAATTCTTCATCTAAATGTTTTTTTATTAAAAATTATTGAAATGAACTTCTCATTTGAAGATGGATGCTTATGAGATATTTGCACTTCTCCGGAAAGTCAAGATTCAGAATCAAGACAATCAAGAGATCCAACATGCGAGTAGGGGGAGAAGCACAAGTGAAGAATCACAGAATTTGGGGATGACATTTTTCTAAAAGACCCAAGTGAAAAAGGCATAACAATAATCTTCCAAAAATTCACAACCATCTGTTGGATCATGCCACCTTGAAGGAGACAAATGATGCCAAATGGAACACTCCCTGAATTTATTATACCAGAAGAAGCTATCAGCAATGCACCAAACTACCAATTATGCCTAAGTGACACCATAATGTACATTGGACCAGACACCACAAAAGCAATTTGGGTTTAAAGAATGCCCACAAAAGATCACTATAAAAACAGATTAATCAGATATTGCAATATCTTTTTCCTCGATGTCCTAATTGATCCACTTATGTTGCAAACTTTTGGCAATATAAAGGCCAGTCATAATACACAAATTATTGCAAGTGTAATTTGGTCACCAAGAAGATTGATCTCCATGTCAATTTTATTGGAGGAAGAAGCAACAAGCAACACCTATTCTAAACTAAACAAATCTCAAAGATGATGCTGTTGGAAATGAGACGTTTAAGGAATGCTCTTAAATTTTGTTACCATAATCACGATTTACAGATGATTCTGCCAGGAAAAAACATTAAAAAAATCTAGCTTCTATCACTAGGATGATATCAAATAGTGTATTGCTCAATGTGTCAAAAAATTCCAAGCAATACTTTGTATCTTGTATATGTAATATCTATGCATGCATGATGCATACCTTTTCAATGCCTAAAATAATATTTAACATATTTTTACAAATTTTGAGCTCTAACATCTCAATGTTTGGGCAGCTTAGAAAAAATTATAGTAGTCACAAAATGCCAAAAACTAATGAATAATGTGACAGGACCTCTAAAAATGGAGGGCGTAAAAAAAGAAAAATCAATTAAAAGATTACCTTCTAAACATATAAAATCAGAATAACGAGAAAAAAAAACAACTCCACGCTGAAATCTCATATTCAGGGATGATAAGGATGCATGATAATTATTTAAGAGGAAAGATATTCCAACAAATGCAAGAACCCAAGGCAAAGAAAAAGACTGATGGAGAAGAGAACTGCATAAAAAATAAAGCTCTAAAACACATTGCGTGTTTCATCCCAAAAATACATCTAATGCTACAATTACTCTTTGATTTTGTATCTACAATGCCAAGCTATGATATGACTTTGAGATTAGTTTTAAGTTTTATAAAGCAGAAAATAGAATCTATATACCTTCATTGATAAAGACAGGATCTGCTTGTAAAATACATCAGCAGTTCCTGCTATGCCTGAAAGACAAACAAGAGGTGGCATTTCCTTAGGACCATAATCATAGTATCGCCACTGTTTCATCCCAATCTGCAGCACATAAAAGCTGCTGAATTTAAAATCATAAATCAACCCTCTAAATCAATGCCAGATGAATAAAAGAGGAAAGCAGAGTTCAACAACAATAAAACTTGAAAAATATTATGTCTTAGTGCAGAGTTCAACAAATACCAGTAAAACACATAATGTGTAGTATTAAATAGACATACACGCATGCATAATAGAAGAAATAAAAGCAAAAGGAAGTAACTGTGAAACTGTAAAATGCTAAACAGGTCATTAAAAAACTGAGAAACAATTAATAACTCTTGAGTAATATTGCGAATGCGACCTTCCACCAAAGGAGAAAACAAGATTTTCCAACTTAACAGTTAAAATTTAGTCATGAAGACATTAATAAATACACAAGGTTTAGAAGAAATTCACAGTTAAAAGGATTCAGTATGCTTGTAAATAAACTGTTTGGAACATGTTTGTGCGAGCCCTTTAAAGAAATGGAAAATAAATAAATAAAGCTGTTGATAGCATTCCAAAGGGCTTGACATTTTGAGACACCACAAATAAAATATACATTTGGATACTACAGAGTAGTTACCTCATATAATTTTACTTGAAGATTTAAAAGTTTGATACAAAGACATAAAATGAGGGATTTAAGGATGAAATGACTTGCTTGTAGGATTTTTTAAGCACTTGCCTCATCTCTAACTTGAAGGAAATTCCAAGTATGTGCAGCCTGATACAATTTTTTCTATTTATAGGTAAACAAATTGGATTCCAATGGGATGAGATCAAGCACTAAGATGCCTCACCAGATGTAGTTTCAAGTGTCTTATTACTTATAATGAACACAGTATTCTATGCTATATGCTAAAATATGGGAGCGTACACCTCCTCATTAAATAACATCCTAACATCTCTCAATTCAGAAAGTCTTTCATGAAAATTTTCTACTGCAGATCTGTGCAAGTTCATACCAATATGTTTAAGACTTGGCCTTTCGTGCTACAGAATTTTTCAAAATGTGCAATGAAGGCATTGAACTGTGAAAGGAAAAAAGGCAGGAAAAAGATATGACTGTTAGGTTTAGAACCACCTTCAACTGGTGACTATGGTTAAATTTTTCAGGAAAATCTATGCCTAAAACATTTGCCACCTACCACAACATAACAGTAAGGGCTGCAAATAACAAGTATTTTTGTCAAACTACAAAATTGTAAAGGATCGGATGAGGGATTAACTTAAAATGATATTAATCTCTTAAGAACTAATTGTATTAGGTGTAAAGTTGCCAGCTGAAAATAACAATAAATATTTTTGTCAAACTACAAAACTGTAAAGGATTGGATGAGGGATTAACTTAAAATGATATTAATCTTCTAAGAACTAAGTGTATTAGGTGTAAAGTAGCCTCTAACTGCTGGCTTTGGTCAGACTTTTAGATAATATGCACAACTTCATTATTTGTCACTCACCATAACATGGCATTCAGGAGTGCTAGCAAAATGAATATATATGCTAAATTGAAAAAAAATGTTATAGAATTGAAACAGGAATGCGATCAAAACAAATATTTCAGCTAAACGACAAAAGAAAAATTATGGATTGATTAAGGGTTGAACTTGAAATGTCAGGCCATGATCAGCAACACTAATATAATGAATATTTCTGTTAAATTATTAAAAATACAGAGAATTAAATAAGGATTTAATATTAGATGTTCAGAGCTATGGTGAATCAATGGGGTATTCATGGCAAAGTCTAATGATTAAATTTTAGTAATTTTGACCAAAACCTAGTACGTCCTATTCTGTGTACAGCATACCTCAATGGACAAGGACATTGTGGCACCTAAGCTAAAGGAATTTTAGAACCAAAAAGAATTGACGAGCACGGGCAAATTTTCAGGCAAGTGTGAATGTGGAAGAATTGGTGAGATGTTTGTCACATAAAAAACTCCAAGAGGATTCCGTTGTTATTGAGTGCAAAGGTCCTTACATACAAGGACTTTGGCATCTACACTAAAGGAACATTAGCAACCCTTTTGTCTTAAATGTCATAATGTCCTTATCCAAAAGAGCGTTTACCTTCGACAAGAATGGTACACTGGTGAGCTGTTTATGAGCCAAACGTCTCACGAACTGTTCCACTGCCATATTTGTCTAAAAAATTTGCTATCACCACCAATTTTTGTGGTCGGTACCTTTGGCTTAGATGCTGCGATGTCCTTGTCTGTTAGGACTTTTTCAATCAACAAGAATGGAAACCATGCGTGCTATTTATGAGTCAACCGTCTCATCAATTATTCCACAGCCACACTTACGTGATAATTTGACTATGAACTACCAATTTGTTTGCTTGCAAGACTTCCTTTAGCTTAGATGCCAGAAAGTCCTTGTCCGTAAGGACCTATGCACTCGATAACATAGGAATCCTAGCAAGCTTTTTAGCAACCAGAGAAAACTGGCGGTCATAATCAAAATTTCAATTATGGCTATAGAACAGTTGTTGTGACACCTGGCTCAGCTCACTATTCCATTCTTGTCAAGTGCAACGGTGTCACATAACAGGGGATGAGGCAGGGTATAATTCCCTGGACAATTTGGCGGAATTTGGAAGAATATATACCTCAAAACCTTGGCTCTATGCAGAAGGAAGATGCAAAAAGTTCAAAGAAAAAGAAAAATTAAAAAGTAATTGAGCAGATCATGGCACAAAATTTTCAGGAACGTTGTGTTTCGTTTTGTCTGCTACTTCAATAATAATAATATAGCAGTAAGAAGTGCTCTTAAAACAAAATTTCCAACCAAACCAAAAAAATACGAAAAAACACAGTGCCCTAGCATTAAAGAATTTACATAACCATCAAGTAGGAATGCAAAAGAAATAATGCGATGAAATACCGATATATGAAGAACAGGCACATTCGCCTTGAAATGCAGATAATCGCCTGGCGCATTCACCATGACGTCCTCCTCTGTGATCACCGCAAAGGCAAGGCAACGGCCTTTTCCTCAAGAATTTTGTTATGCGTCGTTATGCTTTATCTTGAGTTTTTTTTTGGTCCATTGCGTTTTATTCAAAACTTATTCGGCCAGCCAAGATATGCAAGGCTCGGCCCTGGTTTCGCTGTGCAGAGGGCCCACGCTGTCGCGATCATAACTCTTCAACTGATTTGGCTGCAATATCATATTTCATATAATGAAGATTTTCTTTAAGCTTTTGTGGATTTCAGTATATTTAAGCTTTTGTGGATTTCAGTATATACGACAAATGACGGGACTCCGGTTGATCGAATATCTCTCAAAGATTCGCTGGAGAAAATAAGTACCTACAATTCGATAGTAGAAACCCTTTGGCATTTTCTTACTAAAATTAGTGTAATCATAAGAAGTGGAGTTACTCCTTCGGTTGAACAACATGAAAGTGCCAGTGGAATTTTGGGCGAAAGAATCTGAAAGTGGGGAATCAATCATTTTTTGAATGCCCAAAAACACTGAAGCTTACCGCTCCTCTTTGCGTTGTCTTATTCGAAGGGTTCAAGTATTTTGTTATGGTCGTGTCATTTCTACATGTAAGCCTATTTTTAGTTAGAAAAGTTTGTTGTAATTTGTATACGTGGCGTTTCTTCTTTATAGGTATAATCTATGTTTTAAGTTCGAATTTGTAGTATAGGAAATGCATTAAAATCAATAAAAATAAGAGAGGAATATCTTGATTAATTAATTATGTCATATAATGCATTTATGGAGAAAACTACATAACATTTTTTTTTAATCACTTTGATCAAGTTAATTTTTATGCAATGGTTTTTCTATAATAGTTGGTAAGTCACATGATCTTTGATTCATCCCTACTTCTTGAATCTCAAGAACCTTCAAAATATATGCTCTCTTCTTTGGTTCAAAATTGCAACATGAAATTAACCCTTACATTTTTAAATTTCAAATATCAAATGCTTAAATTTGATCCTAAAGTATAATCTTCCTACTAGTCATCACCCACTAACTTGAACATAAAATGTTTCAAATTATATTCTAGGGTGTTTTATAAAAACACAAACCCTAATTCACTGTGATTATTTGGATAGCACATGTCTAGTACAAATCTAAAATCAAGAATCAAGAACTCAAAATATATTTTTGCATTATCACAAGAGCTTTAACATTACATCAACATTTGTGCACATAATGAGAGATGCAAATACATGTTTGCTTGTTATCTTAAGTATTTGTTCACGAGTAGTTGAATTGGTTCATTTAGGGGCTTGATTGAGGAGAACATGACCCTTTCCTAGCAAGATCCTCAAAGAATTTGTAAACATTATTAATTCCTTACTATAATTTAGATACCCAAAGGTGAGACAAACTAGTTTCTAGACCACAAGTTTTCAAAAAGACAATTTGCATCATGGTTTTTCCCCTAATGGAAGTAGAGTTTAAAGAGTTGTTTAACATATTATAATGCCCTAAAACTTTGGCAATCATTATAAAGCATTTATTACTAACATATTAGCATCAAAATAAGAGCTAAGTAAATTTGTTGCATTTATTTAAATTTTATTCATATATTTATCAATGTCAATTTCATCTATCTAACCTAGAGTATATTTATGTATTCATTACAATTAAATTATTTCTTAAAGGCTATTTGAAAAGGTTTTTGTTATTTCCCCTTTCATTTAGGTGAACTTGATGATCTTGCAACCATAGGATTTCATTCAAATTATATTTCTCTAATTACATGCCCTTCATTGTGTGTTTTTATCAAATCATTTATCATGATTTCTACTAGTCCTTTGCCTTTAGGCTATCTTCATGCATGTCTTACTAGTTTTGAGGTGTTTTCATCCTTTGTGTCATATAATCCCTTCATCCTTAACACTATATTTATTATGATGTAGATGATGATGTATGTGTTATGGGGGTGTTGTTTTATCATGTGCATGACTTTCCTCTCTAGTAGAGTCAATTAGTACCTTTCCTCCTCGCTTGGATACACTCATTTCATGTTTTTTATAGAATTGATCTCAATCATACCATTCTTAGGGTTAGTGATAATGAGACACACCATGATGTTTTACTTTTGGTTGCTTATCCTTTGTTGCAAGTTGATGAGATTACACATTCTTTTATGTATGCATGGTACGTCCATGAGTCTAGGGGTGTTAATATTACATGTCACATGATAACTATATTCGTATTCCCTTAGTTTCATGTTCTTCTCATTAAAACATCTTGTGAGGAGTCCAGGGATCTAGGTATTTTTTGAATTACCTTTCTATGTTCACTGTAATGTTGTATCTTATGATGATAGCTCATGACCATCCATTTGGGTTATCTAGTTAGTCATGATGATTCATTGTCATATTTTATATTATATAAGGAAATGTATGATCTTACTAAATATTTATTAGTAGATGATTTGACGATGTTAAGGATGCATCGTTATACTTTAATTCATTTTTGCTTGCTAATTATCAATGCATAGACGATGATACCTTATTGATAAGTGAATTTAGACATACTTTTAGTGGTAGAGAATTGTTATGGTTTGATTTGATCTTGCATGTTCTATCAATCTCCTTTGTGACATCACTACATGAGAAATTATTGCACATTTTTCTTGCCTTGGTATGCATGAGGTTAGCTTGAACTTGTGTATAGGTATATCTCTTAAGAATTATCTTGATGTTCATATGAATGATATTATTCATAATCCTAAAGGACATAGGGTTACTATTAGTTTTGTGCCAAATCATTCTTCTCCTATCTATATATATGTGTTCCATAAGGCACCTTATTCACAAAACTATCATGTAATGAGTATTATTTATCAATAAATGACTAGAGGAAAATTTGCATCTAATTTTCCAATCTTGCCATCTAGCAATCCACTTATGCCTAATCCCCTAAGTTGAGAGGAAAAGAACAAAAAGGATATGATTTAATCAATTAACTTAAGAATAGTTCAACAAATATTTTTCCTTAAGAATTAATTCATGCATATGAATTATATAGAGAGACTTTGAGGAAAGCATTAGAAATGTATACTTTACCCTCAAATATTGATTCCACAACATTAGCTAACATTCTCAATTTGATATGAGAATTCTTATAAGGTTTCCTTTAGTTCTTATGAGCTCCCACACAATAATATTATTAATGAGCATTTTCCTTTGCATATTGTGGACACAAAAAAAGTAACCTTTCTACTTTTTCTCATGTTTAGGCCCTCCTAGTGGATTTTTGGCTTGATTTTGCCTAGATTTAACATTGCAACGTGGCCAACACATTCACATTAGGTCTTGGACCCTTAAGAATCATTAAGAATTCTAGGATGTCTTGTAAAAGTGTTGTGAAGTGTTGTAACCCACTTTCACACTTTTCTAGGACCCTTTCATTATAATTCACTTAAATAACCTCTTTTTACCACTTACCAAGTCTTATTTCAAAGTGTTGTAAAGAGTTGTAAAGAACTCTCACGCTTTTCTAGACTTGTCTTCAACCCTTTCTTATGTTTAAATGACCCCTTTATACACTTTCCAGCCCTAATTGAGTGTATTTTTGAGAATATTCTCGTTAAACCTCATTAAATACACTTCAATCCCCAACACCCAGTAAAATTTCCCTGGTGGGACCAAGTCGCCACCCGGGGCGACTTAGACCCATTGGGCACAAAAATCAAAATAATTTTGATTTTCTAGTAGGATTTTATTCCCTTAACCTTGAGGTTGGCCTATGATGTGTTATTTTCAGGAAATATTGAAAAATCAAGTATAAATAAAAGGGTTTTTCCTCTCATTTTACACCTAATTCATCATTCAAGCAATTTATTCATTTACTTAGTCATTCTCAAGCATTCAAGCATCTCTAAGCATCATCAAGTCATCCATTGGAGCACTTATTGCATATCTTCAGACTTCTACATCAAGGGTTTGGTGAGTTTGTGACATTGCATGTTGTTTATTCATCATTCTCTTCTTATTTCATTTCATTATCTAGGGTTTGATTACCAAATTGGGGTTTGACCAAGGCAAACCCCTATTCTCTAACCCTTAACCCTTTTTTCCCCTTTTTGCATGTGTGTTTGCATGTCTTGTATGTAGATTTTTCAAAGAGTTTGGTGTTAAAAAGTGGTCAAAAATTCATCAAAGTCTTCAAATTCAACAAAGCCCTAATTGAATCTTGGAGACCTCTTTCAACACATTTTCTACAGAACCTGAATTGGACACTTGTCAAGAAGGGAAGTGTAGACCGAAAGCTACAAAATCCTACCCCAAATTTCTCAAGATTCCCAAGTGGACTAAGTCACCATCTGTGGTGAATTCATCCCACTGCCAGGCCTGAAGAGTGGCTTTTACATTTCTGGATACCCATTTGGTAGAAACCTATTCCAACAGAGTCTCCCTGAAACAAGACTAAGTCACCCAACTTGGCATAAGTGTCCTAGTTATCTTTTCCAATCAAATCTATAGGATTACAAAGCCTCTTTATAGTAGACTTCATATTCCAAGTGCACACCTTCAATTTCATTAGTCTTTGTTACAATTTACCTTCATTTTTAGGTCATTTTTCATATCACAACGTGTTTTCAAACAAGGTGCATTTCATTAGTTTTGCATTAATAATTAATATCTTCAATTAGTTCATTGCATTTAGGGCATTACATTTAGGAATATTTCATTCATATTGCATTAATTTTGAGTGTAGACATTGTCCATTTTTGCCCATCTTTCTCCTTTTAGGTGAAAAACCCTAGAAGTGCAAGAAAGTCTTTGGAAGCCAAAATCTTTGTTTACACATATTATAGTAGATTATGGAATTATCAATGTGCAACATGCATTAGAGGATAGTGGATCTAATGTTGAGACATACTTGAAAATATTACAAATAGATATATCCCACTTAAAAAAAATTAAATGTCACTAAAATAAGGGTTTCAATAAGGGTAAGTGCAAGTCTAAGTTGGGTCCACAAAGAGGGGAAGTTTCAGCCAAAAAATGCTGATAGGAATGGGATCCCAAGCCTAAATATGAATGGGTACCCGTTATGCTTCAAAAACACATTATGAAACAGGTACTCATTTCATAAAGCTATTTAATTTCTTTAAAAAATGACTATCAATCATTGTTTCCTTTACTTTTGTGGACTGAGAGCAACCAATGTGAAACATGTACCTATTTTTGGAGCTATTTACACCTCTAAACTATGCCTACCACCTCCTCCCTTCCACGTAATGAGTTTTAGCGACCTCTCGATTAGGATTTATGGTTTTTTTGCTATATATTTAATGTTTTTAATTTATAATTAGGGTTTGCATTTTAGGTATATAATTCAACATTTATAGTTTGAAATTGCATGATTTATATTTTAGGTTATTTTAATTTTCATAATTATGATGAATTTTATAGCTCATAAAACCCATTTCTATTTAAATATATTCAACATCAAAATAATGGATGTATAATAAACTTGTGAAGAATAATGTCTCCTAGAAGATATAGAAACCAAAACATAACCTAGACATAAAAACTAAAACCTAAACCACAAATCCTAACCCTGAAACTAACTAGATATAATAAGATGAGATAAGGATGTGAGTTTACCTTATGCTCAAATTACATGCCTATTGATAGGAAATTCATAGTTTGAAAGATATACATTTATTTATCCCTCACACTAGGACATGGATATGGACATGGATAATGATCTCTTATGTGTTCATGTTATAAAAAAATTAGGCTCTTTTACCCATTCTATGATCTCATTATTTTGATCTAATTTATCACACTTAAATTAAGAAATTTTTCTTTTATATCGATACATTAGACAATGAACTCATTTGACTTACATTTCCAATTCTAATTTATGTCCAATTAGAATTACATTCATTCTTAAATTGGTTAGTTTTTCATTCACTTGTTTAATTATGATTCATTGCTCATATCCTCCCCCCTTGCATCTTTGATCCTCATTCTTATACTAATCCCTCTTCTCCTCAACCCTCACTCACTTCCTCCCACAATTTTTACCTCTTGATACCCCTCATAAATATGATCATACACCTCCTTGAACCCCCTTCTCTATGACACATTGAACATGAGGATTCTAAAGAATATATGAAAACAAAGGTTGTTTCAAGGCTTTCATATTAAACATTCACTAGATTCAAGAAGTTTATGATGAACATTTGAATACTCCTATTAATAATAAATTTTCTATACATTTAATATGTCATTAAATTCTAATATACATATTGTAAACGATGATTTTGGTTTTCCCGTCACAATGCTTTGCTCCTCCTAGGGTTTTTCTCCTAAAAGGAGAAAGAGGAATGGATGGGGGACCAAAATGCAAGGTTTTACACTCAAGACTAATGTTAATGAGATGTATTAAGCTTAATTAAGATGTCCTATTGCTGTGATATGAAATTGAAATGATTTAATGATGCAAAACTATGAAAATGTGAAGTGCTGGAAAACACAATGCGATATGCAGAAATGCCTAAGAATGCAACTAAATGATGAAATAACAAAACAAAATGAAAGAGATTCACCTGGAATCAAAATTTTGATGTTAGAATATTCTGGAATCCTGAGAAATTTGACTGGAATGTTGACTGAGACACTTAGGCTAGTCTAGGTGACTTAGTCCCAGTTTTGGGAAACTTTGCTAGAATGGGAATTTGTTGAATGGGTATCTAGAAATGTCAAAATCAATTTTCAGGCTCAGAAGCAGGACTAATTCGCCCCTAGTGGTGACTTAGTCCTCTTGCATATTTCAGGAAATTTGGGACAAAATCTTGTAGTCTCAAGTCTGCACTTCCTTTTCTGACAGGTGTCCATAATTTTGTAGGAAACAAGGTAGAAAGTCTCTCCAAACTTGAAATAAGGTGATGTTGACTTGATTGAATTGATGCACTTTTTGATCACTTTTCAATGCCTATTGCTTGACAAATCTACATACAAAAGTCACATGCAAAAGGGGAAAAATGGTTAAAGGTTAGAGAATAGGGGTTTGCCTTGGTCAAACCCCACTTTGGTAATCAAAACCTAAACAATGAAATGAGATGAAAAGAGAGTGATAAATAGATAGCATGCAAATGTCATAAACTTACCACACCATTGATGCTCAAATCTGAAGATATGCAATGAAGAACTCTAATAGCTTGACTTGATAATGCTTTATTTGCTTGAATGTTTAATGAGTGCAAGAGATTGTAAGTGATTTGGAGATAGATGATTGTAAGAGATAGGAGATGTAAAATGAGGTGAAAAACCCTTATTTATACTTGATTTTACTAAAATTTCTCAAAAGTAACACATCGCAAGCCGACCTCAAGGGTTAGAGGACAAAGTCCCACTAGAAATTTAAAATAATTTTGAATTTTGTGCCAAAAAGGACTAAGTCACCCCTATGGGAAACTTGGTCTCACTTAAGCAAGTTAAGTGGGTGTTGGGAATTTCGGGGCATTAAAAGTTGTCCAACGGGAATATCCTTAACAACACACTTGAAAATGGTTTAAAAGTGTATTAAGGGGTCATTTAGACATGAGAAAGGGTTGAACTAGTGAAATTAAGCCTAGAAAAGCATGAAATCTTGTTACAAGACTTTACAACACTTCAAAATAGGACTTAATAAGTGATAAAAAGGTGATTTTTAGGTGAATTGTAATGAATATAGTCTAAAAAAGTGTAGAAATGTTTTACAAACTTCACAAGACATCATAATTTGAATGTTTAAGCCACATTACAACATTAAGCCTAGGAAAAATCAAGCCAAAGCCCATTAGAAAGACTCAAGTGAGTGTAAAAATGTTAACTATACATTTTTTTGGTGACACATTAAGCCCCCACTTTAGTGAGAGTGTGAACTTTCTTCAAACTCTCACTAAAGTAGCTCAACATGCACATCGAGAGGGAGCCAAATGTACTCATGTTGGTAAGATGAAACAACAATAATCAAGAGGGATGATCAAGCCCCCAGGATCAAGATCTCATGACAAACCAAACATAAGAACAAAAGAAACACACATGATGATGAAAAGGAATGAAAGCTTCAATCGTTTATCTAGCTTGTTGTGGATTAGATCTAGGCTGGTTGTTTGAAATAAGAAATGTGAACTCACTCTGGGAAGATGAAACTTATGACTCCCCATCAGGTGAGAAAGCCCAAGTATACTCACTTTGGGGCCACAAAACTTCTGGTTGTCTGTGAGGTGAGAAACCCCAAAGAGGATAGATACATACGCTAGTTGGTATGCACTCACAAACACAAAGGTGGCTATGCGGAAAGTCATGCCTCAGAATGGGCTTCGCGCTCAACCATATCAAAGTTATACCTCCTAATAACTTTAACAAGGTGCCACAAAGGAAAATGTTAGTTTGTGCTTCATGAGACAAGCAAAGATTTGTATGCTTAGAACCCATGAACAAATGCAAAGGTACCACAGGCATGCAAGTTGTGTTATGCAAGGTGGTAAAAATGTAAAAGATGTTCAAAGGAGTCTTGTTAATTTTATGCAAGGTCTACCACTTAGGGAACATTGTATCTAATGTCTCCAAGAGAGGACCGATCAAAGAATAAAATATTCACAACTTAGGGAATGCAGTGTGTCGCATCAAGCCACCACGAGGAATGTAATATGCTAAGAAAGATCACACTTATGAAAGAAATCACACCCAATGTCATTCACAAAGTGATGAACGCATCATATGAAATGATAAGGCTACACTAAGAATCGAAAATGAAAAATGAAATATGGTAATGTATGCCCCCCACTTTAAAGGAATTGCTACACACCATTCTATGAGCGATTACTTTAAAGTAGCGAAGGAAACAAAATGCAAAAAGAAAACAAGACATGAGAGTCAACTTAGAAAGCCCTATGCCAAGTCATATGTTTCTGAGTTAGGTTGTGTCATGTAAACAAAAAATAGAACAAAAGAAAAGGGAGTTTCCCCCTAGAAAAGAGAACACACCAAACACATAAGGGATCTATGGATTTGGGGTCAGTATGTTTGTTACTGCAATGTTTTTATTAAGGAGCTAAAAATTGTCATCATTTCATAAAACATATAGAATTGGAAGAATGACACAAAGAGAGTGGAAACAAAAACAAAAAGACAATTCCATTTTGGGTCAACATGGAAGAGACATTGTGGTCTCAACACTTTACATTGTCCCCAAAAGGAACACACAAGCGAAAAGAAAATGAAAAGGAAAAATAAAATGAAAATATTTTGGGTCAACATGAAGGAAACATTTCAATCTCAATGCCTTTCATCATCCCCAAAAGGAAAAACACAAGAAAAATAAAAAGACAAAGAGAAAAAGGACCTTTTGGGTCAACATGGAAGAGACTTAGGTCATTTCAATGTTTTGCATCATCCCCAAAAGGAAAACACAAAACAAAAATGCAAAGACAATGCACAACATATAGAAGAATAAAGGTACAAATAGAGGAAGTGTACAAAGAGAGAGAACATCAAACATGTGATACAGGGGAACACGATACATACATAAAAAAAATAAAAATGTAAAGGGAGCTAGTAAGGCAAATGTAAGTCAACCATTAACCAAGGTATTGGCTTCTCTAGCTTGATTAGTACAAGCGGAAGGGAAATAACGTAGTTAAGAGACAAGAACAAATGCATTACTAGGATAAGGCTAACAATTCCTTGCCCCCATAGAGTGTAAGCCAAGAATGAGCCAAGATAGGAGATGGGAAAGGATCATGCAAGAGTGAGAATGGAAAATTCTACAACTATGGCATAATAAGAGGGATTTAGTGTTTAAGGGATGATGGGAAAGCATTCAGTATTAGTGAAGGGATACTTGTTCAAAATGTCATCCAATGTTCAACATTCGTCAGTGCGGTGTCCAAAAACACGATGATATTTGCAAAATGGTATGTTAGAATCTTTGAGATGGATAACCAACCTATTCATAGGTGGTAAGAGTATAAGGCCTTTGATTAAAAGCAGTGAAGTCTCCTTTCACATTTAGGTGGAGGATGTGTGGGAAACTTGAGTTTTTTTCAATTTGTAAGGTCGTTTTCATTTGCTAGACTCTCCTTTTTTTGTGAATGGAAGGAGGAAGAGGACTAGTGGGGATCCTAACATCCTTTTCAGTAAAATCAGGTAATGGTTTTTCACATGGAAGGAGAATGTTCAAGTCAAGAGGAGAATCAAAGATCACTGTACCATCATCTCGAAGTCTCCGATATGCAAAAGGAGGCTTGTTGTCATGAGGAGGATCTTGATATCCTAATCTTGTGTTTTCTTCTTGTGGTTTTTGTTCAAAGAGTTGGTGGATGTTATGTCTAGTTGTTGTATCAAAATTTTGTTCGCTTAATATAGTAAAGCCCTTGCCATAGGTTTCTTCAAGGTTAATGGGAGTGTTTGTGACTTTGTTATTGTAAAATGGTTGTGGAGGTGCTTGTGGAGAAGAACTAGGTCCACCCGATGGAGGGAACTTAGGTCCTTCGGTTGTTTTAGGGTGAAGATAACCAAATGTATCAAGGGGTGCAACAATAGGGGGATTTTGTGACCTCATGGATGGGTAAAAGGCTGCATTAGCTTCAAGGTTATCAAGACATTCGTTGGAGAACTTATTCATGCTATCGTCATCTTCTCCAATGATGTCTACATCATGAGGAGTTGGAGGAGCATGAATAGGCTCAAGATCATTAGGATCACAACCAAAGGCATAATTGGACATGTCTACTAAGGATTTCAAGGAATTCCAAATCTTATCAAATGAAAAGGCCATGATGCAAGAGAAATGAAATGCAAGAAATAGTAAATCTGAAAATTCTTACAAAGTATAGAGACATAAAATAGAATTACAGAAAATTCCCAAAAATTACCAGAAAATGCAATGCAAAATATGCAAAAGGACTAAGTCACCTAGGGTGGCGATTTAGTCCTACTGATGTTTTTTTGTGTTTTTTTAGAATTTTTAAATGCAATTCTATGTCTTTCAGATGCACAAATGCAACTACAGTATGTAAATGCACATTTTTTTGTGTTTTTTAATGCAAAAATGATGCAAGAGTGCAAGAAAATATGAACTTTTTCACTAATGCAATTGAAAAATCTAGGATGCACTTTAACCCATGCAAGATGCAATGCAAGTGAAACCAAGTATGCTCTTGAAAATCATAAATGAATAATGTTCAAAAGAGGAAGGTTCACCAAAATGTAAACAATGATTTTGGTTTGCCCCTCACAATGCTTTGCTCCTCCTAGGGTTTTTCACCTAAAAGGAGAAAGGGGAATGGATGGGGGACCAAAATGCAAGGGTTTACGCTAAAGACTAATGTTAATGAGATTTATTAAGCTTAATTAAGATGTCCTACTACTCTGATCTGAATTTGAAATGATTTAATGATGCAAAAATATGAAAATGTGAAATGATAGAAAACACAATGTGATATGTAAAAATGCCTAAGAATGCAACTAAATGATGAAATAATTACAAAACAGAATGAAAGAGATGCACCTAGAATCAGAATTTTGGTGTTAGAAGATTCTAGAATCCTTATAAATTTGATTGGAATGTTGATCGGGACACTTAGGCCAATCTAGGCGACTTTGTCCTAGTTTTGGGAAACTTTGTCAGAACGAGAATCTGTCAAATGGGAATCCAGAAATGTTAACATCAATTTTCAGGCTCAGAAGCAGGACTAATTTGCCCCTGGTGGTGACTTAGTCCTCCTATAGATTTTGGGAAATTCAAGATAAAATCTTGTAGTCTTAGGTCTACACTTCCTTTTCTAACAGGTGTTTGTACTTAATTCTGTAGGAAACAGGGGCAGAAAGTCTCTCCAAACTTGAAATAAGGTGATGTTGACTTGATTGACTTGATGCACTTTTTGATCACTTTTCAACACCTATTGCTTGAAAACTTTGCATACAAAAGTCACATGTAAAAGGGGAAAAAGGTTGAGGATTAGAGAATAGGGGTTTGCCTTGGTCAAACCCCACTTTGGTAATCAAACCCTAAACAATGAAATGAGATGAAAAGAGAGTGATAAATAGATAACATGCAAATGTCATAAACTTACCATACCATTGATGCTCAAATCTAAAGATATGCAATGAAGAACTCCAATAGCTTGACTTGATAATGCTTGATTTGCTTGAATGCTTAATGAGTGCAAGAGATTGTATGTGATTTGGAGATAGATGATTGTAGGAGATAGGAGATGTAAAATGAGGTAAAAAACCCTTATTTATACTTGATTTTACTAAATTTTCTCAAAAGTAACACATCACGGGTTGACCTCAAGGGTTAGAGGACAAAATCTCGCTAGAAATTTAAAATAATTTTGAGTTTTGTGCCAAAAAGGACTAAGTCGCCCCTATGGGCGACTTGGTCCCACTTAAGCAAGTTAAGTGGGTGTCGGGAATTTTGGGGCATTAAAAGTTATCCAATGGGAATATCCTTAACAACACACTTGGAAATGACCGAGAAGTGTATTAAGGGGTCATTTAGACATGAGAAAGGGTTGAATTAGTGAAATTAAGCCTATAAAAGCGTGAAATCTTGTTACAAGACTTTACAACACTTCAAAATAGGACTTAATAAGTGATAAAAAAGTGATTTTTAGGTGAATTGTAATTAATAGAATCTAGAAAAGTGTAGAATTTTTTTGCAACACTTCACAACACCTTCACAAGATATCATAATTTGAATGTTTGAGTCACATTACAACATTAAGCCTAGGAAAAATCAAGCCAAAGCCCATTAGAAAGACTCAAGTGAGCGTAAAAATGTCAACTATACATTTTTTAGCGGCACACATATATATGCTATTGTCTAAAAAATTCAACACAAAGCATTCTAAAATTAATGTGCAATATTTTATGTATTACATTATAGATTATATTTTCTCTAAAGGTTTCTCTTAGTTTTTCATACTTACAATCACCCCTATGTTCATAATAAGAAGCTCATGCACACTTTATCCTTTTAGATCATACGCTACATTCTAGAAACTTTAGAGTCATATATCTTCACTCTTAACACAAATATTTCCATGGTGAATCATGGGAAAATAAATGTATGTCTATGTACATATCCTATTTTTATTATTAAAATTATAGTTATAATTGTCGTTAGATATAAATAAATCCACTTCAAAGTACCCCAATCTACAAATTTTCCACATGTCCATATAGCCCATTAAAATAAGTACGAGCATGATTTATCAATTCAGTGATTAATTCTAAATGCTTATATGTAGGAAAAGTAATTGCAAAACACAAATTCAATAATTTGAAATTTTAACACCTTTCTCAACATGCACGTGTCAATGAATCATTCATATGAATAACTTCCTTATTGTTTCTATAAGTTATTAAATATGTTTTCCATTCATTATTCATCCCTAAACCATTAATTTAACAATACACTTGGTGATTTTTCTTTTGTTTCTTTTTTTCATCATGTGCACAAGTCATCAAGCATTTTTTAAAAATATCCCAATGCAACATATCCTAATATGTTTAATCCATCTCACTCTTCTCTTTTATAAAATTACTTCCAACATCAATTCAAATATTTATAACCTCATGGGCCCCTTATCTTACTATTAGGGTTGCTCCACTTATTAATCCAATAGTAGTATGCAGGGCTTTTCTCGAACAATATATGGGCCCTATGTTTGAAAGATATACATATCTATATCCCTCATGTGTTAGGACATAGATATGGATCATATTAAATAATAATAAACTAAATTATACCCAACCACCACAATTAAATATAGCAATGTTATGTTGTGTCTAGAGTGTAACTTAATAAGTCTAGTTCATCCTAGTTAAAATAATATATATGGATAGAGATGTGGGGTTACGTCATCCCTATTACCTTAATTCCTTATCTTGCAACCAATTTATTATTATCAGGTACATCCATTCTAACTAACATAATATAAATATTTAATCATGAATTTTATAATTTAACTTTCATTACCATATTGAACTTGTAAATTCATCTTAAATGTTAATATTCTAATATATCACAATTTTATATGACCTCCTAATTATGATTACATATATAATGAATTACTCTATGAACATTTTTTGTTCTAAATTACTTCTCATAAATATTATTATTATTCTCAATTTAAATTTATTCACATTATTTAACTTAGTTAATTTATTTTTTACCCTGGACTAACTATACATTTCCCTTAATGATATTTATATATTTTGCTTCAAATTACACATCAATTTCAATTTGTAGTTTATGCTATATTGAATAAGATAATATCCTCACAATATATTTTCACCTATTTTTTCTTCATCAGGTCATAATCATGTGTAAGAACACTACTTGTATTATGTCACTACAACATTCATCATGTAAAAAGGATCTCAACCTAGGGAAATTTAAATTCACCTCTATAGACATAGATTAGTTTGAGGGTCCACTTTAAAAAATGTTTTATGTTGGTCAAAATTAAACTCTAGTAAATTATATAATGAAAAGGATTTGACATAATTGATGAAGATGATGTTCAATACCACTTAGTCAATATTAAAACATAAAAGTTAAAATGTTTTTCTAGTATTTTAGTGTGATTATAAATAATGAAGTCTTAGGGTTTACAAATAATACGGTCCTAGAATAGATGACAATGATTTTATTGCCCTATATATATCATATACAATCTAGTTCAACATGTATGAGATGAGCCTAGTAAATTGTAGGAGAGATCTATTGATATCAATTTTATCTTAGGTGTTTATTTAATATGATATTCAATTATAGTAAAGTTAAAACATGAATTTAAATTTATGTTGCATGGTATAATTTTATATAATTTTTAATTTCAATGCACATTTTTTTTATAAATTAGTCAAAATTCATGTTGTGCATTTATGTTATTTGAATGCATCTAAATGATGTATTTTAAATGTGTGTTTGATGTGATCTTTAACAAGTTGTACATTATAAATAATGATCTCTTCGACAAGTATCAATTTATTTTAAATATTTTATTTAAAATGTTAGTACATCCAATGCTTCATGTTATGTAATTAGTTTGTTGATATTTTTCTTCTAATTGTTTAACATGCAATGGCCCATTGGAGTGAATACCATCAACTAGTGAACTTTTTTAACAGATAATTTTTTGCATAAACCTCAACCTCCAAACCCCTCACCTCCACACTCTCCACCTCATAACTCCCCACTTCGAAACCTCCCACATCCTAACCCCTCACCCTCTCCACTTGATGAGGCTCAATTGCGAGAAAACATCAATGTAAATATAAACATCATTCAAGAAAAAAAAAATTGATAAAAAATGAGCCTCATATTCCCCCCACCTATCACAGTTTCCATCTTTGATTGAAACTATTATTGAATCAGTTTGATCCATTGATGTAGATTTAAATAGTTGATATCGTTGGAGGGAGGAGAGGAGGTAATTTTATGCAAATGGACTCTTGTATAGAGATATCCTAGACCTCCATATCACATTGACCTTACAACTAATCAACCAATACCTCCAAATAAAAAATGAATTTTAATTAGATGGTGTAGGCATCCTCAGATTGCCACAAATTTTTGGGAGTGATGGTGGATGGTCTTTGATCATCCACCACATGCTAATTGTGAGGTAGCCCTATATTTTTTGAGAAAATTATGGGCAAAGTTTGAGATGGGTTTAAAACCCATTTATTGATATGAGATCATTCTAAGGAGTTGGTAGTGGCATGCCATAGCATAGAGCAGGAGCATGTAACAATCCTAATAGATGTGCTCTGATTCCATGTATTACTGCTCCTCCATCTCCCAATATTCCTGCACCATTTTATCACCAAGCAATGGTTTTGACACTGGGAGCATTGATTTTGCTCTCAAGAGATCTCATTGATCGGGCTACCCACATGGTAGTTGAAGTAAGTGGTAGAGAGCATGTAGGAGATGGTTCTATTGGTCCTAAAAGCTCCCATGTGTCAATGCCACATTATTTTCAAAGTTTCAATCATCCATGTTATGTCCTTGCTCATACATCCACTTCAAATGCACCTACATCAGAGTTGGGATCATATGTGGATTTACTATGTTCTGATGATCATTCTACATAGGTAAACATTGCCACATTTTTATTTCTTTGAAATGTGCAATATACATAGATGTATCAAAATTCATGTTTAATAACAAAAAATTATATATATACATACATACATATATATATTAATTTAAAGTGTTTGGTGTAGATGTGTGAATCTGGACATCATCTTCTATTTTATTGTCACTTTTTCTTGATGTTTACATCTTGTAAGGATTTTCCTCATATGAGAAAATGTCATTAACTTTGCTTGATGACTGTCCATTGCATATTTGACTCTTGTTATCCACAATATTGCCCTAAGTGTTAAGTCATTACAAACTATCCCTAGGACACATTTAATATGCATGTTCTTGACTTTGAAATTTTCCTATCCATAGTCATAAGCATTATCAAACCCTATTATTATCACTAGATTTTCCATTTAAACCTTTGTCATGATTTTGTGTCTATGGACACAAAAAAAGTATCCCTTTTTGCTTGCTTGATTTGGGAATAATTGATGACAAATTGGACTTAAATGAGGCCTTTATTTAGTGTTGTGAGGTGTTTTACACATCCACATTAGGTCTTGAACCCTTGCAAACTAAATAAAATGCATTTAACAATATCTTGTGAAGGTGTTGTTTATATAAAGTGTTGTAAAAGACTTTCACGCCTCTCTAGAATTAATGGACCCATCTTTCCCTAATTCAATGTTTCAAAATGTATTTAATTGCATTCTCACATTAATCTAGAAGGTTTGTGAATTAAACTTAATTCTAATCTAGTGTTGCAATGTGTTTTACACATTCACATTGGATGTTGTGCCTTTCTAGGCTATGTGGACCTCATTTTAATGATGTAAAGTGTATTTGATCACACTTTCACATTGAAATTTGTGTCCCTAGCCCTAATTACACTTTAAATCATCGTTAATAGGCCTCTATGGCATCATATTGTGTATCCCAGGGCTTAATTTGATCAAAGACCTGACTAGAACAACCTAGAAGCTTGATTTCTACACTCCCCAACAATCCAACTGGCAAAATAACCCCTGTGGGACCAAGTTGCCCATTTGGGAAAATTAGTCCCATCCAGGTGGGACTAAGTCACCTAGCCTGGCGACTTAGTCCCATTTGGGCTACTTTTGAGGTTCGAGCAGGAAAAATTAGAATTTAAGTTTATTTTTCCTTCATGTTGACCTTGGGGATCAAATTAACGAGAAAATTAAGTGGATTTCCTATAAATACAAGCTTCTAAACCCTAATTCATAACTCATAATAATTCATTCATCATTCATCAAGTCGTCAAGTCAAGCAAGTTAGGGTTTTAACATTCCAAGTCATCAAGATAGCATTTTCAAATATTCAAGTGCAAATTCTTCATCTATTGCTACAGAAAATCAAGATATATAATCATGACAAGTCTCTAATTCCATTATTTCATTCTTCATTACATTACTTCTTCATTTTGGTTTAATTACCTAAAAAGGGGATTGACCAAGGAAAACCCCCATGCCCTAACATTCAACATTTCTCTCTCTCTCTCTTCTTGTGTGTTTGCAGATTCACGTATCTTAAAGACTTGGAGATCATTAAAGATTAAGTTGCAAAATTGTTGAAGACATCTCCTTGCTTGCAAAGCCAAAATATCCATTAAAAGTCACTTATAGTGCTAGAAATCAGAGTTTCAAAGGCAAACACCTGTTAGAAACCAGAGTGCAGACCGAGGGCTTTCATTTCCACTTTCAAATTTTTAGAAATTCAAAAATGGAAAAAGTTGCCAACAATGGCAACTTAGTCCCACATAACCTATTTTTCAAAGGTTTTGTAGTTTTGGATACCCATTTGGTCGAAATCAGCTCCAGAATAGTTTTTCCAGATCTGGGACTAAGTCATCCAAATTGGCACAAGTGTCCCAGTTGGCTTCTACATTAGGTTTTTCAGGATTCTATACCTTCATCCCATCCTTTTTTAACTTCCAAGTGCACACCTTTGGTTTCATCAAATTCTATTACAATTTACCTTCATTTCTAGGTCATTTTGCATATCATAATGCATTTTCAAACAACTTGCATTTTCTTAGTTTTCATTTAATTATTGACCCATTTCATCAGTTTATTGCATTTATACATTGCATCTAGGCATATTCCATCCATCCTTGCATTGATTTTGAGTGTAGACATTGCCTATTTTGGCCCATCTTTCTCCTTTTAGGTGAAAACCTCTAGAAGTGCAAGCAATCCATTGGGAGCCAACATCTTTGTATGCATTTTGGTGAACCTTCCTTTAGAATACTTTATTTTTTGATTTGGAGTTCGTCCCTCTTCTAGAATAAGCTTGCATTCAATTCTATGGTTTCTAAAATTTTGCATTAGTAAAAGTGCATATAGGTTACATTTTTGCCTCTTAAATCATTGAAAATTTCTAAAATTCTGCATTGGCATCTTAGGTCTGCATCATACAACACAAAAAACATCAAAATCAATCCAAAAAATCTCAAAATCCTAAAAAAAATCCCTACTAGGACTAATTCGCCACCTTGGGTGACTTAGTTCCTTTTCACCCTTGAAACTATCATTTACAGAACTGAAAACCCTATTTTTAAGCTTCTGTTTGCTGCCATTAACTATATGTATCACTTGGCTGAGTGTCTGTAACATGAATTTCACTAAATCTAGCTTAATTTGGCTCATTTCATGCATTTCTTAATTTCAATCTTGCATTCACAACATTTCATTTTCAGATAATTGCATTGTACTGACAATTGCATTTCATTTTATATTCTTACATTGCATTTCAAGTTTGCATAAATTAATTTTTTTTTCTCCAAATGTTAGTTTCAATCTTCTCCAAGTTTTACGAGAACAAGTTAGTAAATAATCTTGTTAGTCATTCATTCAATGCATTCCCTAGTTATGAAAGTCTCTTAGCGCAAGAGAGTGAAAATGATAATAATTGCCTTAAACTTACCCCCCCTCCTATCTCTCCTATTTGTGTGGATGATGTGATAGAAGAGCATACAAACATAGAGAACCATGATGATCATATTTTTTCTTTTCATGATACCTCTTATTTTAATGACGAAGGCATCTTGGTGAAAGAAGATGCAATCGTTGAGAATCATGAGGATCTTGTTTGTCCTTCTCCTCATCCCCTTTGGGAAGACATTTTAGCACAAGAGCATGAAATCATAGACACATTCCTAAACATCACCTTACCTAATTTACATTCTCCTTTGGCTTGTGAGAATGATTTTGAGGAAGATAAAATTATAAATGATGAGGATATGTTGGTCTACAACAACCCTCTTTATGATCCTTCCCCTACTTATCCTATTTCAGACGACATTAGGGAACAAAGGAATAAAGTCATAAATGATCATGATAATCATACTTGTTCTTCTCCTAGTGTCTCCCCTAGTTCTAAGGAAGATGCTTTGATGTTATAAAACACAACCAATGAGAGTCATGAGAATCTTACTTGTCCCCTTTCACCTAAGGCAACCCTTATTGAGCAAGATAATTCAATCGAGCAAGATAATTCAATCTTTGATCATTCCCCTACTTGCGATGAAGTCATTTTAGAAAAACCAATCCATAAATGTCAAAACATTTGATTTGTAGTTCTAAAAACTCTCCTCCTAGGGAGAATATCATGGTGTTAAAAAATGACAACAATAGTCATGGGTCTTCCATAGCTCATGATAAAAAGGTGATTCTAGATTGCCCTTTATTAGAGATACATCAAACCAAGACCGTTGAGGTTATGAATGCACAAGTTTCCATTAGATCCCCCTCGATCAATGGACCTCATACATACCCCGTGGGACATCCTAAGAACCCTCTAATTCTCTACCCACCTTCACACAAACAACAAACTCAAAACCAACCTGAACTCATCCTTTATCCACCATCACACAAACCCCACACTCACAACAAACTTGAACTTATCCTTTACCCACCTCAGAATAATGTGCCGCAACAACTGAGTCATAATACCGTTGCTCATACATACAACACTAGAAACAATCCACAACCTAGTCAACCAATCCCAACCTCTTTACCTTTTCCTAATTCTATACTATCTAGTGCTCCTCAATTAAGGGAGTATGATCTTATTGAACAACTTAAGAGAACTCCCACAAAGATATCCCTATGGGATTTACTTTAGAATTCACCTAACTATCACACTATGCTCCAAACAACCTTACAAAAAATTCCTATCCCTTCTAATGCACAACCAAATGACATAACAACCATAATTCAAGGATTGAATGCTGACATTGTTTTCCAACAAAGTGAACTCCCCTCTTTGGAAGTGCAAAAAGAATTGAAGCTTTCATGATCATTGCTCAATACGATAGGATAGGGATAAAGTGAACCCTTATTGACAATGGCTCAACCCTTAATGTGTGTAGTTTAAACCTCTTAGATAGGCTTCGTGTGGATAAATAAAAAATTTAACCTAATTCTTTATCTATTAAGGGCTTTGACAATGAAGAAAAGGAATCGCTTGGTGTGATCACTTTACCTATTATAGTTGGAGAAGTCACATTGAACACACCGATCCAGGTTATGCCTCATGATCTTTCATATAACCTTCTTCTAGGAAGGGTGTGGATTTATGCAATGAATGGTGTGCCTTCCACTCTTCATCGAAAAATGAAATACTTCTACAACAACAAAGTGTGCACACTCGATGTTGATCATGAGACTTATAATGTCTTGCAACTTGAGAAAAAACAAAGAGAACCCCTTGAACACATTAACACCAACCACACAAGTGGAACCTGTGCAACAAAAAGACAATGAAAAACACATTAAACAACACATGAAGCTATTAGACAATGATTGGGGTTACTTAAATTTCACACCAACACTCATGGGAGAATACAAGATCACAACAAAAGACTTTGATAAGGGAAACAAAAAAGCAATCATGTCAACACACAACTCAGAAGACCCTTCGAACACATCTTCCTCAACCACTTTAGAACAAAAGAAAATAGATTACACAACAAAATTTTAAGAACTCAACAACGAACAACCACCCAATCCAGAAGTGATGAAAAATATTTATGGACGAGGATATGAGCTTATGAAACAACTTGGAAATAGTGGAAAAGGATGTGGTGCTAACAAACAAGGTATCTGCAACCCTATAGATCCTTTCACACAACAAAAAAGTCACGATCTTGGTTATTGTCCTTTGGTAGAAGTAATCAAGCCTTCAATCAATATCAACACCATCACCACTAATTCATCAAAGCCCACCTTAACCATAATGCATCCTGAACTGATCGACACTAGTAGTCTTGATCACTCTCTTTTTCAAGCAATCAAACAAACAAATATACCTTCGCTTAATGTTATCTCACAAAACACTAATGAATTGAATTCGTTAGATTTTACACCCTCCTGTAAAGGAGAGAAAAAAATCTTGCAATCTACATAATCTTGCATAGGTATGACAACTAATACTTAGCAAGATGTATCTTTGAAGCAAACCATAGGAACATCTTCTCCCATTGCTCAAGAGGGTATCTTTTCGAGACTCTTCGAAGATCACTTGATATCCCTTCCTCCAAGAACTCGAAAGAAATTCTATTACAAGACTTCGTTTCATGCATATCATAGAGTTCATGGTCATTCCACTAATGAATGTAAGGCTTTGAGTAGTAAAATCCAACATCTTAAGGAGTTTGGTGTTATCCCTTATGTGGGGGAACCTCATTCCTCTAATTGATAATGATTTTCACTCTACCATGCATCTTCTCAATCATTTCAGCTCACTCTTGTCCTACACTAAGTGGGGGCAAGGGGTTAGGTAGCCTTGTCCTCATATGTCACTTGTCGTTGCCTCTTTTGGCTAGTCATTAACCTTTCATGAAAATATAAGAGCAAGATTGGGATTTGGATAACATGTCTTAAGTTTACTTGTAGGTGACATACTACCCTTTTCATGATGTAGCTTATCAGAAACATATGACTTGGCATATGGCTTTCTGAATAAGCTCTCATATCTTCTTCTTCTTTAAACAAATTGCTCACAGTAATGGTGTTAGCAACCGATTTAAAGTGGGGACATACATTGACACTCACATTTCATTGTGTGATTTTATTTTTCTTGTTATTTCCTCTCTTGGAAACATTAGGTACAATGTTGCCCAGGATGAGACCTTGCACTTGTCCTCTCTTGGAAACAAGATGAGACCATTTGCACTTATCCTCTCTTGGAGACATTAAGCATGATGTTCCTTAATATGAGACCTTGCACGAACTAAGTAAAATCCCTTTGAACATTCCTTATACTATCTTGCATTTACAATGTCTATGAGTGTCAAGTATACAAAGTTTTGCTTACGTCATATAGCTTGAAAATCATTTTCATTATGGCACCTTATTAAAGTTATTAAGAGGCATAACTTTGGTATGGTTGAGCGAGAAGCCCATTCTGAGGCATGAATTTCCCCATAGCCACTCGTGTGTGTGTAAGTACATACCATCCATGAGTGTATGTTTCTAACCTTTTGGGCCTTCTCACTCGACGGATAGCCAAGAGTTTCATCGCCTCAAAGTGAGTGCATTTTCAAAAAAATAACCTAGATCTGATCCACAATGTGTTGGAAAAATGTTCGAAGCTTGATCCACCTTTTTATTTTCGCTCCTCTCTTCTTTCTAGTTATTTCCATTGCATGATCATGTATCTTGTTTTGTTGCAAATCAATCACCATTGTGTGTGTCTTTGTGCACTCATGTTGGTTTGACTTAGGATCTTGGATCATGGGGGCTTGCACAACCTCTTTTGATATTTTTCATCCTTTTCCATCTGCATTGGTACAATTGGACCCCTTCTTGAATGTCTACTTTAGTGTGAGTTTGAAGCAAGTTCATCCTCTCACTAAAGTGGGGGCTAACTGTGGACATGGAAGAAGTATCCCTTTTTGCTTGCTTGATTTGGGAATAATTGATGAAAAATTTGACTTAAATGAGGCCTTGATTTAGTGTTGTGAGGTGTTTTACACATCCACATTAGGTCTTGGACTCTTGCAAACTATATAAAATGCATTTAACGATGACTTGTGAAGGTGTTGTAAAGTGTTGTAAAAGAATTTCATGCCTGTCTAGACTTAATGGACCCATATTTCCCTAATTCAATGTTGAAAAATGTATTTAATTGCATTCTCACATTAATCTAGAAGGCTTGTGAATTAAACTTAATTCTAATCTAGTGTTGTAATGTGTTTTACACATTCACATTGGATGTTGTGCCTTTCTAGGCTATGTGGACCTCATTTTAATGATGTAAAGTGTATTTAATCACACTTTCACATTGAAATTTGTGTCCCTGGCCCCAATTAACCTTTACATCATCATTAATAGGCCCCTATGGCCCCATATTGTGTATCTCGAGGTTTAATTTGATCAAAGACCTGACTAGAACAACCTAGAAGCCTGATTTCTTCACTCCCCAACAATCCAACTGGAAAAATAACCCTTGTGGGACCAAGTCGCCCATCTGGGTGAATTAGTCCCATCCAAGTGGGAATAAGTTACCCAGCCTAGCAACTTAGTCCCATTTGGGCTATTTTTGAGGTTCGAGCGGGAAAAATTGGAATTTAAGTTTATTTTTCCTTCATGTCAACCTTGGAGATCAAATTAATGGGAAAATTAGGTGGATTGCCCATAAATACAAGCTTCTAAACCATAATTCATAACTCATCATCATTCATTCATCATTCATCATGTCCTCAAGTCAATCAAGTTAGGATTTTAACATTCCAAGTCATCAAGATAACATTTTTCAGACATTTAAGGGAAAATTCTTCATCTATTGTTGCAAAAAATCAAGATCTATCATCATGGAAAGTCTCTAATTCCATTATTCCATGCTTCATTACATTACTTCTTCATTTTGGTTTAATTACCTAAAAAGGGGTTTGACCAAGGAAAACCCCCATGCCCTAACATTCAACATTTCTCTCTCTCTCTCTCTCTCTCTCTCTCTCTCTCTCTCTCCTTGTGTGTTTACAAATTCAGTTATCTTAAAGACTTGGAGATCATTAAAGATTAAGTTGCAAACTTGTTGAAGATATCTCCTTGCTTGTAAAGCCAAAATATCCACAAAAAGTCAATTATAGTTCCAAAAATTAGAGTTTTGGAGGCAGACACCTGTCAAAAACTAGAGTGCAGATCGAGGGCTTCCGTTTCCACTTTCATATTTTTAGAAATTCAAGAGTGGAATAAGTCACCAACAGTGGTGAATTAGTCCCAATGAATCTATTTTTCAAAGGTTTATGTAGATTTGGATACCAATTTAGTTGAAACGAGCTTGAGAGCAATTTTTCCAGATATGGGACTAAGTCGTCGAGATTGGCACAAGTGTCCTTGTTGGCTTCTGCATCAAGTTTTTTAGGATTCCAGACCTTCATGCCATCCTTTTTCAGCTTCTAGGTGCACACATTCAGTTTCATCAATTTATGTTACAATTTACCTTCATATCTAGGTCATTTTGCATATCACAATGTTTTTTCAAACAACTTGCATTTTCTTAGTTTTCATTTAATTATTGACCTATTTCATCAGTTTATTGCATTTAGACATTGCATCTAGGCATATTCCATCCATCTTTGCATTGATTTTGAGTGTATACATTGCCTATTTTGGCCCATATTTCTTCTTTTAGGTGAAAAACCCTAGAAGTGCAAGCAAGCCATTGGGAGCCAAAATCTTTGTTTATTGTGTCATATATTGTAATGGGTGTCTTCTATCTCACAAATGACTACTCCATTGACATTCTATGTGGTTGTCCTTTTGATGTAGTTATTTCCCTTATCCTTTTGTTAATGGTAACTATCCTTATGGAGGACTATACTCATCATTGTGGTTGTTCTCTTTTACTTGACATTGCACTTGCCATGTTTCACTATCCTTAGCATGGTGATCCATTTATTTTTGACATTTATCATGTTGACTTGACTGTCCAAAGATTCTTTGATGAATCCTTATCATGACGTGTATTCTTTATGACAATCCTCTACTTATATTGTCCTTAAATGGTGATAGTCACCCTTTGTTTTAACTGTCAAAAACCTACTCTTGACATGCCCTATGTCAATATTTCATGACTATTCTCCTTGCATCATGATATAAGTGTATGTCGGTCCTATTAATAGCAGATGATTATCTTCACGTTTTATCAATGCTATCTTCATTATGCTTTAGGAACTTCATATTGATTATCCTTTCATATCAAAACCATCTTAGGCCTGCAATATCTTATCTTTTGATGCTAATAAGTCCCTTAACTATGAATATACAATGATTTCATAGGTTATCTTCATTGTCTTATGACTATCCTATACTTCATGATGATTGCTTCTTTCAAGGACTATCATTTTTCTTCTTCTTCTAAAAACTTGTGTATCTCCATGATCTCTCTTGGTGTTGACATCAAAACTCATTCATGAAAATAAAATCTTAGATCAAAAGTTGTGTATGGTCTATCACCTACTTGTCACCATAGTATTTTGTAGGTGTGCATCTTACTTGCGAACAAGGTATGTCACTATATCATGAAATTGTAGAATATCATTGTAGACTACCCTCTTATCCTCTGAACCATCCTGCTACTATTGAACAATTCACTGATTATTTAGAACTATCACTGTGATGATTGTAATATTCTTCAATTGATGATTGAAACCTTGGTGTGGACTATCGCTTATTCCTTAATCACTAATATCTTTTACCTTGTGCTACTTTAACTTTTCCATTGATTTGTGAACACCCTCACTAGGTATTTTGTTTGTCACTATGAATTATGGATTGGAAACCATTAACACAACCCATACTATACTTGTGACTATCCCTTGTTACTATGTTCACCTATGACTGGCATGTCATAGGGGCTGTACCTTTGGAGTGAATACCCTCTCATTCACTATCAATTTGAGATAATCTCAATAAGAATGTGAATTATATGACTATCCTCAACTTTAAGCTTTCATCCAATACCCTAACCTAGGTCTTTGGGCATGGGAAAAGATGTATTTGAAATGAGATTTAATAAAAAAAATTCTTGACATAAGTTTCACATAAGAACATAATATGACTCATGCATCATTTAAGGATAAAAGACTCAAGACAAAAGCTAACTAAACCAAACCTTTAATAATGTCAAAAACTATTAAAAATGAATAGGGATCTTAAGAGAAAGTGTCGACATAGTATAGCTCGAAATTTTTGGGAGAGTTGCAGTGAAAAATTGGACCATTCCTAACATATGAATTTCATTTAGATGTGTTGGGGTTGATGGTTTGGCCCCACAATGCACAAACCAAAAATTAGGCTACCTTGCAACTTCACATTACATGCATCTAACGATTTTTGGGGCACCAATTTTTTTTTTTCCATAGACAAATGGTTTTGATTCTTCAAAATATGAGAGAGGTTGTTGTAGAAGGGCCTCGCATGCACCTATAGGTTTATAAAAAATGTTCATATCTGCCAGTGCCAACTTTGAGATATAGTGCGTCAGAGTTTGATAACATTTTATACTTAGGGATCTTAAGGGAAAGCATTGACACAATATAGCGTGGAACGTTCGAGAGAGTTGGGGTGCAAAATAGGACCATGCATAGTGTAGATGTTCCCACCTATATGTCTTAGCATTGACGGTTTAGCCCCATGATGAAAAAAAAAATTATGCTACCATGCAACTTCACATTACATGCATCTAACGATTTTTGAGGTAGCAAAAAAATTTCACCATGTCCAAGTGACTCAAAGATATTAAAAAATTAGAGAGATTATTATAGAGGGACCCTACATGACCTTGTAAATTTAGATTAAATATTCTAAGTGCCATAGTTTCAGAGAAACAACTCGTTAAAGTTCACCATTTTTTGCATTTAGGGCTCTTAAGAGAAAGTGTCAAAACAATATAGTTTGGAATAATCGAGCATGTTGAGGTGTGAAATAGGACCTTTCTTAGCATAAACCCAACCACTTGGACATGTTGACACTATTGATTTTTCCCCATGATGCATAGAACAAAAAATATGTTACCTTAAAACTTTCTCTTCAATACATTTGATGCTTTTTCAAAATGTGAAAACTTGTTTCCATAGCCAAATGGCTTGGAGATATGATAAAATGAGATAGGTTATTGTAGAGGGACCCTACATGACCCTATAACTTCAGAGGAAATGTTTTTAAGTGCCATGGTTTTGGATAAATAACTCATCAATTTTTTCTAGTTTTGGCACTTAGGGCTCCTAAGAGAAAGCGTCGACACAATGTAGTCTAGAACGATTGGATATGCTAGGGTGTGAAATAAGACCTTGAATAACATAAAACCACCCACTCAGATGCGTTGGCACTACAAATTTTTCCCCATGATGAATAGAATGAAAATTATGCTACCTTCCAACTTTCTCTTCAATGTATTTGACGTGTTTTTCAACATGCAAAAACTTGTTTTCATGGACAAACAACTTGAAGATATGAAATATTGAGAGAGGTGATTGTAGATGGACCCTACATGACCTTGTAACTTCAGAAAAAATGTTTCTAAGTGCCATAGTTTCAGAGAAACAACTCATTAAATTTTGTTATTTTTGACACTCAGGGCTCTTAAGAGAAAGAACTGACACAATGTAGTTTGGAACGATCAGGCATGATGGGGTGTGAAGTAGGACATTTTATATCATAAATTTACCCACACAAATGTTTTGGTACTATTTTTTTTTCCCTCATGACGAACAAAACAAAAAATATGCTACCTTGTAACTTTCTCTTCAATGCATTTGATGTTTTTTTCAAAATGTGAAAACTTGTCGGCACATCCAAACGACTTGGAGATATGAAAAGCTAAGAGAGTTTATTGTAGAGGGGCCCTATGTGACCTTGTACCTTTAAATGAAATGTTTCTAAGTGTCATAGTTTCAGAGAAAAAAATCATCTGGGTTGCCTTAGAATTCCATTGCCTACAAAACTCATGTTCCATATTTTCTCGAGAAAAATTGCCTCGGGAAGCTCTACAACCCTACTTTTTCTCGACTGGAAAGCCTTTGCATGCCTTGCTAAAAATAAATTTTTTGAATTTTTGACGATTTGGGTTTCCTTAGAGTTCAATTCTCTACAAAACCTACATTTCTGATTTTTTTTGAAATTTTTCCCGCAACTGGCTATTTTTAGCCTCATCCAGAGCTTTTTTCATCTTTTTCTAAAAGTTGTCTGAACATACCTGACTTTATAGTCAAAAATCCAAATTTTCAAAATGCAATTCAACCCTATAGATTACAAGATCAAATCAATATTGATGCACAAATTTTTGAAAACCTCAGAAATAGACTTGGGTCGTGTCTATCAAGTGATCAATTTGAGTACATTGGAAGGCGTTAGCAGCACTATAATCAGAAATCTTGAGCATTCCGGGTTGTTGGTAGCAACGTCTATTCCTATCACGGTTTTTGATCTTGATTTTGTTCTTGCATGCATAAAACACTATGATTCATCCACATGAAAAATCAGATTAGCTGATGGGAGAGTTATTTGTTGCCTTAAGCGAAGGGATGTGGAAAAGTGTTTTTCTATTCCTCCTCGTTCAAAAAATTTCATTGTAGTCATTGAGGCTTGTGATAAGATATGGTATGAAGACCAAGAGAGATTACAGAGGAAATCTGCTTAGAGATGGTTGAAAATACAGAAGACCAACATGCCAAAGAAGGTTGGTCGCGATGAATTCAAGGATGAAGTTGCTATTTTGATAACTCTACTCAATTGGGTTATAGGTCAGGAGGAAGCTAATATTTTCTAACCGTGGATGTTCTATTTCATTTCTAGGATCATCGACGGTACAAAACACTTTGACTGGCCCATGTTGATTAGCAAGTGCCTTCACCAACAGATCACTAGATTCCTCAAAATCCATGAGTTTCACATGGTGTCTTACTTGGTCTACTTAATTGCATCTCAAGGCAATTTTAGACACTTGAAGACCAATGGGACTCTTGGTGTTCAACATGTTCATGAATATTAATCTCAATTGGAGTTCTCAAAAGCTGAATAGGATTTCAAAGTAGTGAATGCTCACTTTCTCATGAAGATAGCTAGAGATCTTGAGAATGAAATGCACATTAGGATTTCACTAGAGGAAAAATCAACAATGGAGAGTTGGGCGGATTGGTTCATTCAATTCCCCACTTTCACATATATCTGAGTGTATGGTTACACTAGAGAGCCTCTAATGCTACCAAGGTACCCGTTAGACAAGGTCCCTTTCATGGAGTTTCTCAGACAAGCTCAACATATTCACTCTTTCCTTCACAGTCGCCATAAGACAACATTTACCTTTCCTTTTGGATGGGGTATTTTCACATGCAAGACTGTCGCTGATTGCAAGTTTACGACAAATGAGCTAGAGAAATTAAACCTCAAGTATCACATCAAGAGGCATTCTTATGATCCTTTGGGTCATTATGCAGCTTGGTTGGAGTGAACTATTCCACATATGCCAACGCTTGAGAATTTTTGGGCTAATTGCGAAGACAAGTTTGAAGTATGTCGACGTCATTATTGTAGACTTACTATTGCTCAACTTGTTGATTTACTATTAGAGGATGTTGAGGGTTTTTTTAGATGATGATGGAGAGGTTTTTCTTAGCTCATACATCAAAGATCAAGTTGCTCACCAGCCACTTCACCAACTAGATTGGTATGCTAGGGAGAGTACTTCAATTGAGGACGTGTCAAAGTCAGTTATCAAAATAAGCATGCAATTCTTGGAAAGTAAGAGAAGGCACAAGACAATTCTAGTCATAGAGCCACCAATAGGGTTTTCCTCACTACCTTCTACCTCAAGGTCAAGGCCTCAAGTTAAGGTTATCTTGAAGTCGCCTGAAGGTGTTAGAGTCAGTGGAAACACAAAGGGGAGAAATGTTGGAAAGTGGATGAAGAAGCAGGTTGAAAGGGTGCCTGAAGTTCTAGTAGAGATAGTTATACAGGTTGAACCACATCTTTCACCTCCTAGTTCGCCATTTTCACCACAACCGCCTCCTATTGATATAGACTCAGAGCCATAACCACCAGTTCAAGGAGCATCAGGGATAGTTGATCCACCATAGGTTGATACAACAACAAGAGTCTCTCTTCGAGTTGATAATATTTCTCATTCATGTTGGCTTGAGAACTCTTTGGGAAGACAAAGGCGAGAGCCTTCATATCAACTTGATTTGTCTGAGTTTGGTGATCCTTATCAGGGAAGGTCAAACAAGAAAATCAAGAAGCAGGTACACATTGAGAAAACTCCTAAAGTAGAGATCATCATAGAGGTTGCTACACCACCATAGGGTAAGAGCCTGGATGAAGTTGAGGTTGGTGATTTCACCTTCGTGAAAGAAAATCTTGGTAGGAGTACTTGGAAAATGGACATGAGCCTCCTCAGGATTGTCACAATTAATCTTGAAGAGTGTGTCATGAAGGATAGAGAAGATAAAGTGGTTCTTAAGGCTGAAATCAGGCAACTCCGATAGTATATTTCTGATCTCGTTCATGGAAACCCGAGCATAGCACCTATTCTTCCACAAAGAACACCTGCAAAACAACAAAAGTTGGATTAGTTAGTCAATCATTTCAAACTCTTGGACAACTAGGTTGAAGAATTCATTGTTACAAGTTGACATATTCTCATAGAGTTATATCAATTGAGGTGTGATGCACATAGACTTCGTCAGGGAATCCAACAACTTGAGATAACTGTGGCATAAGGCATGGTGAAAGACCATATTCTCATATCTTAGTTAGCAGTTGCATATGATGCCATGGTAGTAGAGGAAGAGAAAAGGAAGATTTTTGATTGGAGAGAACAACATCTCTTCAGGATGGAAATGTACAAGAGAATCTCTACTAGGTTGGATGCACTCAAAGAGAATGTTACTGGAGCTCTCAAACTGATCAACAACTTTGTCACTCAGATCTCGTGCCATTATCTTCTTGAAGATGGTACATATGTCGAACTTAATGTAGTGCAGACCAAGTTTGAGAGGTTGGTTCGTGATAGTCTCGAGGGAGATCCTGTGGCATCCAAGTTGGATCACATCTTAGTGATAACAACTAGTTTCAAAAAGGCAACTTAAGAGGTCAGAGAATGTCGGAGGACGATCAGAGATGGTGACAGGGAGTTGAATAGGTAGGTTATCATCATGGACAACGTCAAAGTACTAGAGGATGAGACAATTGACCAGTTCTTGGACAAGGTGTTAGACTGTGATGACTTGGAGTGATCTATCAATTGGAACCTACAGTTATTTTTGAGGATAGAGTCAGGAGCAAAAGTTAACTCAACATTCAGTCTTGAGTTCTAATTGTTGATTTTATGCACATACATCTCGTCCTTGGAGATATCTTCACAAGAGTTTATACTTTCAGTTAGGAGTATTTAATTGATGTTAGTTATCAGTTATTTTTATTTCAATAAGAACTTGCATGTTGCACATGTCCAATTCAATTGAGTCTTGTTTCGGTTAACTGATGGTAGTTTTCCAATTAACTGTATAGTTTCCTTTATTTAGATTTAGCAATAAAATATTGCATGCTTGCAAGACTGTAGTTGACTCAAGGTGATTTTAGGGTTCCTTACACCTTTGACATCTATAAATAAGAGCACCTTTGCTCATTTGTAATTAAATTTTGCACGCAATAGTAATATATATGCTGAGCCACCTTGCCTGAAATATTGTTATTCTATATCTATTCACGAGCTTTTACTGTAATAATAAATAGTTGTGCCACCTTGCTTGAATGTTATTATTATTGTATTTGTTCATCTTAGTTAAATGGAGCTGCTATTTTGATCATTTATTGTATGCGTGTCTCGCCAATGCAATTTGTTGTCCTAGTTTTCTATCTTATGTTGTGATTAATAGTTGTTCTTTCAATCTATGCCTCTGATAGGGGTTCCTCCTCCTTGGAAATTTGGAAAGAAGAATTATCGTTTAAGTGTTGTTTCTAATAAGCTTGTTGCATATCTACGCCTTGGATAGGGGTTCCTCCTCCTTGGAAATTTAGTAATTGATCTTATCATTTGATGTCATGCCTAATAAACTTCATTTTAGCCTATGCCTTGGATAGGGGTCCCTACTCCTTGGAAATCCTATTGTAAAGTTTATCGTATACCATTCCTGCTCCTTTTTTCTCATGCTCTATTCTCTTGAGGAGATTGGATAGATTAAAAGAATTTAGTTTAGTTGTAGTTAAGATCTGTAAAAGCAGATAAAACCCTTAGCTGCAATGTTCTTGGTTTCCTTAACCTTGTGCCTCTTCTAGCTGAGTCAAAAAAGATAGGATTTAGAATAGTTTATTTTTCAACGCATATTAGCACAAGAGGGAGATTCCCCTCCTAATTTGAAGAGTGCAGTCATTACACAGTGTGCATAGCTGTTCGTACCAACTCACACTCTAGAGGTGCTAATTGTTATGCCAACATAATTATAACTTAGCATTCCTAGCTCTTGGATTCCCCTTTGGACGATTCATAATTCAAAAATTTGATGGGACCTGCTACTAGATTCTTTGGTAGGAATGTGGAGGATTACATTATTGTCTCTCAGGGGGGTAGGTGTTGGAATGTCTTAGGCTCCTATGGCTCTCTTTCCCCTAACCTGCAAAGTCTCGCTTCTTCCTTATAGGTCTTACTTTCTTAGTTTAGACTTCCTCTGTCTCCTATGGAAGATTATTTCTTTTGGGTTGCTAAAAGTAAAGGCGATTTGACTATTTGAATGACTTATGGTATGCTGACTAATAGGGGTATCCAAAGTAAATTATGGAGGATTGCTTGGAACCATCATCTTATCCCTAAGATAAATTTCTTTTGGTGGACAACCTAACACAATAGGATCCTTACCAAAGATAATCAAAGAAGGAGGGGTTTTCAAATCTTGAGGAGGTGTTTGTTGTATAAAAATAATGAAGAATCTGTGGATCATATGCTACTGCACTTTCCATTTGTTGTTGGTGTCTGGGAGATGGTGTTTCAAAAGTTAGGAACACATTGGACTTTGAATAATGATCTATGGTTTCCTTTGTGGAGGGGTGGAATGGGCCTTTCTGTCACCCCCCACCCTTAGAAATTTGGAGGCAAATACCACCTATCATCTGCTGGTGTATCTGGAAGGAAAGAAACAATAGGGTGTTCCGTGATATTGAGAAGAGCCTGAATGAAGTTTTTGGGTACAATTCAAGACTAATATTTGAGAGTCTATCCTTACTTAAGCAGAAGCCACCTGACACAACCCCAACTAAGTGGGAGATCAAAATGACTAAAGCCTAAAATTTTGATCTTGGGGTTGATTCTTTTGATAACTCCAAATCTATTGTTAGGAAAAACACTATTTGGAAACGACCGCTGGAGGGTTGGTTTAAACTTAACTTTGATGGTGCAGCCAAGGTGAACCCTGGTCCAGCCAACATAGGTGGAGTCATAAGGGATTGTTGGGGCAACATGGTCATAGGGTTTGCTGGTGGTATTGGTATACAATCTTCAATGGTGGTGGAGGATCGTGCACTACTAAAGGGTGTTGAGATTGCTATCTCTCTAGGAATTAGGTTCCTTGAGATCGAGGGGGATTCTAAAAATGTGATTGACTCTGTTAATAAGGGCAACCAACTCGGTTGAAAATTATGGGACATACTGCTAGATATTAATATTTTAATATCAAAGCTTAGTAGGTGTTACCTTTCTCATACTTTTCGAGAGGGAAATCAGGTGGATGATGACTTCACCAACATGGTGTCCACCTAGTAGCTTTGCAAATATTGGAGAAAAATTGATATTCTTTCGGAGCCCATCCAAAGGCTAATCCTCTTGGAGTAGAGGAATCAATCTAATATTAATGATTAATTGGTCTTGCTTTTTCAGGAATAGGTGGCATTCTCTGATGAATCACTAGATGACTGGGTCTGAGTGGGATGAGGTGTTCGTGGTCACGTGGGTAGCCAAGTGGGCTATCTTCCTTTTGATTACTTTTGGTGGGGCCCCTAACTCTTGTGGGCTTTCTTTTCAATGGTACAACAAATCTCTCCAAATCTCATGGATTTCGAGTATAAGGTTTAAATTTTCCTTTTCTCTTAATGATTTCAAATTAAGGCATCTTTTGTGCCTCAATTTTTTTCAAATGTACTTGAATATTTCAAATCTACCCCCACATTTATATGGTTTTGGAATTTGTGTAATTCTTGCAAGCTGATGAGATATGTGAAATTAATTACGAAGACCATTAAATTTATTTTATTTGGATTAATGTTGGATGGTCAGGTGATGATGATGGTCCTGTGTGGCAATCGTCATTGGAAATGACTATAGGTACATGTGATTATCACTATGGATTTATTAAACCTATTCATCCCATTAGGTTTTGTAAAGCCATTTGCAATGATATTATTTTTGATGTTTCTGGTGTCTAGTTTTTGTTTTTTACTCTACTGTGTTGTGGGTCACCATGGGCAGTGATTGTGTTCGGATTGAGCTAGACAACTGTGAGGAGTTCCTCCAGGATCCCCTGGCATGGCATATTTTTTTGGAATGTGGGTTAGCGCCGCTAATGGAAATCTTGTGGGCCACGATGAAATGCTATCGACCCAATTTTCTAGCTCTTGGAAGGATTGACGAGTCACCTTGGGTGGCATTGCTTTCAAAGTCAATGAAGAGGTAATTGGTAGTGCTACTGGCCTCTCTTATGAAGGTATAAAGTATTAAAAGCACACCAAATTGCAGGATTTGGTGAATTTGAATGTATTTTTCAAAGGGAATGAGAAGTCAGTCAAAAAGCAGTCTCGCTTTGACCAGGAAGCGTTGCCTCAACCATGGGATAAATTTTTCCTAGCCATTATGGAGTATGTCACTCTCGAGGGCCGCTTCAAGGTTTATTTTTTCTATCACTTACCATTGTTGAATCATTTAAGGCATAGGATGTTGCTCAATTTTCCTTTCGTCCTACTTTCCTCTCTGGAAAGTTCCATCAAAGAAACCCAAGATCATGCCATAAACAACCCTGATTCTCTACCTTTGTTACCTTTACACCAAGGGCTGATCCACAGGATTTATCATTTCCATTTGGCTTTGGTCCCGCCCAAACCCATCTCGGCTATGAGGGTGGAAGAATTAGTTTCTCCTGAGGTAAATGCTGAAAACCCTTCCCCTGCTATTTCTGCGGGTTCCAAGAAAAAATCCCCTATTATTGAAGATGTCCCTAGTACTAAGACCGTAGCCACTCCGTCCCCGAAGAAAAAGAAAATTATGACAGGTGTGTCTTTGGAAAATGTGGCGGTTGGGATTGGTGTGCAAAAAGGTAAGAAGGTAAGCACTTCTGCAGCTAAGAAGAAAGGAAAGTCTCTTCTCTCGAGAGATCTTCTGGTCTCTGAAGAAGGTAATTTAGACGAGGAAAATGATTCTAAGGGTGATACTGTGGTGGGGGCTAGTTATGATTTAGGAGTAGAGCATTTGAGTGTGAGAAGATCTCACAAACTGGCGCAGAGTAAGGAGGCCCCTGTTGACCCTCTTTCTAGTGACTCTGATAGGTCTGGAAGTAGGGTTGAAGGTCTCAAATCTATTGGAAAAAGGAAGGACACCGGCCCCATAGAAGACCCTAGTCATTTCTCGGACCTTATTCGGATGTTGTGTGAGGACTCCACTAATTCCTCAGACACTAGGGTTGGCACTAAAATAGAGATCCAAAGCAAGGAAGACAAAGTGGACGTGCTCAGTGGGCTGCAAGAGTAGGTGTCTATGTTGAACCGAAAGGTGAATTTCCTAGCTCGTTTTGCTGTCAAGCTGATTCATAAGTCATCCCTCACTCTCTCAGACGTCATTAAGGAGGAGCTAAACAAGAACACCATAGATGAAGGACCCAACTGGATTGGGGAGGATGTGTTAAACCTCCTGGTTAATAAATGGGAGGGTTTAGACAATTAGCTGTTGGGTCTACTATGGGCTGTCTTTACTGTGTCTATGCTATTTTTTGGCTGTGTCCGTGTCTATAGTTTGCTATTACTGTAATATTTTTTGCTACTTTTTGGGTTATGACTTTTTGGCCCTTTGAGCTCCTCATGTAAAGGGTGTACAACACCCTATAAATGCTGCTTATATAATCAAAAGCTTAGCATTTGATATTTTCACCATGCACACTATGATTTTTATTCACATACAAGTTTAATTCACCATGTGAAAATATTTTAATAGTTTGAATACAAGTTTAATTCACCAAAAAAATATGTTATTAGTTTGAAAACATGTTTAATTTGCTAATGAAAATATTTTATTGGTTTGAGTACATGTTTATTTTGCCAACGAAAATATTTTATTAGTTTCAAAATAGGTTTAATTTGCTAGAAAAAATATTTTATTGGTTTTAATATAGGTTTAATTTTCCACAAAAATATTTTATTGTTTTGAAAATAGGTTTAATTTGCCAATGAAAATATTTAATTGGTTTGAAAACAGGTTTAATTCGCCAATGAAAATATTTTATTGGTTTCAATAGAAGTATAATTTTCCAAGATTTTCTACAAACTTCTAGTGATTAAAAAATATTCATCAATTGAATTTATATTTTTTCTTCCAAAAAAATTCTATTTTTTTGTGAATTATACAAAATTCGTCAGGTTTTTAACCTTTTTTCAAAGGGGGTTTCTTAAATTTATCCCTAGTTCGCCTCCATCTCACTCAATTTGAGTTGGAATATGAACTTTGCAAATTCCTACATATCCTAGATCTGAATCAGTGGTGATTCTAGAATTTATGTTGCAATTAAACTAAGTGGGAAGTGAGCGATTCCTTTGGATGTGTTTTTTTTTTGTTGTTTGTATTACATTTAAAATTTATTTTTAACAATATTTTTATCATGTTTGTGAAATATTTAATATGCATTTATTTGAAAATATTATTAATTATTCCTTAGTGAATTTAAGTTGGCTTGAAGATAATCTAGATGGTCTATTTTTTCTACCAAATATAATGAATTATGGTTGAATTAAGAGAAATCATATTTGTAAAAGTTGTATCTAAGAGTAGTGCTAGAGGTGGAACTAGTGATTACAAAATGGAACAAACCATGACCTACAAATGATTTTCTAGTAAAAAATAAAAAAAATTCTATCACACTAAGGAAAATAATCAATCTACAAAAATACTAATTATTAAGGCAGCTAATATTTGACTACCCATAGATGGGGATAAGAGGAAAATATCCATAGGGTATGTTTTTTTTTTATATGTTCAATATGATAATTTCACTCATAATTAGTGTTGGCTCAATATAAATTTAGAGTGATAGCTATGAAGGATTAAGACTATACATATACCTCACTATCCCATATTTGAGGTACAAATCAAATAAATTACTAGGGATAACCTCTTGTAAGTGCATTAGATAATTTAGGCATTCAAATATAATTTGGATGAGGTTACAAAAAATATATGTGGTGTTGTTATATACCCAATGTATGTGGAAGCTCATGACCATATACAAAGGCTATATGAGGCCTAAGTATTGAAGTCAAAACTCTCCTCACTTTAGGATCCTTTATGGGGAATCTAGCTTAGACAATAATGATATCACTTTTGAACATATATGAAAACCATTGGCACAAGGCTTCCAATCTAAAAAAGATAATTGTAAGGGGGAAATTGGTACAACTCAAGAAAGTTATTTATTGCTATTGCCATTGTGCCCACTTTTCGATCACCAAGATTGTGAGAGGTCAAGGTGAGATAATATAGTGGATAGTTGTAGAAAACCATAAAATGGTAATTTTATTTAAAAATGAACCTAAAAAAAATATTTGATACCAAATGAAATGAATCTACAAGGAAAATAAGATAATACACAAAATATGTAGAATAGAGAGAAATAAAATGCTTTATATTATCTTAATAGTGCCACTTAGATGGGACAACCTCCTAATAGAGTTTATAATCCAAATAAAAATATCCAAGATATCTTCTATTTAGAAAATTATTATAATATAAAGAGTCCAAGTAAAGATAAAAACTACTATACCATACATGTAGAATATATACTTTATTCTAAACTAACTCTAGTGGGGTGACTTACAAAGCATATTGATAATTATATAAATAAAATAAGAATTATACAAGCATATGTTTAACACATTATCCAATATGTACATGGGAAAATCATTTGAAGATAAATTTTCATAAAGCATCATTTCATTATAAAACACTTACAAAATGGTCTATTAAAATATAGACAAATGTAGGGAACAGTTCTCCTTACTACCATATAGCCAACAATACCTCAGGTGAATAATTATATAATTCACTATAAATCTTCAAATTCTCACTCTTTTCAATGAGAGATAAGCTCCTTATATACATGATAAGGGGTGAAAAATACCTGAAGAGGTCTTAGTCACACTTATTCAAAATAATCATTTGTACATAATTAATAATTTAATATATATTAGATTATTAATTATTAAATGGTATATGATTTATAAAGCATATAATAATCATTAATTTTTATATTCTTATATTAAATAATATATAAATTTTATAAGGGTACGACCCCTAATAATATTATATTCTAACACTCGAGCCCCTTAATAATAATAGGAAACATCCCTTTTAAATTTTTATAAAATAAAAGATGAAAACATCATTAACCCATGTATTCTTTAATAGTGATAAATAGGGAAACAAGTTTATATATAGAAATAAAGAACATGTATTCTAGACTGTACATTAAAGTCATATCATAATTTATAATCTTATTATTTTAAGAATATTCTTTATATAAGTTCTTATAAAGTTTTTCTTGGAATAAAAAACTCCTCAAACTAGCCTCCTCTAGTTTTATTACATGACACCTACGAGTATTATATAATACAATTATTTTTCAAGTGGAAGATTTATAGAGGCAATAATTTACAATATATCTAAAGGACTTAAACATATAATGGCTAGAGATCTTATGAACTATGCTTGTTAGATTTTACATCAAGGATTTAGCCACTAGGTGATGTCATTTACAATCACACCCCCCCTTGGTGACATCACCTAAGACCAATAATTGATTTGAATTTTGAGAATTTGATATTACAAAGAGGTTAAAAATATGATTTTTTGAGATTCAAGCCTATTTTTCCTTGATCATAATATATCTTCCATTTGATAATAAGATGAATAGACTATGATAACAATTTTTTATGATGGAAAAATTTTCATTGAATGAAGTTATCACAATCTTCAATGTTCTTTTCTTATTTTTAATGAAAAAATAACTCTACTTCATATAATGAAGTGGCACTTTTACTAGTACTCAAACAAAACTCTTCCATTAATCTTCTAACCTACACATTAATTCTTCTAGATATGAATTTTTATTTATCTTTTTTATTAAAGATCCATATAGAGGCTATCTTGTTTAATTATTACTCCATTCATGGGATAACACCTACATCATTTTATTTTAAAGACATAGTTTGAGGTAGATTTCCTGTAAATTGGATCACCAGTATAGTTAGTAACACAATAATTAAAATAATTTTATTCTTGGTGTAGGAATAATAAAATTTACAATATATTACTATTTTTAATATCAAATTTTCACTTTAAAATGTTCATATAGTATTTGGAAAAAAACTAGATTTAGGTTTCAAATAAATACTAGTTGTAATAACAACTAGTTTGATCATATTATATTTCTTATAGTATTGTGCATCCTTTGTTTGAAATATTTGTACTTGATTCTAGAATATAGTAAATTTGAATAATGATGGGCTTGATTCCTCAATAATAAGGAATTATCTATATATGACATACACATAACTTTTAGCCCATAAATTGTGTCATTATACCCTCACCCCAAAAAAAAAGAAAAAAAGAAAAATCCATCCTTAGTTTTCAAGACCATTAAGATATGCGACTATCATAAAATTAAGTAAGCATGAGTTTCTATATTTTTAAGTAGTAAGTAGTCATCTACTAAGTATATAATAAAAGATCTATAAATAAATTCTCTAAGAAATGGGTGAACTATTATTTCCAATCTTTCTTCTCAAGTAGTTTATTAGGGTGATAATCACCCATTACAAGTGAGTGTACTATAGTAAAAAAAATTAGAGGATGTATGAAGCTCGGTAATTTTTCAATGGTGAATATTCACTAATTAGCTAATAGTTGAAATTTGGGAATCAAAATTTGGCTAATAGTTTAAGCTATAAAGGCAAATTGAATTGTCATAGTTTTTACAAAATTTTATTTTAGTCTTATTTAAATTTCTAGAGTGTTTATTTCATTAAAATTTCTAACTCAAAAATTTTCCACAGTATTCGATACATGATTAGATCATATTTGCCTAAGTTTTATAATTTAGTATAGAAATACAAATTAATTTGCCAATAATATATCATAATTGTAAGTTATTTTAGGGCCATATCACCAATCTTTAGTTGCAACTATAGATTTATAATATAATCTAATGAACCTCATTGTCTTCCATGAGATAAAATATACCCACGATTTGTAATGCTCATAGGGCCCATATTTGATTCTAAATCATTCATCTTAATGGAGATCAACAATCCAAAACTAATTTCAAGCTCCATGGCCTTTATAAATTGTAGGTACATTTTACCTTGCGAAATACAACAAGGGTTGTTAAATTATATTTTAAATCAATTGTGGCAACTAAATATTATAGAGTCTACCCCTTAAAGCCATCAATCATTTCCACCTTCAGGCTCCTACTTTTTTTTTTAAATGGAAGGATTCACCATAGTAATTAATTCATTTTCATATAATTTTCCAAAATTCACTAAGATATTTTTACAAAATTTTAGTGATGTAAAGGTCACCAATAAAATTATTATTTTTTTCAAAAAAATGAAAGATTATTCACCATTAGAAATTAATATTTTTTTCAAAAAATGAAAGATTTTTTAGGATTTTATATCTCTTTTTGGGAGGGGGTTTATTAAATTTATCACTAATGAAGCTCATATTAATAATAAATATATGTATATTAAAATTTTGAAAATAGACCTCTTTACACTCATCTAAATTGGGATGATTATTTTAGTTACACTATAAAAAAATTAGAGTACACACACTTAAGTGAAATTGAAACATTAAATCCATAAATATAACTTGATAGAAGTGAATATAAATTAGTGATCATAATTTATTAATATGAATTTTTTATTACAATTATCTAAATAAGTAGCTAATATTCTTGCTTATATGTAAAAACTAGTTATTGTGAAAAATATATGATACATAATAAGGTAAGATCAATCAATAGTAGTAGTATTCCTTAGATTGAATAATAGGGTGTCATAATAGAATATTTCCAAAGATATGTTGAATATTTTCTTATGTTATTCTTAGTAGTATTCCTTAGATTGAATAATAGGGTGTCATAATAGAATATTTCCAAAGCGATATTTCGGCTTATGTTATTCTTAATAACGAGATGATAATTTAATTATATAGGTTGAAATATTTCCATACAAGAAAGCATCTCAAAGCTACCAATCTATCAATAAATATATTAATTCATGGCATACAAAAGTTTCTTTGGGAAAAAAAGGTTGACTTATAAAATATATGTAAACACAAACCTTACTATTTTTTTGTTTGAAATGAAGTAAGATTTCCAAATAAAATAGTGAATATCTTTGATAAAGCCACATAAATTAGATTTTTAATTTATTCCTCTACTGATTAGGAAAATTTTCAAGCTATGGGACATTGTTTCTTACAAGTGTGATTCACATTATTTTTGGTCACCATGATGAAATCATTCATCTCTTCAATATCAATCTATTCTTGGGAGAGTATTTTATAATATTTGAAGAAGATCAATAATTCATTTATTTTATTTAGGAAAATAATTGGCTTAGATTTTTTAAATCTTAACAAATACCTTGTTTCTAATAATTACACAATTTTATACTCGAAAATGGATAAATATAGGAGGAAGTTCTTGGTTTCAAGATTTTCTTAAGATCAATTTATAAGTCTTCAATTGTAAAAGGTTAATTTTAGGAAAAAAAATAATTTGTCTTAATATTTTTGAAAATTTGTTTCTATAAAATTGAATTTGTTTATAATCTTATCATAGATTTTCAATATTTTTTTAAATGTTTAAAAAAATCAATTCTTCCAACTAACTATCTAAAGTGATTGGGCATATAATTTGTAGGCTAGCATTTTCTAACATGACCAATAAAGCATGTGTAGTAAAAGAATGAACATATAGCATACAAATAATAAGGTTAAAATGTAAGGGCGTAACTTAGTGAAGGTGAGCATTTGAATAAGGATGTCATAGACAATGCACAATAGCACATGCTAGAGGGATCAAAATATAGTGCCAAAGTCTAACGGAGGCCATCCTGTCCAAGAAAAATAGATTTGTAGAAATCCAAATGGACACACATAAAAAAATACTTGTTGACATTAATAGAGAATAATTGAGATATTAGAGACATATTTAGTGGATTCAATGTTCAAATGAATTTCTTGCAAATTCCTTTTAAATTGTTCTATTTAAAATGAATTTCAGTGAGCAATGATTGTGAGAATTAACATACGAAGAAAGGAAAAAAACTGTCCTCCCAAGTATCACTATTAATATTGCTGAGATGTGTGATAAACCTTTGCCAACATGATGAAGACCTAGTCAAGGAAGATCTAGCCAATGAACACAAATATGGCATGTCTGTCTACTTTTTATGATTGGAAGCAATAGTATTGGAGTCATTTGTTTGAAGAAGATTACATAAGGGAATTTATATTAAAAATAGGTAAAAACGGTCTTTAAGATTAATGATATGGCTTCAGACAAATTCACCACCAACAATTCATCACCAAAATTGACCACCAGCAATTCACCGCCACGGATAATTCATCGCATTAGTATTTTTTAATATATATTTTCAAGATCTTGAGATTTTTTTTGCAAAAGAATAATTTCCATCACATTAATAATAGAGATGATTGATATTGTTTAATAAAATAAAATATATTGAAAAATGTTTTCATTTTTATTATCATAAATCAAAATTTCTAATTGTATATGCGATGAATTATCCACGACGATGAATTGGTAGTGGTGAATTTTCCACAGGATGAAGTTGTCATTACAATGAATTGTTTGAGGGTGAATTTTCCATAGATGAATTGTTAGCAGTGAATTTTCCTAAAACCGATGATATATGCTTTGTTTCTCTCAGTGATTGCCTTGAACATTAGATGTCAAACTTCTTTGATTTGAACATTGCCAATAACAGTGTAGTAGTGATCATTTTGCTACAAATGGTAACACAGATAGGTGTATTATCTTGACAACCATTAATGACCAAAGAAAACCAGTGAACTACGAAGCACATTATAATAGAGAAACATTATAGCGAAAACATAAAGTATCTTCACCATTGCTCTACTACATTTCGGTTGCTTATAGATCCAACTGACTCGGTGGGAGCTGCAATGCGGGCATAGGTGTAGATGGCATAAGCATCATCTATCGTTGAGGAGCACGATGATCAGGGAGCTTTGGACATACATTGACATCTACTATCCCTTATTTGAAACGGGCTCGGGCCATGTGTTTTCTATCCATCTAAGGAGCTAGAATCTATATTATCCACTACCATATCATTTGTCATTTTAGTGTCCCCAGTACTATGCAGCGGATAATAGGTCTCAGTTTCATTCCTCACAGGCTAAAAATAAAACTTCTCCATGTAACATAGAAATTATCTTTCTGGTTACTAACCATTAGGCGATTTCTAGGAAAAGGCAACGAATAAGACATGGTTGAAAATTCTTAGTTACATAGTCACATCTTTGAAGCAGTATCGGACTTTGTTGATCCAGTGAATGACCCAGTTGGTGATATAGATTCAAATATGCCTGGCTTAACCGGCACACTCTAAGCGCTGACTTACTTAGGTGGCCGGACCCGTGGGCCCCATTAATCCGATCTTTCTGATTCTAACATTTCTACGTTTTCGTTTTCTAAGGATTTCGTTCCTGTAATCTTTATTGTTCCTCCGTTTGAACGTTTGATGTCCGTAGCTGTTTGTTTGCACTGTTAAGAGGTTTCTTTGGCAAGTGGACTAGTCCGAACTCACATTTTTAATTTTGAAAATTATGACTTAACTATTTCAGTAGATTTAGATTCCCGTTAGCTCACAGTTATGCACTATGGATTTATTTTCCTAAAAAAATGTTTACACGTTTGTTTATATGTAAAAAGGCCCCGTGCATGTGTCTTTTATTTTTTTTCTTTTAAAAGAATAATCAATGATATTAAAAAAGAATTAATTTTATGATTTAAATTAAAATATAATTAATTTTTAATAATTTAATTTAAATATTGTAATTCAATTTTTTAGTTTTATAAAATAATATTGTAATTCAATTTTTGTAATCTTATAAATTAAGAATTATTATTAGTGTCTTTTGATTTATTTTAATAATATAAGATAAAATTTAATTAGATAAAATAAAGAATTATATTTGTAAAATAGATTATTAATGTACAAATTTGAAGTTAAAAATTTATATTGTGGTGGTCATCAAAACACACATTATGGTTAAGGATGCATCTATTTAGATGCTTAAGGAAAAAAATTACTATTTGTTGTAATTGAAAAACATTACTATAATAATGTGTACTATAGTAATGTTTTCCCAGTTAAAACAAATTTTGAGGAGAAAAAAACCTCTAATAGTAATGTGTACTATACATACTAATAAACAAATAATGAGTGGAAAAGTTCAAGGATTTTCATAGAAGTATCACCAACATTCAGTAGAATAATTTCTATCACTTGAATGTTTGTTGCCTTTGACTAATCCTCTTTGGTTTCTACTTATATTTTTTGGAGTTCTTTCCAATGCATCTAACAACTTCATTTTTTGATAAGAAATCTAGGAGATATGACCCCATCAAGTTGGGGTACCAAAAATAATGAAGATGGATGGTTGATGCATATTACCTAATTTGTTTCCTTAAACATCTAAATAAATGTATCCAAAATAAAATTACCTAATTTTGATAATGATAATATGGTTCTCTAGAAGTAGTAACTACTTCACCTCTTTAAACCTATTTAATATATACTAATGTAGCATATAAAGAACTTATTGACATTGTTGAATCTATGGAAAACCAAGTAATAAATGGAACTGATACAAAGTATAAAAATATATTCATTTAGAGTTGATCTTCTTTACTGATCCAAAGTAAAAAATATATTCATTTTTAGTGATCCAAAGTAAAAATGATCTTTAGAGTTGATCTTCTTTCAAACAAACTACCAAAAGTAAAATAAAGAAACCCATAGCCACAATTGCATTCCAATAGTTATCTTAAGGGAAACAATTGAATTCTCATATTATAGCTAATAAAAATATATATATTTTTTTTCAAGTATATGTTAAATTGACAAGTAAGATCAATAAGAACACCCTTAATTGGTTTGTAGTAAACATAATCTCTAGCATATAAAGGTCCATAAAAACCATTCACAAGGATCTCATCAAGTGAAAATGTACTAATTGTTATAGAAGAAGATGTAGAATTATTATTGTAACGCCCCGCCATGCAACCCTAGGGGAAGTTGCAATCTACTACACAAACGAACTATTTTTTTTTTTTTTAAAGAACAATTAATATGCAAGTTCACTAACTATTGCCGACCAATCCCTTAAGGTTACGAGACTGAGTTACTTAAAACCAAACAAGAAACATGAATTAAAACATAACATTTGATTTACTTAACAATTAAGTTCACATACATTCCATACATAATATTTTGCATCAAAGAATAAGAGATACCACTTGGTTTCAAATAACAATTAATTTACAATAAGATTACAATGCTCATTCCCCGAATGAGATAAATCCAATAATCATGATTACATATTACAAATTCCACCTCGAGAACAATGAGGGGTAATAAAATACAAGATCAACATAAGAATAAAGCATGACAAGGAACTGGATCCCACGAGCTCTCCAGCTGGAAATCTCATCCCCACGAACAAGAAGAAAACCAACGGATTAAGGTGCACGTTCCACCCAACTGTGTGATACCCAAAGGCTTACCCCCTGTGCTAGGAGATAGTAACCAGGATTCCAACACAAGACCATCTACCACTAGACACAGGCTAAGACATAAACTGAACTGAAACAACTACAACCACAATATCACTTAGCACAAAGGTTACAATGCTTCCAGAGAGCAATGATCATGTACATCACTCAATAATTGACTAACTGTTAACTTAGGAAGAGTGTCATACATAAATTGCCATGAGTTACCCTGGCTCAACTGTCTAAGGCAACCAAACCCACATCTTGGGCTATCCAGGCTCAACTCTACCATCCACTGGACCCTCATGCAAAACTATGCATCTCATCTCATCTCAAGCCTTAACAAACACAAGCTTCAAGAGAGAGACATTCATTATCTTTATTTAGTGTGAAAGTGCCCCATTAATTCTTTTAAGTTATCACTTAATTAAACCCTAGGTGAGTTACCCTGGTGCCCCTTTGTGTGCTGGACCCCCACAAAGAGCCACTCTCCTATCGACAACACAACAACAGTACAATACCACAATCCAATGGGTAGACTTAGACAAAATGACCTCTCCAATCCAAGGAGGTAACAATTCAAGGAACCCACTCCAAACACTAGAAGCAACAAGGTCAAAACCCTCTCCAAACGCTGTAGGAAAACAAATTACAAAACCCACTCCTTCCAAAGGAGGCACAAGTTACATAACCCTCTCCTAATCCCAAGGAGGCACAAATCCCCGTTCATGGAAACCGGGTACAACCACATAATACAACTCTACGCAATTCCCAAGGCGATTCTTAAATTGAACCATTACATAAAACATCCCATCTTAGAGAACTCCTCTGGAAGACTTACTAGACAATTAACCCCATTGCCCAACATTGAGAATGAAAGAAAACATTATTTAAAAATAATTTCAGACAACTCAACAAACTAATGTTAGGGTTTCCTAAACTTGAGTCAATCAATTACGTCGCACAAGAAATTAAGTAAATAATTAACATTATTTGCACAAACTCAATAGTAAATCGAAGCATGTTGACAACTTTAAGGAGTTTAAACCAATAATTAAATTTCGTTCTCCCAATTACATATATTAATAAAAAAAAATCAACTTTTAAAATAAAAACATTTGATTCTTTAAAATCTACTTTTAAATAAATCATTTGACTATTAAAATTCAACATTCTAAATAAATCATTTAAATATAAAATCTACTTTTGCTTCTATTACGTAACAAAAATCCTCTTAAGATAATCTATATTTAAATCTATCCATTTAATTTCATTTGTCTCAATTATCCGTAATAATCAAAGCTAAATTTTAAATAAATCAAACATTTGACTATAATATCACTTTATGCATCTACTAAAATAAAGAACCCGTTCAATATCAATATATTTAAATATAAAAGTATATTAACATGCATATATACAATTAAATATTCAATGTATATATATACAATCATATACATATATATTTGACTATAATATCACTTTATGCATCTACTAAAATAAAGAACCCGTTCAATATCAATATATTTAAATATAAAAGTATATTAACATGCATATATACAATTAAATATTCAATGTATATATATACAATCATATACATATATATTTGATTAAATAACTATTATTTAAACAAATATTTAAAACACCCATTTAAATGCTAAAATCAAAGTATATAAAAATAAATACTATACACATTAATTAATTAATATATATATATATGCATTATATATATATATAAATGTTATATATTAATAATAAAAAGAACATAATATATATATATATATATATATATATATATATATATATATATATATATATATATATATATATATATATATATATATATATATATATATATATATATATATATATATATATATATATTTATATATATTTACATATACAAATATATATATATACATATATATTTATATTATATATATTATATAATATATGCATATATATAATATTTATATATTATAAATTATATATATACAATTTTTTTTTAAAATAATGAAATAAAAAAAATAAAAATGAAACCCTAACATTCCTGTGGGCCATGCGGCCCAAACAGGGGACGCAACCACTGTGTGGGTTGCGAAGCCCCAGGGCTCCCACGTAGGGGTTGCTGCCCAGCAGCCTCCCCCTCATGGGGACGCCGCCTGTGTGGGCTGCGCTGGGCGTGGCCTCCACAGGCAGTGCCTCCTTTGGGGCGGATATGGGGCAGCGTCCACCCCCACAAAAAAAAACCAAAAAAAACATTTATTTTTATTTTTAAAATAAAATCTCTATCCCAGAACAAAACTAGTCTCCTCTGGTTTATGGAAAATACTCATACAAAAAAAAGATGGAATAATTTTGTTTAAAAAAATTTCTTTTAAATGCAAACAAACTTCTTCACCATATACATTTATATGTAAAAATATAGGTAAATATATATTTCTATAATCCTTTTTCAATCCAAACTGTGCAAATGCACCATACAAATTTGCAATAGAATAGATTTGCCAACACAAATTTCTTGGTTAAGTTTTCAGTTTGAAATGAAAATGCCTTATTGATCTCTTTAAATTTTCTATTGTAAGATTCTTGTTTTTTGATTTTTCTCTCCTAATCCAATAGAATTTTGCAAGTTTTGAATCCATTTCACATGGGTTTGATTGAATTTAAACAACATTTCAAAGATTTCAAAACATTCATCACAAGGATTTAAACTCTTTTCAAAATGAAACAAAGCAAGAACAAAGAGGAACCTGATTTTTCTTCCAAAGGTTGAAGCCTTCAACAATGGTGTTTTCCAATTCCTCTTTTAAAACCAGCTCAAGCAAGAATCTCCATCTTCTTCACAAATCCAAGCAAAGCCAGCCAAAAAAAACTCCCTCCCCAAATTGCCCCATTGAAAAATTATATGAAATTTTCATTTGCTAAAAAAATAAAGGTTTTCCCCAAATTGGTCAAACCCCTAAAATATCCCCACCCACTAAATTTATTGCACAATTTGGAGGATATTTTCTATTTCTTTTAAATTTAAAACAAGTTTCTATTTTATAATTCCAATCACATGCATTTCCAAATTTCTTTAAAACAAAATAATACATTCTTTGTAAATAATTTACTTTCTCAATAATTTCCAAGGAGTGAAATTAAAACGCCTTTTCATTTATTTTATTTATTTATTTTAATTTATCTCCAACTATCCAAATATGATTTATATTTATATTTTGATTAAATCTTAATATCCAATAATTTCCCAAAACAACTATCACATTTAATAAAACACCATTAATATAATTACTCAATAAACTCAATCTAATTTTATTAATTAATTCAAATCAATCAATCAAATAAATGACATTTCAACATTGCAAATAAATACATTTCAACATCAATTTAACTACGCAAGCCATTTAATAACCTTTAAAATTTGCAATTAAATAAATACTCAAGATGCAAGGGACTGAATTAAAACAACCAACCCGACAACAACTCGATGACACGCTATGACTAGGGTGATGACTTGGCACAAAAAACCTAGCTACTATCTCCCAATCAATTTCCGTTGGTCAATGGACATGCTCAAACCTGTGAACCAGGTGGAGTCGATGTCATGTACCTTTCAACCTGCAACAAAGAGTACATCGAACATGCATATATATATATAATATGATCAAACACACTATGAAGAGGAAATCTCAGAATCATAGGGCACTCGCAAGCAAGTGATACAATCCCATCCCCTTCACCAATACAATATCACTAAATGATGCATCTAACATCAATGATATGATCACAAGCATAAAACATCATTAAATCAATTATTTGCTAAATTAATCCAAAACATGTCATAAAGATAACATCAGAATAAATAACATCACATCAAAATATAATGTTTACATTGGTTAACAGATAACGGTCAAAAGTAACCAAGTTCCAAAGTCAAAGCATAGTTAAACACAATCATAACAAGGAAGAACACTGCCGATCCAAGAGCCAAAACAGAGGGGTGTTACAATTATAATCATCATTAAACATGCCCACAAAATTATTTTTAGAATCATGTAAATCAATATGCTTTAAAAAATCAATATTATATTATTCGTTATGTGAAGATTGTGCCTTAAGAAATCTATTGTTATAAGAAATCCTCATGAATGTAATTCACCAAATGAATATCACTTGACACCGTAACAAACCAACATATAGTCTATAGAATTTTTTCTCAAGGCACATGAGTGTCCTAGTAGCTTTGGCTAGACCTATATAGTTGTATGAAAAAACCTAACAAGTAATCATAAAAATAAAATAATAAATACTTAAGAAAATTCATACTAAAATCTAGTAGATTTTTGCTATGTATTAAAATATTTTTAAAATGGTTACAATGATGGGGTTTTTATGCAATTTCTTTCTTGCACTACATTGAGTATAATTGGAATACTTCACATCTATGTAGCTTTATCCTATCTTGAGCTACATACCTTTAAAGAAAATTATGAAATCATAATTTCTTTGATTAATAATTTTTGTATCACTCTTACGTATCTTTGAAATGATCATTACTTTGATAAATCAATAATACCTTCATAATTGTTTCATTTTTATAAATTTGTAAAAAATTATATTAAAAAGTAGCAATAACACCTAGAGATGTTATCAAATGACCAATAGACACAAATTTTATAATCTTCTCAACCAAAGAACTACTTAAAATAACTACCAAAAACCTAAATGTGTAGTATTTGGTTAATAAGATTATATAAATATTTATGCATATCTACCATTTGATAGCACCTTTAAGTGTTGTCACTAAATACCAAAGGGGACTAAAATAGAAAGCAAATAAAATGAAAATCATGTCATATGATCTTAGCCTAAATATATAAAAAATAGGTATAATAAAGGAAAGAAAGACATCAATCTTTCTAACAAGCAACTTCTCATGTTTGAGCTGAACACTAAGAATATTGACTAGCAAATATATAATTCTACCGTACTCTGTTTCTCTTGTTTCAAATCTTTGAACTTTGCCACTCATTATTTGTTTATTATATTGTATAGTACACATTACTATTAGATGTTTTTTTCCCCTCAATTATTTATTGTAATTGGAAAAGCTTTTCATTTAATAACCATAAGATGTGTTTTGATGACCACCACAATTTAAATTTTTAATTTCAAATATGTACATTAATAATCTATTTTACAAATATAATTCTTTATTTTATCTAATTAAATTTTATCTTATATTGTTAAAAAAAATCAAAGACACTAGTAATAGTTCTTAATTTATGAGATACACAAAATTAATTACAATATTATTTTATAAAACTAAAAAATTGAATTACAATATTTAAATTAAATTATTAAAAATTAATTATATTTTAATTTAAAATATAAAATTAAATATTTTTAATATCATTGATTATTCTTTTAAAAGAAAAAAAATGAAAGACACATGCACGGGGCCTTTTTTACATATAAACATTTTTTTTTAGGAAAATAAATAGAACATTTTTTCCATAGTGCATAACTATGAGCTAACGGGAATCTAAATCTACTGAAATAGTCAAATCACGATTTTCAAAATAAAAATGTGAGCTCGTACTAGTCCACTTGCTGAAGAAACCTCTTAACGGTGGAAACAAACAGTTACAGACATCAAACGTTCAAACGAAGGAACGATAAAGGTTATAGGAATGGAATCCTTAGAAAACGAAAACATAGAAATGTTAAATACAGAAAGATCAGATTAATGAGGCCCACGGGCTCGGCCACCTAAGCAAGTCAGCGCTTAGAGTGTGCCGGTTAAGCCCGACCATTAAAATATAATAGATAAGCTTCTAAACACAATTAGACAATCTCAATTGCAGCCACAATAGAAAGCACCATGGTGGTAGGTGTCAAGAATTTGGAAATCATGATAGAGGTAGAGGAAAAAAGATTAGAATCAGTGGATTCTCCCAAAGAATCAAACCTAATGCTCTTTGAGTTGTCAGATCTACAAAAGTACAAATAGTGTAAACGATTTTAGTAGTTTCTTACGTGGAAGGAAAGTGGTGATGTAATATCTAAGTAATAAACTTGATTTGAGGAGTAGCATGTCTATTTGGTCTTCAAGTCACTAAAAGTATAGATGAAATTCCTATATTCTTTATAGTTTGATGTCTATATTCTGTTCCAAAGCACCCATTTAGTGCGGGTTGGGTGGGTGCAAATGATAAGAGTGTCAAGAAAAATATATAAAAGCATCTCATGAATTAAAGAACACAATTGCCAACCAGGTTAACATTAATTGATCACTTATAATTTTTAAACTAGGTGACACATGTTCCTCAATTCTAAGGAGGAAGGTATGGTTGAATTTGATATAATCAACCAAAACATTTAATAAAAGGCATGATCATGTTACATGTCCTTTCCGAGAGAGGAACACATTCTGTCAACATGGATTGATAAATGGTCATGTATGTTTGAGATGTCAAATTTATAAGAGGAAGGAATAACATAAATTTTATTTAAGAATAAAAGCATTAGTGTAGAATGAGCAAGATGATTAGAAAATGTAAGTTAATATTAGTTAATTTATTTTATTTTTATCATAAATTAGATGAAATTTATATTCTTGAATTTTTATTTATATTGTAATATTATAAATTAAAAGAGGGGTAAAAATTTATTCAAACTAAAAGAAAGAAGTACAAAGCAAGGGCATTACACAACCCTATCAATATTTATTAAGTGGTTCAATTTTTGAGACAAATCTGGGGGTAATTGACCCCTATCCACAATGTTCCAATTCTGCAAATGATTAGAGGCCCATTTGGCCGAACAATCCGCAACTCTGAGTAACTGATTCCAAGGAAGCACATAGATTAAGAATCTATTTTGTAATATTATCATTTTTTAATACTTTTACGAATATGTAAAAGAAAAGGAAGTTCTATGTGTTTTCATGTCATTCATAAATCGTGCTCTCAAATTTAATGTAAATCTTTTACCTATATTTGTTGTAAATTTAAGATACATTTCTGGAAGGTTAAAAATTTAGAATTCTTGATTTGTGGATGTTTAGATGATGAAATTGATGAGGGTGAACTGTATACATTACGTTCTTTGGAGGATCACTATTTCATTTGTCAAGCATGTTGTGGATTGATGATCCATTGATTTGTAAAGTATTGAACATGATCCCTTATGTGATAATTTTCGTGCGACATACCATATTCTACTTTTCCAACATTATGAGCCTATATATCATTATGAGTTATTGTTGATGGAATTTAGTACAAAATGTTAATTTTTATGTGAAAGACACTAATAAAAATGATTAACAAAGCCTAACTTTCTTTGATACCATGCTAGAAATTAGAATATTAGGATATTGGTCATTATAAATAAAATAATAAATAAATAAAATAAAAATTTACAAGCATAGATTTAACACAATGCATAACATGTACATGGGGAAATACATTCTATTTAAAAAACCATATAAAACATCATTTCATTATAAAATGTTCACTTACAAAATAATCTATTAAAATATAGATCAAATTTGGGGAACACTTATCCTTACTTCCACATGGTTAATAATACCTCATGTCCATAGTGATAGAATTCACTATGAATCTCAAAATTTTCACACTCCTCTCAATGAGAGAGTACCTCTTTATATATAGGAGAAGGGGTGGAAAAACCCTTAAAAAAATTTAGTCACACTTATTCAAAACAACAATGTGTATGCAAATAATAATTTCTAATAATTATTAGATTATTAATATTAAATGATATATACTTTATAAATAATATAAATTTTGATAACCTTATATTATAACAATAAATAAATTTTAAGGGTAATTATCCCTAATAAAGTTATGCTCTAACAAGTGGATAGTTGTAGAAAGCTAAAAAATGGTAATTTTATATAAAATGACCCTAAATTTAAGATTTGATACCACATGAAATGAATCTACAAGAAAAAATAATATAATATAAAAAATATGTGGAATACAAAGAAATAAAAATAATTTATATTATCTTCATAGTGATACTTTGAAGGGGGAACCTCTTAATAGAGCTTATAATTCAAATACAAATATCCAAGGTATCTTCCAATTGGGAAATTTTGATTAGATAAAGTAGGAAGGGCTTGAACCCATTATAGATTAGTCAAAGAGACAAAAGAGAGGAGTCTCACAAGGAATGAGACAACAAAAAGACTAAAAACAAAACACTAAGAAAAAAGACTAGCAACAAAGAAAGAATCCCAAAGGAGAGACAAGATCAACTGCCAATAAGAGAGTAGTAGAAACCAACAAAGCTTTAGATTAGAGCCTAGAACTAGAAAATATAGTCAAGGAGGTTTGAACCCAAGTTTTTCCAAAGGCCTCAAAAGAGGGGTAGGGTTGGAATGTAATGTCTTTCCAATTTTCAATTCAATTGATAGTTTCTCAAGCATGAGTTTCCTTTTAACCTTGTGAGACACTCCTTTTCCCTCAACAGAGTGGTCCAACAATATCTTTCCCTCCAAAGGGATTTGAGGACAACCAACTTTAGTCCACACCTCTTTCATTCCCAACATTAGCTCCTCCTAGGGTTGAGGAACATTAGAGTTCATCTTTTTATGAAGATCATTGCACAAGGAGGAAAAAATCCCAATATTATGGAAGGGACCAAATTACTATTGAGAAAGGTATTTCTTTTGAACAATTGTCAGCAAAAAATATGGCATTGGACTAACAAAGAGAAGCAAAGAATAAAATTAGAAGGTACAACAATTTTTATGAAAATAGTGATCTACCATCTATTAGAGTAAAAATACCAGAATCTCTATTATACGACTTGTAGAGAAGAAAATGGTCACAATAAAAATTGCTGCCTTTTAGTCTATGAGGAAGGATCTTGGTGAACCATAAACTAGTACAGAGTTTGAAGAGATCAAAGAAGATTCAAAGTTTAGCAATTTGTGGAATAAAGAGCATCACTATGAACATGAAGAAAATGAGGATGAATCTAATAATGATAGGGAAGAACAATATGCAAGTAAAGCCAAATCTAGTTTGAGTGAAACCACAAAACAAACATATACTTTAGGAGTAGTCATAGACAAAAAATTGGGTTATGAAGACCCTTGGGTGTTGGTTTGGAGTCCTCGAGGTCTCATAATGTAGTTTATGCTCTCAAACCCCAAACTTGGAGCACAACTTAACATTGTTGGGAAGCTTAGAACCAATCTCAATGCAAACACAAAATATGACATAAAGAAAACTCGTTCTAGCTTTTGTGAAAAAAACAATAGTAATAAATTGATCAATGGCTTCAACAATGCCATGAACGATATTTTCATCCCATAACTCTAGAGGGAGCTCTAGGAGATAAACCCAGATAGGGACCAAGTTAATTTTGGAAACAACAAAATTTTCTCACCATATTTGTAAATGAAGGACTTAGGCCTTATAGAGAAACCAAGGACCTACTAGAAGAACTTGGGAGTAGCCTTTGAAGATACTAAGGAGAAGAAAAGGAACCCATTCTTTAGAGCCTTCACACTCAGTAGACTAGAACCAACCTAGACCTTAGACACCCAAATATGAATATAATCAATGTTTGGTCTATGACCTAAAAATATTATAATACTTAGAGAAGTCTATAAATTAGAGTAGTTATATCAATCCACTCATCAAGAATAGATAAAAATTTTTTTTGAAGGGAGGCTGAGGATCCACAAAAGGGGAGAACACCATAGAATTGCACTGTAGCATTTCTCGAAGGGGAGGAGAAAGCACTCTTGAAGTATCAAAAGAAGGATTAGGGGTCTCCACACTTGAGAAGGAAACCCCACACATGAGCCCACACTAGGGAAAGACAATATTTCCATAATACACTCATCAAAAGGTAGAAAAAATGAGTCCTACACAAGGGACAAAGAAACAGTCTTCAAACCAACCACAAGTTGAGGAGGAGAAATCATGGGAGGGGGAAGCATAAATCCTCTTTTGAGAGATTTACCAAGGTCATTTGACTGAGCTTTCATGATAATTGGATGAGAAGAATACTCGTAGAACAAAGATCGAGTGTAAATAGATAGAACATTGGGTCTCCATCCACATTGAAAGGAGGGTGAGTGCAAAATCATGATGGGCCAAACAATGGTGATAAGAAAAAAATGCATTTTAGTTAGCCAAAATTGTGAAATGCATCTTTGAATTTTTACTTTGGTTGGGTAAGTACATTTTGCTATGGTAAAAACCAAAGAAAAATAGATATTCGTTATTAACATATATTCGTTTTTAAAATGTAAAAATAGATATCTGTTATAAATGAATATTTGTTTTTGGCTTAAATGGACATTCGTTTATAACTTATATCTTTTTTGTTCTTGTATACATTTATTATATACAATTTATATATGATATATTATTATATAATATAAATTATTATCATTATTTTATTATATATTATCATATATAAATTATTATACAATATTTATTTATTATTTATTATATATATAATACATATCTTCTTATATATTATAATATATATATATATATTATCTATCATATATATAATATTTTATATTATTGTATATTGTATCATATATTTATTTATATATTATTATTAAATATATATTATAATATATATTACTTATAATATTATAATATTTGACTTATATAATATTTAATATAATAATATATTGAATATTAAAAAAACAAGCTCTAAAAAAATGGATATCCGTTTTTAGAGTTATTTATAATACTAAAAAAGTTTTGAGAGACATATATCTATTTTTGAGAGATATTTATATTAATAAAAAGCTTTCATAAATGAATATTCATTTTTGAAAGCTATATATATAATAGCTAATTTATCTTCATTTCTACATGATCATGCATGTAGAGAAGGCTAAGTTTCAACAAGCAATAATGGATATCTGATTAGGAAAATAGATATCCATTTTTTATTTATGTTTGGGATTAGAATTGTCAAGTTAGTCAATTTTTATATTTATTATCATTTTTGTTTTGTTTTATCATATTTTCTTTGTAATTTTTACTATAAATTAGGATTTTTTTTATAAATTTTAATAATGAGTTAATTTTTTTGTTAATTTAAAAAAATTTAATTCCAAACAAGTTTTAAAATGGCATAAGAAATTGAGATTCAAAACCTTCCACCAAACCCTCCTTCAATTCAAGACTTAATTGGTAGAAATGTTATTGAATTGAAGAACATTGTTGAAATATACTATCGACACCCTAGCTTATCTTTGATGACACCAAACTTAGAGGGAATAATTGCTCATGTGAAAACCTTCACAAGGAAAATCAATAGTTTCAAGAGTTGAGAGAATCGAAGATGCTACAATATGCTGACAGTTTGTCTTATTATCAAGTGAATGAACTAGAAATATCTAAAGCCCAATTAGCCCAATATTTTATGAATCTCAAAAATAGACAACCTATTAATGTACGTAAGCCCAAATTTTTAATCAAATGGTTCACACATGAGTGTACTATAAGAATTTTTTGGGATCGTTGGTGGATGGTTTTTGATAAACCACCCAACAATAATCTTGATGTCCATTTTTATTTTATCTATAAATTATATGTAGGAAAGCATGTGAATTATTTGACTTTAGACAGCTCCAAGGAGTAGGTAGAGGAATACCCCAAGATAGACTCGATGAATGCAACATTTATAAGGTCCATATATATCCACCCTCCTCCTATTGCTCCCTTGCCTACAATGGCACACTCAAACATTGTTACATATGTAGTAATGCTAAACCTCATGGCCATACATTCTTGAACTAGTCATTTGATTGCACAATCTTCTCAATTTTCTCAGTCGCATGATAATGAAACTCTTGGTGGATTACTTGATTTTTGTGGACCCTTTTCATATACACATATTTATGTGCCTCATCATTGCACTATGTGCAATCATGTGTGTAGATCCTATTAGAGAGACTAGTGAGTCTCCCTTGAAGATATTTGAGTATGAGGTCCATCATATGACACCTACAATAGATGAGCCAACAGGGTTTAGTACATATACAAAGGTGTCAGAGGTGATAACTTATGTAGAGACACCAAAGGAAAGAACATAAGGAGAGCCATCAAGGGCTAGAGATGAGGAGCAAGAGAAATCTTAAATGTACATGTAAAACTTAAAGTTATTTCATAGTGCATTTCATTTAAAGTTAATATAAAAGATAGTAGTACTAATGTATATTTAAGTGGGATTGAACAGTTGATGACCTAGCATGAACTTATAAAACTTCTTCATGGTACTATTTTGGTTATTGAATTTGGCCTAGACATGGTATAATCTATTGTACATGTTTAAATTTTTGTTGTTGTATGCATATGATTTAAATTATGATTAATTAAATTTATATATTGATATTATTCTACTTTTATAGTCTAAGTTCTAGATGTGAATGAACTGACACCTTTTCCAATGTCTTATACTAAAACACCTAATCATGCTAAGGGAATCACATTCATAGAACGACTCTTAGAGAAATAAAAGAGTCAAGGTGTAGAGGAGGGGGACTAGCTACTCAAGACCCTAGGTCACGAGAGGGCCTCAAACGATAGGTTGATCTACCTCAAGCTAGATGAAAGGATTAGGAAATTGTGAAGTGTTGAAGGTAGAGAAAGAATAACACTCTTAGTACCACTATCTTTCTACTGACTCGAGAGTTTCAGGAGGTTAAGAGAGTAGGATTCCAAAGCCCAGATTGCACCTTAGACAACTCTCTACCAAAGGTTGGAAGTGCGGGACACAGATTTCAGTGCGACGTGCTGGCATCCATATAGACATAAAGTGTGAAACAAAGCCAAAAACTATAGAGAACCTACTAATTGCTTAACAAATAAGGTTCTATGCAAACAAATAAAGTAAAATCTACTAAACAAAAAAACAACAAAACAAGAAGAAGAATACTTTAACTACTTGAATCATGAAATGAAAAAAGAGGGTGAGGAAAGTGCACCTTCCTACCCACGAGTTAATTATCTTGAGCTCTTCACTTCAACACAAACCTACACACAACAAAGAAAAAAAATGTTGGGGATTTTTTAAGAGGATTGCTGTAGTCAGTCCTCTACTTTGGTGTTCCCACCTCCATGGACAACTAAAATAGCCATGATTGGAGAAGTATGATAATGGAAAGAACTGAAAGGAATAACACTAAGCGATGCTAACAACAATATGCTACGTAAAAAAAATTTATGCTAAGTAAAGCGAGAGATAGAAAGATATCACCTTCAATCAAATGCGCTCAAGGAAAATGAGAGAAGGAGCAAGCTCAAAAACTTGGCAGAGTTGATGTTGCCACAAAAATAAATAAAGAAGTCTCACAAGACACCGATTTGTAGCTCTAATAGTAGTACAAGTGCTGTGAAAGAAGTGAGGTATGAAGAATTGTGAAGATCAAGTGAAGTCTCAAGAAGTGTGTTTTGAAGATGAAAGGGAGGCCAAAGGAGCCATTTGAGGTCTGTCAAATGAGTAGAGATGTTACACTTTGACACCAATGGATAATTGTAACACCTCTACATATTCCAAAGGAAGAATCCTATCATGAAAATAGCACATTGTGTAGATATCCATGCTTCACGCTCATGTCCCTGACATAAATTCCCCCATCGACACCACATACAACTACCAAATGGATGAAGAGAAAATGGAGGACATTGGATAACATCATTGTGTTCTATTTTTCTAAGGTAAGGGGTGTAAATAGGGAATTTGCAAAGGGTGAAAATCCACTCCATTACATTTCCCCCCCACTTTATTGAGCATATGTGCTACCAAATGCAAGATAAAGTAGATCAAAAGAGTTTAAAGAAAGTATACCTGAACCATCAAAGAAGTAGACTGCAATTTGACACACTCAAATTCTCAGGAAGAGGAGATGGCTCCATAGGTAATTGGTCCTAAAGAGAGTTGACCAAATGTGCCATAGATCCAAAAACTTATAGAAAGGTGAACAAAAGGTTTTGTAGGTGCTTGGTATTATAGAGTCGAACAAAGAGATCCCACAGGATGAAAGTTCTTAATAGGTCCTTGGACTTGTAAAGGAGGTGCGCCAATGCTCATTCTTGAGGGAAGCCCTATGTGAGAGGTTTCACAAAGTCTGATGGGCCTTATAGGTGCTCGGTCATGCAAGGCTTATTGAAAAGTAGCTTCACAGGTGCTCCTACAAAGCAACATGTTACTCCATAGAAAAAACATGTTCGATAACAAAAAGCCATGTAGGTAGAAAGACAATCACACATATATTCAACAATTGAAGGAGAGAATTTAAAAGGGGTCCATTGGGAACCCTTCAAAAGAAAAGGGGTCCACTCAAGGGACACTCTATTTGAACAATGATAACAATTTTCACTAATGATTCTAGCATCAAGGAATCCTTTTGAAATATTTCTTTCATCAAGGAATTCAAAAGAAGGAATACTCCCTTGCAAGGGCAAGTTTTCAAACTTATCAAAAAAATTACTCCCTTCATAAAGGATTTTTTTCAAATTCTATCTTATGAATCTATGATGAAAAAAATATTCCGGTAGGAATCCTTGTTGAAGAATACAATTTTTGAAAAATAAAGAATTTTCAGCGAGGGATTCATTGGCCGCCGAATGCACCTTTTTAAAAATTGAAGCAGTATGATAGGCCCCCATTACGACGGTGCTTGCTAAACTTAGAGGCATGTGACATGCTAAGTCCCATGATACATGATAGGATGCATTTGTGTTAATGTTTTCACACACACAAGGGACAACACATAGGCACCACAACATCACAAAGCAATCAAAGAAGAGAGAAGGATTAAAATGAAGCATAAGCAAAGACATAACATACAAGAGAAAGGGGATATGATAAGTCAGGGTCAAAGTTGCTCATTAATATAGATAAATAGGTGTAATATATAATATATAAATGAATTGTCATTAATCCCCTGCTATATCAAACCATGTGAAGAAAGGTACGTGAAGACAAAATAAAAATAAAAATGGGTCAACATGGAAGGGAGGCCTAAATTCTCCCAACACTTTGCATCATCCCCAATTGTCGAAAATCGAGGAACAACAAAGAGAAGAATGGTGTGAAAAATAGAAGAAGCTTACGACACAAAACAATCTTGTATCCAAGAACCTATGAGGGTGACAAGGGTCCTCTAGGAACATGTAAAACAAGCATGGGGGAAACATGACACACACACAAATCTAATCTATAGGTAAAGAAGAGGTGCCTTCCTAGTCCTTATCAACCAAGAGGTCATTGTTTTCCCAATCTAGATCATTATATGGGGAAGCAAGATAAGCTTGCAAGGGTGGAATAGCAAGGAGACCACCCTCCGACTCTCCTATGACAAGAGCCAAGGAAGAGGGCCCCTCGAGGTCTTCTTCATTCAACTCCTATGAGGTAAACATCATTGATGTTGCAAAATTTGCCGACAGAGCTAGGATATTATTTATTGAGTTGAACATGCACTTGATGGGAGTGTCATGTCTCAACTGAGCAGGTGATGAAGGAGGCACCTGAGATCCATTTCCAACCTCACCGAAAGACTTGAGGGTAGTGACTGTAGACACATAAAATATACTAATTGATCCTACACACCTAATCCTGATTTACTAACATCAGTTCATCCTGAATCACTTTGTTCCTATCCATTTAATCAAATAATCTTTATTTGATTAAATTCATCATATTTCATCTTTTAATTAAATAAATCAATCTTATCTGATTAAATCATTATCTCTTATTAATTAAATAAATTATTTTGTTTAATTAATCATATTCTCCTCTTTTAATTAAATAATTCATTTTATTTAATTAAGTTCTAAAGTCATCTCCTTTAAATTAAATAAACTAACATTTATTTGATTTAAGTCTAACACCATCCCATTTTAATTAAATAAATTCAACTTTATTTAATTAAATATAATATTCATTTTCCTCTCATTTTGATTTAAATAAATCTAAAAATCTAAGTCAAAATGTCAAATCAGCTAAATCTTCATTTAAGTTAATCAAATCATGATTAATCCTAAATCTAATCAATCAAATCCTCTAGATTTTGCAACTTGCACAAGTAAATAAATTTAATTGATTTATAAATTCTTCTATTTTCATTCAAAAAGGGCATCAAGTTGGAATATTCTTCAAATTTAAAATCTCCCTCCCAAATGTCTTATCCTCCAACTTGGCATTTATGACTCTTACAAGTCCTTTTTCTTGAGCCAAGTGGCAATAACTCCTCTTCCACATCTCCCTCCAACATGTCACTTCTTCAAATTTAAATATCCTCCTAATAACATTTATTTTCACATTCATCAAAATGTGCTCCACCCCTCTCCACTAGCATGTTGCCAAGTGGCATTTTGCTATTGGCTGATCTTTAGTCCCACATTCATCTTTTTTGCTCATTCTCCCATCCGAGCTTTTATAAATGGAGAGTTCTTTTACCAATTTGGGATCCATAACTTATGCAAAGTCATTATCTACACATTTTGAGCAAATTCATCCAATTTCATCAAGGTTTTCATAGTTTTTACATCACCATAGTTAGGTTATGGAAAATTTCATTAAGGAGCACCATTGATCATCATCAAGCTTGCAAGGAATTGGGAAAGAGCTATTTTCCACATCAAAATAGCACCAATTCCCCCATGGGATTGAGAGTTTGAGAATTTGAGTAGGATTTAGATTGTTTTTATTTGTGTTCTTTGCTTTATTTCTTGTTCATTATGCTTTAAATGAATCTTATGGGGAATGATGGTTTTGATTTGCATAATTGACTAATAATGTGTTTGTTGTTCATGTTTGTACAGGTCTAGATCCACCATTCACATTTTGGCATTAGAAGGAGGGCGAATCTTGAGAATCTAACACGTTTTTTTATGAAAATTCTGTTGTTTTTCAAATTTTTGTATGTCTATAGGAAACTGCAACACTGCAAAGGTCAAATAGTGCCTCTATCAGTCCAACAATGCTATTTAGTGATGTTGTCAACACTCCAAACTACAATGCTGAAGGAATTCTCACTTGGGACCGGTCGACCAAACTCCAAAGTGTGCATTGGTTGAAACAATGATACAATCATGGTCTCTATTTCTCCACAGAGCGCTGCTGACCTACTCCAAACTATGCCACCTTTGTAGATTGCACCGCTGGGGTGGGTTAAAAGTCAAATTTCAAGTTATTTTTAACATGTGTTTTTTAGTTTTGATTACCTTTGACTTCTAACTTGTTTTTGGTTCTGTTTTCTATAGTTTTTAACCAGTTTTTGTAGGTTGGAGTGATCAAAAGGGAAGGGAGGAAACACAAACAAAGGTTTCTTATGGAATCTTCTTTCTACTGTATCAAGTGTTTTTAAACACTTTGGGAGCAATTATAATCCAATTTTAAGGCTTTTGTTATCTTCAAGTGTGAGGACTCAAAATAATTTTCATTTGGGCTTAAAAATAAAAAACAAAGGGATTAAAAAGAACTTTAGGAACTTACTAGATTTGGTTTTGGGATTTTAAAATTGAACAAGAAAGCTTCACACTTCATCTTGGTGCTTAAAAAGAATACATTCTTGCTTTTGAGTTTAAAATGAACATGTGTATTTTGTGTTTTGTAATCTCTTTTACAAAGTAATATCATTTAAAAGGTGTATGCATTTCTCTCATTCTTCACGGTGATCTTGAGAGTCAAAAGTCTTTTGGTGATATTAAGTTGTATAAAAGATTGCCTCCACACTTCAATTGGGCTTTTAAAATTGAACAAAATCTTGCTAGTGAGTCAAGTATATCGCGTGTGTTATCTCTTTGTTCACACAAACAAGGATTGATTGAACTACAGATGTGCTTGCTCACTTTTTTTTACCCTTAGAGGGGCCTACCTAAGAGACACATCCGAAAGGAGAACTCGAAGGCAACTCCAACTGATTTTTCACTTGGGTTGGTATATAAAAGGATAAGACTAAATTGTCAAGTCCAATGGTGTCTAGACCTTATCCATATAGTGTCTTTGAAAATGGGGTACTACCTTAAAAAGTATAAGAGCCCCTAGTAGGATTAATTAAATCCTTTAGTGGTTTACTAGATGCTTGCAAGGTGCCATGTCCCCGATCACCCTGACTAAGAACCAATTTGTGTAGAAGACAAAATCCTTACTATTTTTTGTTGCAAGAATGATCATTCTGAAGTCATCCCACATTCTTGTGGTTCTTGGTAGAGATGAGAAGTATGCCATGGGAGTTTCATAGGTACTAAAGCTTGGATGACTCATAGAAGTGAGTGTCGGAGGGACCAGTGTGGTCAAGATTTTAATCATTCACCAAGAATAAGTGTAGCTAGATTTATCCAAGTGAGAATTCAACAAATATTGTCTCTTTCTATCCATAGGTCTATGCCTTATCTTAGAATCAAGAAACACTTTGCTTGTATCTAAAACATTGGAAAACAAATGTTCAACCATGGTCATCAAATTTCAAACCCTTTAGTTGAAGCAAATACCTTTGAAAAAATTCAAGTGCTATTGCTTGCCCTAGGGATTCTATCCTTAGAGGCTTCTAAGCATTTTAATTTATATCTCAATTTTCTCTCACTAAAGTCAACATTAGGGAACTATTGCCTTAATCTCCTTGATTTCCACATAATGGACTTTGTGGGATGAGAAGAAATTGGGACATTAGACATTTAGTTTGAAAACCTAAATCAAGAAAGTGTTTGTGGTAAAAAGGATTCATTAAGCAAGATAGGAAATAATTGGACCCCACATGTGCTCTTCCAAATGGTTTCCCGAAAGATCAAAATCTGAAAACCAAAGTCCAAAGGTCTTAATAAAAAATCTCGCAAGAAATGTTTGTCTATGCTTTACGAATTTAGTGAAAGATTGACATTCAACTTTTACAAATGTGCATCAAAGAACAATCCAAATTTGTATCCATTTTACTATTGTCAAAACCAAGACTTTTTCAAAGGTTTGAGTATCTCACATAGGAAGTATTAGCATGTTCTTCAACACCTAGGTTTAGTAAAAAAAGTCTCTCTAAGTCTCTTAGGATCAAAATCAAAACCTTCATCAATCCCTCAAAACATCAAAATCAAAATCATCTCACAAAAAACTCTTGGAAATCTTGAAAAAATACATCATACTAAACTTTGGGAAAATCCTCTTGAAATAAAAAATTAAAATCATCTTGTTTCAATAGGTGTGTGTAGATGAATCCTTCTTTACACACTAAGTTAAATTATCATCTTGTGGACAAGTTTTCTCTACGACAACATCAAACCTCTTAGAGTTTATGAGTTCATTATCCAAACCAAATCCAATCAAAATCAAATCAAACCAAATCAAAATCAAAGATACAAAATCAAATCAAACATCAAACCAAAAGTCTTAAAGTTTAGTATCCCCTTCAAGGTTTCATAAGAGTTCAATCATTCACTAAACACCCATCTTTCATTATCCCATCATCATCCTTTGATCCTTAACATCTTAGACTTTCTTTTTTGTACCTAAAGTTTAGATCAATCCAAGGAGTTAAAGGTTCACCTCCCACATTCCTGAAAATTGATTCTCATTTTATGGTCCAAACTAGATCTCAACATAAGAAGAACATGGAAACAAACAAAGAAACATCCACTTCGAGTGACTTGAGTCAAACTGCACCCAAAATCAATCCCATTACGTCTAGCAATCCCACACTCAATCTTCCTCCACTTGGACACAAGATTCTCAAGAAGAAGGTGGCCAAGTGGAGGACATCACCAACAATGTTCTAGGGACGACTGAAGATGAAATCATTGAAATGGTCCAAACTTCTGAGACTCACAAAATTGTCAATGCCATGGTGAAACTTAATCCCTCACAATACATACTAGAATTGGCAAAAGAAGGGGCTAAACTCCCTTCTAACTATGATGTGAGCACTCTTGTGGAGAAGCCTCTTGGGATTATGCCACCGGTATCATTCACACAATCCTTTCAAATCATCACTCAAACCATACTACAAATCACATCATCCATTGCTCCAACTCAACCAATTGTCAACAAGGGGAGCTCATTAATTCATGCTTTTCAAACACCCCCTTGTGAACAACCAATACTTGGATGCAAACACCATCTTGGGTCAATTTGTTCCTCAAAATCTGAAACACCCATACATTCCGATCACCTTTCATGACCCCAATGACCCATCCTCTTTTCACGCAACATCGACATATCCTCTCAACACACAAGTCTCTCTCCCCATGACTTCACAAGGAGAGGGTGGATTATTTGGACAAGGGGGAATCTTTGACCCCTCATCATCATCATTCCCTCAAGGGAATATACCACCCATCTTCCCACCATTTCCACCTCTACTATTAACATCCACACCACTCCTTAGTTTAGGGCAACCCCCTTTACCAAACCTCAATCAACAAAATCAAAACAATCCCCCAATTGTAAATCAAACCATCGTACCAAATCCTCCAATCATGCCATCGATATCACAACAACAGGTGGAAAATTTCCAAACAACAAAAGCAATCAATAAATCATCTATGATATCTCAAAATGTGATCTCCCAAGGACCTATCACATCAATAACACCATCTACCATGCAAACCTCTATCATCAATCCAATGACACCTCTCATCAAAACAACTCGCACCATTCTAAATCCTCTACCACCACCACCAAAACCAAACATGGGAAATCAATATAGCATCACATTACAAGCAGCTCAACAAGCCTATCAAAAGACCCTTCAACAGTTCCAAGCTCAACAAGCACAAAACATGCAAGTTTCAAAACAAGCTACTCAACAAGCGTAGGCACAACAAGTGCAAGAAGTTTCCCAAGCTCAATCTTTGTTGAAACAACAACAAGCCACCCAAGCTGCCCAAGTTGTGCAAGAAGATCAAGTAGCTCAAGTTGCACAGGCTACCCAGGCTGCATAAGCCGCCCAACAAGCTCAAGCTTAGGAACAAGCCCAATATCAAGCTCAACAAGTGCAATCGCAAGCACAGTACCAAGTAACTCAGTAGCAAGCATATCAGCAAGCCCTGCAATAATACCAAGTACAACAAGAAGCTGTACAATTACTAGCCCAACAACAAGCATTGTTGGAACAACAACAACAAGACCAACAACAAGCGTTGTTGGCACAATAGCAACAAAACCAACAACAAGCATTGTTGGCACAATAGCAGCAAGACCAACAATAAGCGTTGTTGGCACAACAACAATTGCAGGCATATCAACAAGCATTGATCACACAATAGAGCTTGCAACAAACTCCCACAAATATACCTAATACTCCACCCACCACCTAGACAATCAAACCACATCAAAACATGTTCACTTCACCTCCTAATCCACAAAATGATGTGACAACACAAATCAAATTTCCCTCGCAGCAAGTGCTAGATCTCCAATCTGGGAAAATGATAAGCAATTTGTGGCCCTAGCCATTCAACAGGATCCTTGTGATGGTACCATTCCCAAAGGGGTTTGAAATCCCTAAATTTGACAAATATCATGAGATGAGAAACCCTGAAGATCACATCAGGTAATTCTAGGTACATTGCATGGAAGTTACATACAATGATACATATCTATTGTAGCTATTCCCTTGAAGTTTGGCTGGGCCTTCCATGGAATGGTTCTCTTGCCTTCCTCTTGGAATTAAAAAGTTCCAAGAAATAGTGGACACATTCATAAAAAAATGCACATTCAACATTGGAATGGATGTTAGTCTAGAGGAACTATCTGTGCTAAAACAAGCTAAAGGAGAATCATTTGTTTCCTTCTTACAACAATGGCAATCCAAGGCCAATAGGAGAAAATTGACCATGCTAGAGGAAAAACAAATCTACACCATCATTTCCAATCTTGAGAAAACCTTGTCATTCCACCTAAAGATGCAATGTATCACCACATACAACCATTTGATCCCCAAAGCGATCAACATCGAAAGAGCCAATATATCAAGAATATCAAGAAAATCGCCCATCCACTAGTTACAATGAGAAATCTCACACATGGGTGAAGAAAAAATTGTCACTAATGATGGTGTGGTTGATGCTAAGGTCATAATTAGTGCTCCAACACAAAACATGTAAACATACCAACAATCGTATGGCAACAATTAAAACAAGATGCAAGACAATACGGTATCACAACCACCCAATAATCAATTCAATAATCTAAATAATCAAGGGGGACCACCGTCGCAAAACAAATATCCCCCCAAGTGAAAATACACAGCCCTTGGGGAACCAATTGAATTGGTCATGAAGAAATTGGTAAATGAGAATCTCATCAAAATCCCCATCTATGAGAATTACCAAGAACCCAAAGTGAAACCACAATGGTACAATGAAAACCACCTTTGTGATTTTCATAAGATCAAGGGGCACACAATGGCCAGTTGCATGAGGCTAAAAAATCTGATCTAAGACCTCATCAATGACAAAATCATAAACGTTGAACAACTAACTGGAAATCAAGACCTTAAAATATACATGAATCCGATGCCAAATCATAACAAAGGGAACAATCATGGAAAGACCAAGTATGTCAATGTGAACCATGTGTAGGATCATGTTGCTGCATCCCTAGATGAATGGGTCACTTTTGTTAACATCAAGGGAGCCAAACTTGATTGTGGAGTCACCACACGTGGTGGAAAAGTTACCATTGTAGGATCATCCCATCCACCTAGAGCATCCACCTTAAATATGAAATCTGTTCCCAATGGCTATAGTGTCTTGGACTAGCTAAAATGAACCCCCACTCAGATCTCCATCATGGAGTTGCTAAAGATCTCGCCCGCACATAGAAAAATCCTAGAGGAAGCATTGACTTTGTCCACCATCTCCGCAGATCTTGATGTTGACCAATTCCAAGCTATGGTTGGAAACATCACCACCCTAAATCTCCTAACATTTCCTTATCAAGATTTTCCCACCCAACTGTCTCATAATCACGCACTCCATCTTGAAGTCCTGGTTCATAAAAACAAAGTGAAAAGGGTCTTGGTGGATGGGGGTGCGGGTCTAAATATTTGTTCCCTCAAATTAATAAAGAATCTTGGATTCTCTGAGGATTCCATTGAAAAGGGTGAAGGTATCACAATATGATGATCAAGAAAGAGCGTCGCAAGGCACTATTCAACTCCCTATTCAAGTAGGGCCAACCATCATTGAAACCACATGCTAGGTCCTTGACCTTGATTTTCCTTATAATATTCTCCTAGGGTGGCAATGGATCCATGGGATGCAAGCTGTTGCATTCACTTTCCATCAATGTGTCAAATTCTCATATCAAAATCAAGAGGTAACAATCCATGGTGACCCTGAGCCCTTTTATTACTACAAGAACCTTGAAGCAAAGTACTATAAAATCCCTCAAGTCCCAAAGAATGATGAAGGCCCTACAACTCCATATGTGGACCCAACTACTTTAGCCTCCACTTCTGAGACAAAGACACTCACCATTCCTGATAGCTCTGAAATCAAGGTCATTGTTCAAGACAACGAGTGTGGGGAGTATAAAATGAAGAAAAGTGCTTTCATAATAGGAGAGTTACCTCAATCTCCTAGGTCTCACAGGAAACCCCAACCATCTGAAACATCATGCCAAACCTTTAAAGTAGACACGTCTAGATTTAGATGTTGGGGAGATATAAGTCGGGAAGTGGTAGATGAAAAAGACATGTCAAGCTTGATATACCAAGATGAAAGGCATGTGCCTGATCTTCCCATGGATGAGAGAAACAAAGGATTACAAATGATGCTTGGTATGGGATATAACAGAAACAAGAAACTTGGATAGAATGATAATGGTCTTCTAGTACCTCTCATTCCAAAGAAGCGTATAAGAAATCTTGGCCTCGGGTGTGCCCCTCTGAAGGTAGCCATACTTGGCAAAGGTGTTCTAGTTAGAAAGGTCAAAACTCCTCCTCAATTATCAACATCTACCCTTTAGTTACCAATATCCACAGGTCGAGTCATAGATAAATTTACCTTTGACATAATTGATGTATGCAGTGATGAGGATCTCATAACTGACTTACCCATTCTATTCAAGGATTCCTCCCTTCTCATGATTAGTACCCTGTCTTTTGAGTCAAACAAATAAATGCATGAGATAAATTTAGTCTATCCCCAACTCATCAATTACGACCAACAAGGACCACCAATTTTGGACACATTAAAAAATGATGAGGCGCTCTTGGAATTCATGGGATTGCGGGATACTATACCATGTGGAGATCACAAAGTTGGGTTTGACATTGTGCTAGAAACACACACCTATTATGGGGAAATGGTTGAATCCTTTAGTCGCAAAAGTGAAAATATGAGAATAATCTCTACGTCTTTGAGTGAAAACCACACTGTGGCACTCTTTGACCCAAAAATAGTAAAAATAAAGGACACATCCAATGGTGAAAACCTCTCTGAGGCACTAGAGGATGAGGGATTCAATCTTCCTCTTAGTGCTATTCATCAAGAGAAGTTAGTGGTCTTAACAGAGAAGTGCAATTTGGTCAACTTGGGAACAAAAGAAGTGCCACATATCACCTTCTATGCAGAATCACTTCTGACAGAAGAGCAAGAACTCCTAGCTATGTTCCTAAGGGAAAGGAAGATGAACTTTGCATGGACCTATTCTGACATGCTTGGGTTTGATTTAGAAGTTGTGGTTCACCACCTAGTTGTATATCCCAAAGCAAAGCTAGTAAGACAAAACATAAGGAAGATGCATCCCCAGATTGCATTATTGGTCAAGATGGAATTACAAAATCTAATAGATGCAAGGGTCATACAACCAATTGATTATCTAGAGTGGGTCTCAAATCTTGTACCTATTTCAAAGCCCACTGGGGGCATCCACATTTACATTGACTTCAGATATTTGAACAAAGCATGTCCCAAGGATAATTTCCCTCTCCCAAACATTGACATGATTGTGGATATCATGACAGGACACAGGATGCTATCATTAATGGAAAGATTCTTAGGTTACAACCAGATCATGATAGCTAAGGATGACCAACATAAAATGACTTTGACTTGTCCATGGGGGACATATTGCTAGAATATGATGCCATTCGGGTTGAAAAATGTAGGAGCTACTTATCAAAATGCCATGACACTAATCTTCCATGATATGATTCACAAAACTATGGAATATTATGTGGATGACATATTGGCTAAGTCAAAGAAACATTGAGACCACATAACAACTCTAAGCTCCATCTTTGATAGGCTAGAAAAGTACAAGGTCTGATTGAATCCAAAAAAGTGTCTTCAGGGTACAATCAGGAAAGCTCCTAGGGTACATGTTATCCATGAGAGGAATTGAGGTAGACCCTACCAAATTCAAAGCAATCCTTGAAATGGAGGCACCGAAAACATTGAAACAACTAAGAGGCCTACAAGGAAGACTCTAGTCCATTCGCCGATTTATAGCACAACTAGCAGACAAGGCTATCCCATATTCTCATATACTTCACAAGGGGGTAGCATACAAATGGGATGAGAAATGTGATCAAGCCTTAAACAAGATCAAGGAGTACTTACTCACACCGCCAATTCTCATGCTGCCAATTCCAAGAAAACCCTTGATCTTGTACATATCAACAATAACAATAGTCCTTGGTGCTCTCCTAGCCCAACATGATGAAAATGGGAAAGAGAGCCATTTATTACATCAACAGAACAATAGTGGGGAACAAACTGAATTACACATCCATTGAGAAAAATTTCTTAATAGTCATTTTTTCTGCACAAAAGTTCAAACATTACATGCTAGCACATCAGATAAAACTCATTACAAAGATAAACCCTCTCAAGTATCTATTGTCTAAAGCAACATTCACAGGGCAGACAACTAAATGGGTTATGATCCTGATAGAGCATGACATTGAGTCTGTGGAATGTAAGGCCATTAAGGGACAAGCAATTATAGTTGAGTTGACAGAAGCATCGATATATGTAGAGAACCACTTGTATCAGAGTTCCCTGATGAGTCCATCTTTAACCTAAGTGTGACAGATCATTGGAAAATGTACTTTGATGGATCTTATACACAACATGGATCAGGAGTTGGGGTCCTCTTTATTACACCACAAGGGGATTGCATACCTAAATCATACAAGCTATCATTTCCTTGCACAAATAACATTGTAGAATATGAGGCTCTTGTCATAGGGCTGAGAATTGCAGTACAGTGGCAGATGATGGCACTCAAGGTCTATGGAGATTCACAACTTATCATCAACTAGGTAAACAATGAATATCAAACAAAGGATGACAAGTTGAACCCCTACAAGAAACTGGTGGAAAGCCTCAAAGAGTTCCTCATTGATATCACATTTGAGCAGATACCTAGAGAAAATAACAAAGCATCAAATGCTATGGCTACAATCAGATTACTATTGGATATCCCACACAACATCCCAAAGCAAGAATTCCTCGTAGAGTAGCTTCTTGTACCAACATTCGAGGTACCAAAGTCTAAATTTTTGTGTGAAATCATTGGTCCCGGTGATCCCTGGTATCATGATAGATACACCTACTTGAGAATAGGAGTCCTCCCCACTGATATAACCTTGAATCTTAAAAGAGCCTTTATCAAGAATTCATCCTATTTTGTCATCTTAGGAGATGCCCTATATTGTAAGAGCATTGAAGGAACCCTTTTACGATGCCTAAATGCTAATGAAGCTTTGAGCGCTTTAATTGAGGTACATAATGACATTTGTGGTTCAAATTCGAGTGGTATGACCTTGGCTAAGAAACTGTTGAGGACTGGGTACTATTGGCCTACAATCGAAAGGGAAGCTCATGACTATGTCCGAAGGTGTTTGCAGTGTCAGTAGCATGGAGATCTCATCCATGCACCAACTCAGGAGCTCCACTTGATCATTACACTTTGACCCTTTTCACAATGGGGCCTCGATCTCGTCGAAAAAATCACCCCCACCTCATCTAATGGACATACGTTAATCATCACCACCACAAATTATTTCACGAAGTGGGTAGAAGCCATTCCCATGACCTATATCATAAGAAAGTAGATATCCAAATTCATCTCGAACTACCTAATTTGCTGCTACGGTGTCCCTCAAGCCATTATCTTAGATAATGGGACATCTTTCAAAAACTAGGATGTTCGAGACCTATTCCAAAATTTCAATATCTAACATCACTTTTCCACTCCATACTACCCCTAAGGAAATGACCAAGCAAAATATACCAATAAGACCATCCTAAAAATCCTCAAGAAAAAAGTCAATGACGCTAGTTGTGATTGACACCTATAGTTGAATCTTACATTATGGCCCTACCAAATGAGTATCCACACACCAACAGGTGCAACCCCTTTCTCCTTGGTCTATAGATCAGAAGTCATACTCCCCATTGAGATTGAGCTCCCATCCTTGAGGATATCATTGCATAATCTCATTATAGATGAAGAATATCAGGTATCACAATTGAACAAGCTAGAACTACTGGATGAGCGGTAGATGGATTCCTTAAACCATTTACAACTTTACCAAAACCGTCTCAAGCAGAGTTACAACAAGAAGATTAGGATTCAAACCTTTCAAGTTGGAGAGCTTGTGCTAAAGGAGAAGTAGAAGAATGTTCCAAATCCAGATAGCAAGGGAAAGTTTGAACCCAATTGGTTGGGACCCTTCATTGTCACAACAATCTACAAGTTAGGGGCATATCGGCTATCAATTCCTCAAGGAGAACCTCTGTAGGAGCCCATGAATAGCTCCCATCTCAAAAAAACTTATGCCTAATCTTTCAAGGTGTAAAACCAAAAATACAAAAAAATAAAAAATACAAAAATCCGAAAAAAATCAGAAAAAGGATTAAAAATAGTAAAGAGAAAAAAATCGTCCTCTAGTGAAAACCACTTCAGTGGTGCTTTGGGCAAGTACCTTGGTGCAAACCTAGAAAATAGGCACCTTGTGTAAATAAGCACTCTCCATCCACCATGATCCCTATGGTTTGTTCTGTAGCATCCACCTGTCACGTTCCATATCTCATCACTCGTTCGTGTCTGCATCATAGCTTGGTCTTGTGTTCGTATCATGATCCCTCATAGAACTACCTGAACCATTCTTAAGGTCAGTTTGTCCTGCTTGTATTAGAGTAGTCTATTGCATCACGCTGGGGGAATGTTCTCATCAGATTAGATTCGTGTATATTTTGAAAGTCTTCCCTAAAATAAAAAAAATAAAAAACATCAGAAAATCCAAAAATCCAAAAAAATCCAAAAACATTTAGAAAACCAGGAAAAATTCAAAAACATTCAAAACATGTCAAAACCCAAAAATAGGTCAAAAGTTGGTCAAAAAGGTCAAAAGAAAAGTTGTCTTGTCAAACTATGGGTCTCTAAGCTCTGAACATAGGAAAGGTTGATCTTGGATCATCCCCCAAGACACTTAGGTTAGTCCTTTAGGAGCCCATCACAATAAATTGGCAATCCATTTGCTCATATCTCATAAATAATCGAGTCTGTGTCGATCAAAATACGTGGTGTTTGCGTGTATAATGTAGGAAAGGCTAATATTTGATCAGCCTTTGAGGCCCCTAGGATAAGTCTTCAGGTTAGTCTCTTGGTCAAAATATCAAAAAACCCCAAAACATTAGAAAATTGGAAAATTAAAACAGTTACAAAATCTTGAAAATACCAAAAAAAGCCTCAAAACATTTCAAAACATCAAAAACATCCAAATATTTGAAAAAATTCATCCATCCCATCTCAATTTCACCTGCAATAAACTTTCACTCATAATAAACAATCATCAACCTCAACCTTTGGTGAAATAGTTAGAAACAAGTCTAGCAGGTTAAAAGTGAAAACTTAAGCATCAAGGTCTCAAGTCTAGGTCAGTAGGTAAACAAGTTGGTCAACTCTTGGTACTAATAGCCTATCATCTAGTCAATCCCAAATCATCTGATAACATCATGTCCTAGGATGCATCCTTCCTACAATGGACATCAACATCAGGCATCATCATAGTTTAGTCTTGGCTAGCGGTATGAAGAACATTAGCTTGTTTGTTTACTTGATCTTTTTCTTGTTGATTTATCTTATTGCATTCATTTCGATGACCTCTCAATGATGTCCAAACAAAGGGATTTAGAGAGAAAGGAATGGGGCAAAGATCATTATCTTTTTATTTTTTGTGCTTGTTGGATATTCTTGTAATATAACCTCGGTCATGCCTACTTTGTTTGGTCTATAGGGAAGGTGTTTTAGGTGTCTTGTTGACCACATAGGAAGGCTTTCCTTTCTATGTTTTGGTCTGAGATGTTTAAAATATCTGAACTACATTTTGAATAAGGTTTCGTATGCCAGGTGTGAACAGGAATACTCCTATTTGATTGTCGAGTCAAAGTTCATCACACTAGGTACAACGCCATCTTGGTTCTTTATACCTCAATGCATCATTCCTATGTGTGTTATCAAACATAAGGTAAGTAGTCCTGTTAATATCCCAATTCCTGATAAGAAAATCATCACCATCACCATCATCATCTCTAATAAAGTCTCATAGATCATGGACTTGTTGGATCCTCTTGTCTTCATCTCATTTCTTCTTTCTTCTCTCTGTGCTAACATGGTACCATGACAGTTAATCAAGAACATCACTAATGCATCCACCCTACATCCACAAACCATCAACATGCTACATATCATATCATATAGGAAACACTGATCATCTCACATATGTTGCATTTCATCATTGCATAAAATAGATTGGTTATTCTAATAATCTCATAAACTATACATTTGCATCCATTGTGTAATCATAAAAGAATCATCATATGCATCATCATGTCATCCATATATGCATCATCATATCATCCATTTGTGTAATCATAAGGCATCATAATATAAACATTATCATATCATCCACATAGGCATCATCATATCATCCATATATGCATCACCATATCATATGTGAAAAATAGATTGAAAAAGAACAGAGCATGTACATCACATAACATATATCATCATCCATTAGGGGAATAATATAGATCTATTGGTCTAAGCATGTTAAAAATCATTTGCATAGCACAACATTTGCATCCATATCATCCATACATCATCATCATAAAAAGTGCATAGAAAAGATACTGAAAAAAATGCATTCATACATCCATAAGCATTTGCATAATCATACATACATCGCATCACATAACACAGAATCACATCATGTCATGACATCACATATAGAAAAGTAAAATCATCCATCCATAATGCATAAATAAAATAGGACACATCTCATAATCGAATCATATCATATATCTATCAAAAAAATGTAACTGTCATGGTACAAATCAAGATCAAATGTCATGTGTATCAATCAAATGTATACAATTCCCATGGGGCTATAAAGAAATAGATCCCATGGATCTTAAAAGAATAGTGTCACTAATAAAAAAATGTGTGAGCTAAGCACCTTGATGGCTATTCTCACTTGCCTGTCTCTTGGGCTGGTCCTATTTGTACCTTATTTGCTAGGAAAATTTTGCCACCTGAGCCACTACAGGCATTGCCTACCGATAGTGAAACCGATAATACTCAGCCTCCTGCATGGCCTCATGGTACATCTGCATGGGGATGGTCCTACCCTGTGCCATAGCTGTCATACTCTTCAGTTGTTGTCATCTGCCCACCTCTTGTGCTAGCTACAACTCTGTGGCCTGTTGTTGCTGCCTCTCATGATCTCACTCTGTTGTGATGGCCTAGACCTACTATCTGGCCTGGTCCCTCTCTATCGTCAATGCCTACACTTGAGCCTGGAGCTGCTATATCATCACATCCCTTTGATTAGGCTGAGGTGGCAAGGGTGGCGGTGGTGTCTGATCTCTCTATGGGGGTTGTTGGTCCCTCACAAGCAGCTATTAGTCCCTAGGGGCATCCCTCAGTAGGTGATCATCTCCTTGGTCTCTCTGCTTTGGCTGGTGGGAAGTGTTGTGACCTTTTTTTCACATCGCCCCATTGCAAATGGGGACCCCTAATTTTGGCTTTGCTTTTGGGTCGTTTTGTTGTTGTCTCTTTTCTATTGTCTGTTTCTAAGATGTGCCCGCCGCTGAACCTTAACGTGAAATTTTGGCTAAGTCTAAAAATTAGGGTTTCCATCTTTTCAGCCAATCCGAGGTCAAGAAAGGTGAATAAATTGAAAATAGAGCCTAACATTGTTGTCAAGGTGCTTCTAGCAGGCCTCCACTAAAATTTCATCAAATTTCGGGTACTTACTATTTTTAGTAAGTGTGCAGTTGGACATCTCTGAACTATCTAGCTACTCAATCAGACAAGTAGCTTTCAATCATCATGTGCTCATGTCCCTACATGAGCCAATCCTTCCTCACATAGAAAATTTGTTGTACATGATTATACCATGCAGGCATCCCTAGGCAAGGTCTCTAGGTAGATGTGGTAATCTCATCGATAACCCTCTGCCAGTGAGGAATGTTGGCCTGTCCTGTGTGCGTGAAGGTAAGGCCACCCCTGTAACGCAAAATAGTTGGATCATCAGGCTCCACGTCGAACACTATGACTCTTTGAAGAAGCATGACTATGTGCTCCCATGCCCAGATATGTAGAAGAGTGACCCCGACACCAATGGCTCTGTTGTCGCAATATGAAAACTCATACAAATCATGGTAAAGTGAGGCTAGCATCATTGGTCCCTAAGAAAAGCAACACCTCCTAAAGAGCATCTACTCCCAAGCTAAACCCCATGCCAGACTGAAGTACCCACCCCACCGATCTGGAGATACAAGTCCTCAAATAATGGCTGCAACAATCAGTTGAAATGTCGACATCCCACCTCTGTAGTGCTCAATATCAATTTGACCCTCGGTGAAGACAATCTCATCCATCCCCATGATCTCGTAACACACATCAGTGTTGGTGTCGATGTCATATATAACCCTCTTGCCATGGATGGGAAATCATAAAATCCACCAGACATCCTCTAATGTGACAGTCGCCTTGCCGGTGGGAAGATGAAATGATGATGTCTCACTATGGCATCGCTTGGCTAGTGTGATCATCATGGCTAAGTGGGTCTTGATGGAAAGTGTGTATAGAACATACCATAGGACGATCAGTCTAAGGTGCTCCTGCAACAACTCATGTAATCTGGTCAATCTCCTAAGCACCAGGGATTGGTGCTCACGTGAATGTACAGGCTCTCTGTCTTTCTACACCAATAAAGCCACAATGTCAAGTTTTGTAAAAAAATTGGATTATGTTTGAAGTTTTTGCAACTGAAACAGAAAAGGTGTCACTATTTGTAAAGGCGTCATTGTTTGGAAACTCCAAATTGCACCGTTTGAAGCCCCAAAATTGAAAACTAAGTTGCAACATCACTATTTGACTGTGGGCCTATGTGACCTAAAAACCCTAATGACCTAACTAGACCGCGGCAACACCATTTGCATATGTGTCATCCTTTGGATTTTCCCCCCTAAATCCTAAATTATGACATGGCATCACAGATCACAATAGCGACATAGTTTGAGGCCTAGCATCATTGATTCTACCCTTTCAATGACTCTAAACAACATCATTGGATAAGTTTGACTTTCACACCCTAATAAATGCACACAAAAATAAAAAATACAAGTTGGGTTAGGGTCACATACTATTGGTCCTGTGCCTAGAAGTCACTGGTACACTCACACTCGCTCAGAAATGTGTTGGGGAAGCACTCTTTGCACCATCTTGCACAAAGGTCAAAGCTCAAAAAATAAGAAATTCTAAAGGTTGAGTGTGCAAATGAATTGAAAGTGACCCCTCGAGGGCTATTTAAGCATGAAAATTAGGGTTTTTTGACCCTGTTTAGTCATCAAACTAGGGTTTTGTGCCCCAACCCTGTTTTTGCCCAACTAAAGCTCGTTTTAGGTCTTTTTCTCGCATTTTGTCACATTTTTGGCATCCTGGAGCCTTTTTGGACCCGTCGGGCAAATTGTCCTCCTTCGAGAAATCACCCAAAAATCCAAATTTTCATCTAATCTCTCAAGAGGGCAGTATACCAACGTAATTCTTCCATTGGGGCAGCAGTGGGGCATTTGAAAAATTGATTTTTTTTTGAATTTTGATCTCAACAAGTTTATTCTTTGAACCAATGCAACAGATACATTGCTTCAAAGAGGGGCAAAATGTAAACACGTAAAATATACTAATTGATCCCGCGCACCTGATCCTAATTTACTAACACTAGTTCATCCTGAATCACTCTATTGCTAACCATTTAATCAAATAATATTTATTTGATTAAATTCATCATATTTCATCTTTTAATTAAATAAATCGATCTTATCTGATTGAATCATTATCTCCTATTAATTAAATAAATTATTTTGTTTAATTAATCCTATTCTCCTCTTTTAATTAAATAATTCATTTTATTTAATTAAGTTCTAAAGTCATCTCCTTTAAATTAAATAAACTAACCTTTATTTTATTTAAGTTCTAAAGTCATCTCTTTTAAATTAAATAAACTAACCTTTATTTTATTTAAGTCTAACACCATCCCCTTTTAATTAAATAAATCCAACTTTATTTAATTAAATCTAATATTCATTTTCCTCTCATTTTGATTTAAATAAATCTAAAAATATAAGTCAAAATGTCAAATCAACTAAATCTTCATCGAAGTTAATCAAATCATGATTAATCCTAACTCTAATCCATCAAATCTTCTAGATTTTGCAACTTGCACAAGTAAATCAATTTAATTGATTTATAAATTCTTCTATTTTCATTCAAAAAGGGCATCAAGTTGGAATATTCATCAAATTTAAAATCTCCCTCCCAAATGTCTTATCCTCCAACTTGGCATTTATGACTCTTACAAGTCCTTTTTCTTGAGCCAAGTGGCCATAAATCTTTTTCCACATCTCCCTCCAACATGCCACTTCTTCAAATTAAAATATCCACCTAATAGCATTTATTTGCACATTCATCAAAATGTGCTCCACCCTCTCCACTAACATGTTGACAAGTGGAATTTGTTTATTGGTTGATCTTTAGTCTCACATTCATCCTTTTTGCTCATTCTTCCATCCTTCTCTTCTATAAATGGAGAGTTATTTTACTAATTTTGGATCCACAACTTATGCAAAATCATTATCTACACATTTTGAGAAAATTCATCCAAGTTCATCATAGTTTTCATAGTTTTTTCAGCACCATAGCTAGGTTATGGAAAATTCCATCAAGGAGAGCCATTGATCATCATCAAGCTTGCAAGGAATTGGGAAAGGGCTATTTTCCACATCAAAGTGGAACTAGCTTCTGAAGAAGGCCATCCCTTCTTTTCACCTCATTAGAATTAGAGTTTTTCTCCAGCTTGCGCTTCATCAGAGGATGCAAGATCCCCACAGACGAAGCAGAGGGTGAGGAAGAATCAGAGAACATCATAACAGACACCATCGAGGTATTCAACATATCCATAGGCTTAGGAAAAAGTAGGATTTCCAAAAGGGACATTAGGAGAGGATGTTTAATAGAAGGAGCAATGAACACTTGCACCCTTTTAGGGTGATGGTCATCCACTTTTGCAGGGGGAGCTGAAAACAAGATTGAGGTGGTGAGAGTTGAAGAAAAAGGGGAAAAAGAGGACACAATAGAAGACATTGAAATAGGAGATACTGGCTCCCCTTCCTACTTCTACAAAGTAGCCTTCTCAGTGCCAAAGCCTTCCTCTGATGCTTATGCTCACACGCAAGGCAGTTTCTTCAGCTTTGAGAGCTAGAGGCTATAGCTTGAGAAGGAGTAGGAGGCTCCTAGTTTGTCATTGGAGTATCCATCACAGCCATTTTTTGCAGAGGGAGTGACTCTTGGACTAGAACATGAGGAAGAGATGTAGGAATAGAAAAAACTATAGATAGGGAAGCAAACCCAAGCACCTCAGTGGAAGGCCTCTTCCCATTCGCTACCTTACGAGCAGGGACAATAGGAGGATACAAAGGTTAAGACACAAAGGTGACTTCTCGGGGACCCTTCTCCTTAACATACAAGATGGGGCGAGTCACCATGGGCAAGACAGGAATGTCGAACACCTTACACTTGGCCTTCCACCAAGTAGGCACCATTGGAATCCCCAAGAGATGCATAGGGGCGGAAGTGTAAGACACCACAATAGGATGGGAGGCAAAGGCGGGTGTAACTGTAGAGGAAGAAGAGGAAGGTGGCCCCTTTTTGGGAGGAAAAGGTAGCCTATTGTTGGGCTACAGGGTAAGTCATTTTTGGTTGTACCTTTCTCTCGATCTTATACTTAATGTAATTTTGATAAAGCATGTCTGTTCTTGGAGGAAGTGGACCAACCAGGGTGGGCCAAAAATGATCTAGTGAATAACCCACATGGGATACCATCGGCTGATACCTGTTGTTGTGTATGACATGTGTTGCACCTTCATGAGAGAATTTTAGACATTTATGGATAACATAAGTGACTCCATTCATGGAAGCAAGCCATGGGATGCCTAGCTTCACTTTGAACAAGTCAAATTCTAGAATGATTTCAAAGTTAGTATTCACAGCCCTAGGTCCCACTAGGATGGAAAGAGTTATAGAGTCATATGAAGCAAGAGAGAGACCATCATCTGTACATATGGTGGTTTTCATCTTCTCACATTCCTTCCTTTGTAATGAATTTAGCAAAAGAGTCTCCTCCATAATAAAGTTCACATGGCTCATGGGATCCACAAGGACTCCTATCACAATATTTCCATTGATGTGAGTAGGAATATGTTGAGAAGTTGTTGAGATGTTTTAGCATTGTTTTCATTGATGTCAAAACTTGGGATCTAGAAGGTTGTGCTCCGAATGATATACAAAAATGATTTATCCCATCGAGTGCTATGATGTTAAGTAGTATGGATGTTATCTTTGATCTGGATGTGGTAGTACTTCTTTTTGGGACATTCGTGGAAGACAGTAAATGCAAAATAATGAAGTCTAATCTTTTGACATTGGCTACTGTGCTCAAAGCTTACTCTGGGTAACCTTGCTATTGGGACATTCATGTAGCATGTTACAAGTTTTGGTATGTCAAATTGTGTTTCTTTGGTTGATATTAAAATTGATGATAATCAAGATTTAGTCTTGGTTGTGGCATTCCCATCGACTTTGGAAAATATTTCATGTAATTCAAAGTTTTCTATCTTTTGATAATTATGTGATGTAATGAACCTATCTTATGTATGACCTATTTATGGGTCCCTTGGTAACATGGAAAGAAGATGTTTATGTGTGACCTATCTTTTGGGTTCGGTGCTAGCGTGCAAGGCCTTATTGAATATTTCAAGGTTGTTCTTCATGCCAACATGTTTTTTGGTGATCTAAATTCAAATTTGTGTTTGGCTGACTTAGGATTTTATGAAGACATGGAATAGTATAAGTGAAGATTGATTTTGTTTGATAAAGACAGAAGTGGAGTATGGTGTGTACAAGCAGATAAAAGGGTGTGAAGGAAAAATTAATCTATTTTATAGAGGTTATGTGAGGAAGTTGTGCAAAATATTCTTGACTAGATCTGCTACAAATAAATATTGTGCTCTTAATCGAAACTCAATTCATGCATATGTAGATGCAACTTTTTCAGTTCAATTTTTGGCAGTGATCCTTTCTCTTTTGGTAGTGAGCCTTTTTATCTTTGGCTGCAATAGCCAGGTAGTGAGCCCACTAGAAGTGACCCTTACCTACAGTGAGCAACTTGGCAGTGAGCCCTTTGTAAAAATCACCTTAACTGGTGTTTTATAGTTGAGAATTAGCATTCTTTGTGGTTTTTCCCTTCTTGGGTTTCCACGTAAATTTTGGTGTTTTTGTTACATGGTGTTGTTATGTGCTTTCATGTTCATATCTATTAGATAATTATTTGATTGATTTGAGTTTGCTCCAGGTTAATTAAAGTTGGGAATTTTTTTTTAGAATAACTAATTCACCCCTCCTCTCAGTTATCTGGACTGTTCAATAATTGGTATCAGAGCTTGGTCCCTTGGAGATAGAGCTTAATCACTTGAGGGAGATCTTGACAGTTTGAACAGATGGAAGGAGCTTATCACTTTTAGGAAGAATTGAAGATAATGTTAGATGATATGGAAAGCATGAAATATGAAACTAAATAATTGAAAGAAAACCTTAAAGAAGAAAATGCTTGTATCTCAAAGCTAAGGGAGAAAATCTAGAATTTGAAAGAAAGACACAGAGAGGTTAGCTAGGAATTAAAGGATTCAAAGGAAAGCATTGTGGATTTAAAAAAGCAACTGGATGAATACATGAAGACTGAAGAAAATCTTAAAGATACTATCAAACAAAAAATGGAAGAATATTAAAGAGAATATCAAATATACCATCAAACATAAATTAGAAGAAAATGAGAAGTTAGATCAAGAATTAAGAAGGCCAAAGACAGAAGCAAGAGTATGTGAAAGTAGCATAATTATAGATCAACTCCTGTCCCTACAAAAATGTCACAAGGATAAGGGAGGATTTGGCTTCACTAGTAAAAGCTCAAATCAGAACACTAAGGGTGAAGACAAAGTAGTTGAAGCTGAAGTGAGATCTGCTGTAACAAGAAAGGTTTGGAAGTCTAGAACACCTAAAGGACTGTCGGTTAGGAAAAAAAATTCTCAAAGGTACTTATAATTTAATGGCTATTATTTTCTATGCAAAAATTTTGGACATAAGGCCGCAGAGGGTAGAAGCAAGAAGGAACCAAGTACTCAATGCTTTAACTGTCACAAGTTTGGTCACAAAGCAAGTCATTGCAGAAGTCAGTTATCTAATCTGGCTAGAAGGAATGGAATGAAGATTGTCTTTCATGGTAATTACTATTTATATCATGGTTATGGTCACAAAGCTTATTAGTGTAGATCTAGGGTTCACTTAGTTAAGTTAGGAAAAAGATGTTACAAGTGCAGTCAACTCAAACATTATGCTAACACATGGAGATATGTTGCTTCAGAAAAGTATAAAAACAAAAAGAAGGTTGTAGAATCAGATGAATCTAAGAAGAAGACTATCATGGTTTGGAAGAAAAAGGAAATGAGTGTGGAAAACTATTTTGTGGTACTGAATCCCAATACAAGCTCTTTCAGAAATTGAGCCAACTGCCTTGGCTCAGAGGGAGTGTTGCTATGCATATTCTATCAGTTCCCCCTCTGAAGTAATATTGATGTGTTTTGAAATGACTAAGTTTGATCCGGTTGGTGATATATGATGAAGCTTAATTTGGCTGAGTGAAAAGTGAAGTACAATTGATGGCATCATCGATGTAAGTTTTTGACAGTAAGTTCATCATGAGAAATTAAGGTTAAAAGGTAAAGTTTTCAAAACATTTCTCATAGTTTGCAAAGAAGAAGTTTCACAAAGTGATAAAAGATTGAAGAAGATAAGTGTGGCGATGGAATACGTTGATAGAGAATTGAGTGGCAATATTCTGCTGAGGCTAAAGGGAGTAGAGTTGGACAAATTTGATCATCGGAAGTAGGAAATGGAACTAGGGTTGAAGAATGATGAATTGATGAATGTAAGTTCCCTAGGTTTGGATTTATGGAGAGAATTTCCTTAGTTTGTCAACAGAGAATCTATCTTGTTCCTATTGAGTTGATTCAAGGATGGCAACATTATTTTGGAAAAACCCTATCTGATCACTAAGGAAGCCATTGAAGCTATTATTGAATTGTGTAGTGTTGGTGACCTCCCTGGAAAGAATACAATGAAATACTGAGATGTGGAGTAACTTACTAGTATTGAAAAAGACCCCCAAGCTCTATTGATAAATACCATTTTCGATCCTGTAGTGAGGTATGTTGCTTATGGTATCACTTACAAAATACATTTCAAAAATCATGAAGGTTCTACTTCAGCTATTATTGTATATCTTGCACATAAGATGGTGAAGGAAAATAAGTACAAGACTTGTGGAGCCTCATAATGGAAAAACTAATTGAGAATGTCAGAATGTGTTTGGTTGAGAGTTATCCTTTCCAGTTTTGGGTCTCTACTCATATGTTTAGTATTTTACTTTTTGAGCTCGTTACCGTAAAAGGAGAATGTTAAGTGGAAGTTCGACATCCCTATCAGAAAGAAAGTCTACAAGTATCTAGAATGTATGTAAGATAAAGCAAGTACATGCAAATTTTATTTCTCATCCTTGTAGATGAATCTATGCTCCAATGCGATAGTGTCTAGTCAGTTTGAGGAGGGTTCCTCCTCTGATAAGGAGTTAGAGGTTGTCATTGGAAGTTCCCCTTTGGAATCTAAAAGGAGGAAAATTAACACAGAGGAAGTCATTGCTATCTCTGAAGAAAAGGAGAAGGAAGAAAAGTCTCTATCTAGATCTGACTCTTTTGATCTAGATGTAGTTCGTTCGATCTTGGATGAAGGTGATATGAAAAATATTGGTGAAATGTGGATTTCCTTCTCTTTGATCAGTATGATTAGAATTGATGATGCCTTGGTTGATTATCTATTCAAAAAGGGTATTATTGTTTTAGATGTCTCTGACTCATTACCGGATGATCTGGTATAATTTTTTGAAGAAAGGTTGTTGTGGGAAGGATCTGAAGGACATAAGTTCCAAACTATGATTGAGAGAAGGTGTGTCAAATCCAAAAAAAATTTATCCAAACACATTGGTGAGACAAGAGAATGCATTAAGGAGATGTCTGGCATCCATAGGTATTGTCTCCAGTGGCCTGCTGCTATTGATAATTTTAGAAGTAGAATTGAAGTTATTGAATTTGAATTGAATGATATTGGGAAGTGTTTTTAATTCTTCAAAGATAAAGGTGGAAAAGAAAGAATAAGAGTTGGAAAGTCACAAGCTAAGTTATTGTTTGTTTAGAGACAGAGGGAAGATTTGGTTATAAATTTCTGGTTGTTTAAATAAATTTTTGAGGTCCAGTTGGATCATCTCTTTGGGATAATTTCTGATGCAGAGGATTGTGAATGACAGTGCTTGTCTCTAGACTAGTCATCTTCATTTATGTTGTTGACTCTACTGGACAGTATGTGTGCTAGAATGGTTGCTGCAGTGCTAGCTTGGAAGAGGATTCTTCTAATTGTGAGAGAAAGGTACAAGAATATTTTTTGTGTGAAAAGTGCTATTTTTACTTGATCTCTTGAATGCTCTTATTTTTCCCTTTTCATTTGATGGAAAAAAGGGGGAGAAAATGAAGAGAAAACAAAAACAAGAAGAGATATTGAATTTCTTGTCTAAGGGGGAGAGCTTAGAATTTTGGAGTTTTGTGTTTTTGAGTTTTTGCTATTTTGCCATCAATTCCAAAGGGAGAGATTGTTAAGAAGTTGTTGAGATGATTTAGCATTATTGTCATTGATGTCAAAACCTAAAATCTGGAAGGTTGTGCTTCAGATGATATACAAAAATGATTTATCCCATTGAGTGCTATGATGTTATGTAGTATGGATGTTATCTTTGATCTAGATGTGGCAATACTTCTTTTTGGGACATTCATGGATGACAATCAATGCAGAATAATGAAGTCTAATATTTTGACATTGGCTACTATGCTCAAAGCTTACTCTGGGTAACTTGCTATCTAGACATTCATGTAGCATGCTACAAATTTTGGTATGTCAAATTATGTTTCTCTGGTTGATATTGAAATTTATGATAGTCAAGATTTGGTCTTGGTTGTGGCATTCCCATCAAATTTGGAAAATATTTCATGTAATTCAAAGTTTTCTATCTTTTGATAATTATGTGATGTAATGAACCTATCTTATGTATGACCTGTTTATGGGTCCATTGGTAAAATGGAAAGAATATATCTATGTGTGACTATCTTTTGGGTATGATGCTAGCGTGCAAGGCCTTATTGAAAATTTCAAAGTTGTTCTTCATGCCAAAATGCTATGTGGTGATCTAAATTCAAATTTTGTTTGGCCGACCTAGGAGTTTATGAAGACATGGAATAGTATAAGTAAAGGTTGATTTTGTTTGATAAAGAAAGAAGTGGAGTATTGTGTGTGCAAGTAGATAAAAGGGTGCGAAGGAAGAAGTAATATGTTTTACAAAGGTTGTGTGAGGAAGGTGTGTAGAAGATTCTTGAAAAAATCTGCTACAAACAAATATTTTTCTCTTAACCAGAAATGAATTCATGCATATGTAGATGCAACTTCATCAGTTCACTTTTTGGTAGTGAGCGTTTTTATCTTTGGTTGTAATAGTTGGGAAGTGAGCCCACCAACAGTGAGCCTTACCTATAGTGAGCAACTTGGTAGTGATCCCTTTGTAAAAATCACCTTAACCGATGTCACCTTAACTAGTGTTTTATAATTGAGAGTTAGCATTCTCTGTGGTTTTTCTCTTCTTGGGTTTCCACGTAAATTCTGGTGTTCTTTGAGCATGGTGTTGTTATGTTCTTTCATGTTCATATCTATTAGATAATCATCTAATTGATTTAATTTTTCTCCAGATTAATTAAAGTCAAGAATTTTTTTTAAAATAACTGATTCAACCCCCCTCTCAGTTATCCGTACTATTTAACAAAATATACAGAGGAGAATATTTGTTATTTAGGGTAGATCATGTGATGTAAAAGTTATATCTGGTGAACTAGTCGTAGGTTGAGGGGGGAACTGTGAGTAAATGAAAACACATTTACATATGCTGAGGCCTCAGGAGAAGCACTAGAAGGATCAATAATTAAATTCACAGAGTGAGATGAAAATGGGTTCGTATAAATTTGCAATTCACTATTCGCCTTAGCCACCAACTTATTTGTATTCTTCTTTTTACCATCAAGGTGAATGGTACTGTCATCGAAGTAGTCCTATATCTCATGACACAAGTGCATACAATGTTCAATGTCATGCTTATGGATACGATCATATTGGAAAAATGCATTTCCATTATACCAGTCGGGATAAGGCTCTCTAAGAGGTCAAGGATCCTTCAAGGTTATAACCTTATCCTTCAACAGTTTCTATAGAACAGAAGAATAAGATTCAAACAATTGTGTGAAATTTTTGTTCCCCTTGAGGCCTTTTTCATTAGACGTGGCGACTATGTTCACAATAGATTTTCCTTTTCCTAAAATCAATACTATAGATATTCCTTTAGGATGGGAGCAAGAGGAAGACCCCCCGAATTGAACAATCGTCTATTGATATTCCTGCAACACTGTGCATAGATGTGCAAAAGAAGGATACTTTATTAAGGAAAACTTCTCCTACCAAGGTCGCTACAAGTTGTCAATGAACACTTTCTACACGTTTTTGCTAGGTAGCGGGTATGAGATTTGTGAAAAGAGTGCTTGGTATCGAGCAATGAAATCAATAATATTCTCATGCTCCCTCTACTTACATTGGATGAGATCCGAGAAGGTCATCTTCAATTGATGTTAGCCTAAAATTTCTAGAGAAATTAATTAACAAGTTGATCGAATGAGAATATGGAGTTGTTAAGCAAGGAACAATACCACTCTAATGCTATAACCTTGAGAGATCAAGGAAATAATTTGGCCATCAAGGCATCATGATGAAAGAATTTTGTACACATCATGTTGAAAGATAACACATGTGTTTGAGGGTCTCCTTTACCATTGTATTTCTCAAATTTAGGAATTTCCATCCCTTGAGGGATGGGAGTGTTCAACATCATCATCGACAAAGGGCTATGTTGGAAGATTAGTTGGGCATAGGCCTAGGAAAGACTCACCAGTTGGTTCTACATTTGACCCATATTTTGTAGCAAAGCATTCAAAAAGGGTTAGATGAAGAGAGGACTAGTGGAGCTGTCACCAGAGCCATTGCCAAAGCCACTGTTAGAGCCACCACTAGGGCCACCATTGTAGTCACCATTGGAGCTACCACCATAGTTGTCGCTAGATCCACCGACATGACCAATTGGCTAATATTACATATTAGGAAAGTCAAAATTAGTGAATAAATCACACCCATCAGGGTGGCCAAATCACCCAAATTTTATGAATTATCGGTCTAATACATGGCCATTCGCTATCAATTTATTTTATGAGGCATATTTAAGTAATAAATTTTCCATTACAAACTATGTGTTTCAAATGGATCGATTAATATTTTTTCTTGGAATCTCAGAAGCATGTAATAAATCACCTATATATTCGCCAATACTATTAAAAAAACATTGTGTATCAAGACCCATTTTGCCAATTAAAATTTACAAATGGTTGCTTATGAGGATCCATTTCACCAATTAAAATTTACAAATAGTTTCTTATGAGGACCCATTTTGCCAATTAAAATTTACAAATAGTTGATTATGAGGACCCATTTTTCCAATAACATTAAAAAATAATTACATTTGAGGACACATTTCACCAGTTTTTGTGACACCTCCATGCTAATTGTAGGGCCATAATTGCCCTAAAAAATTACAACATATGTGTTATGTCGAGGTTTGATTCACCCAACACTTAAATGTATCATTGTATAATCACACAAGATTCACCAAATTTTTAATATACCATTTAAAAATCCCATGGAATTCACCAAATATGGATTGATATAAATAGAATCAAAATTGTCATTTATTGTTACACATTTTTTTCAGTTTTGAACTTGTGAGCTCTCGATTCAGAAGTTGGACTTGGAACCTTGAAGTTGATCATAGGAAAGTTACAAAATTGCAACATAGGCATTCCTGCATTAACGGATAACAAGTGAAAATATAAGCTTAAAGGTGAGTGATCATTTCTTTATAGTTTTATAAGATTTCTTTATCTCTTTTCCATTTTTGCTTCAATCTTAAAGATGATATTGAGTAGGGTATGTGATCTATATTCTTTGTCCTTCTTAAACAAGAAGACATTTTTGTCTAGCTTTTATTTGAAGTTAGAGATCAAGATGTTGAGTAGCAAGTGCAACAAGGGTAGGACTCCTTAGGGTGGTGAAGGGACTGGGAGGCCATCAAAACACCCAAAACATAGAGTTACCATACAATATTACTTTGGAATTGGCAATGCTTCTGATACATCAGATTGAGATGGAGCTACATCATCAACTCTTCCACCAAATATTAATGAAGAAGGCATTCACAATACCTTACCACAACCGAAAGGTCAGATTGTAATTGAGTTAAATGAGTCAAAATGAGGATGGAAATACCGTAGAAGATGATCCAAGGGATACCTTGGTTATGAAAAATGAGATAATTGACTTGGATAAAATTTTTGGGGCCGTAGATGATGTTGGTAGCAAGAAAAGAAAAGGAAAATAAAAAATGAGGCATGAGTGGGAAATGACCAGGAATTTTCAGCTTGATTGGGTGTCAAAGTACCCATTCATTGAAGTAGTGGAGAAAACAAACAAAGATGAACCTCCAATAGAATGCAAGTGTATGATTTGTAGTTGGAAATGTAAAAGAGACAAGAAGTTGTAGCTAAAGCTTGACACTATAGAAAACCATATTAGTAATGTTTATGGAAAAAAATCATAGACAAAAAGGAACAATCAGTAGTACAATGGAAATCAAAGAAAGATTATCTTCATGTTAAGTATGCCACATAATATGAACATAAGAAAAGAATGTTGAAGCTTGCTGCATGTGGAGGTACAATTGTAGCTCAATTTGGAAAATTAATAGAAGGAGCACAACTGGCAAAAATTATTTAGATGAGTGTTGTTTTTCATATTTTGTCCAAGGGTATCCTATGATAGACTACCCAAAATATTTTAATTTATTATCTTTTTTGGGTGTTCCTTTGATCCAGGAGGATCTAGAAGACCTAAAATTTCATAGTCTTAGAATCCTATGAAACAAGCACCATTGGATAAAGATCATCAACACAATCCTGATGCAACTTGAATCACATCAAAAGGAGACCATACGTGAAAGATATGCTCAGTCAAAGTTTGGTCAAAGTAGGGATACTAAAGGTAGGATGCAAGGGCAAAAAATTGATCATCTCAAAACTGGTCAAAGGTGGCATCAAATTAAAGAGATCGATAAGAAAATTCCAACACCACTCATTTCACCTCAAACAAAGCTTGTACATCGAATGCTGATGTCAGTATGACATCAACATGCTGACGTGGTGGACTGTATGGTGATGTAGCATTGTCTAGGCAGGACATGTGGCATAGTGAGTCAACATGACGTGGCATCCGATTGGAAAAAGATAACAAATGACATGATGACGTGTGTCCTCCAGGTGGCGATGACATGTCTTTTGTAGTGAATTAGGACATACTATGTGGCATCCCATCAGTAGCCCCTTCCACAGTTAGTTTTAATAGTTTGCTAAAATTTATGAGGTGGGGGTCAAAACCCCAACCTCCACCATACAAAGAATACACTCCACCACTGCACCACAGGATCTCCTCATAAGCTAATATGTCACCCTTTCTATTTAAAGAAGAAAAGAGCCAATTTGGGGGGGGGGGAGTAGTAGTTTGAAATGCTGACCTCCCATCTCTTAACCTTTGCTACCACCGTTACACCTACATATTTTCTACAATGTAAAATAGGGGTGAGGGATATTTTAGAAATGTAAAAGACTGGTTTGGAGTGAAAAGAGGGCCTGGGTGAAACTGAGCCCCCTAAAAACAAGCAAATAAACCCTATGAACTCTTAATAGCCCGATTCCATGATTTTATAAAGGGATTAAAATAATTTTTAAAGAACTTCTAAAAAATTTATAGAGATTTTAAGGGTTCTTAGGACTTAAATTAGATTTTTAAACCCTTGAATAGGAGATATGGGGGTTAAGAAAAAATATGGTTGTGTTACTCATAAACGTGACCTTACCCATTTTTTTAGACTATTTTATCTTGCATTACAAATTTTACTTAAACTCATGTTTGGGCGACATTTTGTTGTTCTTGAACTCAGGTAGGGTTTTTGTTTGTTCCTTGAACCTCTCATTTTACCACTTGTATTGTTACAACTTTTGTTGGGCAGTGTTTTATAACCTTATTCAAACTTACCGTTCCTTTGAAAATGGGTGTGTGTGTTAATAACCTGCATGAGGAGTTGTCATGTGTCAGAAGTTAGTAAATTCGCTTGCAAGTTATACCTTTGGGAAGTATTCTTTTAGTCATTCGAAACCTAAGTGGTGTTTTTTTAGGTTACACGAACTACCCATTTTTCCACTCAGAAGCTTTCTTGTGATTAATGGAATAACAGTGAACTTAATTCACATATCTAGTGCATTATACATAAAAAGAAACCAACATTTTCAGGTACAACATTTTTAGGTACGATATGAAGAGGAAACAAATGAAGCCATGTATACAAGAACACAATGATATCAAAAGGAATATTTTATTTATATATATGTACGTTTTAACATTGCATTGGTACTACAAAATTATTTGATTCGACTACAAAAGTTTATATCGTGGGAAAAAGAAAAAATAAGAAACATCTTCATTTAGGCACATAGGGAAAATATCAAGACTCGAATGCCCTCAATTATAGTCTAGAGGCATTCAACTTGAGTAGGTGACAATAGGTTCTCATGCGATTGAAGGAATTGTGTGAAAAGTCCCATATCATTTCTTATGATTCTTGCACACATAAGAGCCACAACTTCGTCCAATGTCTCATCCTAAAGGGTGGACATTATGTAGATGGCATCAACTATCAGTCCATTCTGAGGGTAGTGGCTGAGCCCGGTGATCGCCACCTTGACATGATGGTGGAATTCAGGATTTACTAGGTGCTCCAGTTCTCTTACACCTCAGTCGGGGCAGCCATAAATCCTAATGACTATGTATATAAAGTGCTCTAGCATAGTGTTGTTGTGTATGTGGGATTGGCTCAAAAATGCTTCACCCAGGATACTGTGAAGCACTTCTTCTTCTACCTCACTCTGTATCATGAAGACTTCCTTCAACTAATCTAACATATGCTTGAACAACAGACTACATTCGATCTCTTCCAAGACAATGTAGTCATTTGCAGAATTGCCATCACTATGAGAGCTCGCCATGTTAGATGCTACTAAATGATGAAGAAAGGTGACACTAGCTGAATATATAGAAGATTGGTTAGAAATTTGTGCTTTCTCCTAGGTTTGATGAGATGGAAACTTGGTCCCAATTTATGGCTGATTTGAGTTGGTTTAAATTACATTTTCCCATCAAACAACATACACGTGCTATCTTTTAATATTCCCTTGATGTTGCATTAATTATTTGGTTGTGTGAAAGGTCATTCAATGACTGTTGGTGAGATCAAGATTGGTCTTTCTAGCCTAATGTTTGTTCATTTGCAAAAACTAATTATTCTGGTTGATTTTAGCAATTTTCAAGAAACTGTGGATAAACAAGAAGGCCACTAATTTAGTAACGTCTTTTGCGACTATTCAGTGGGGTTGGTTTTGCTATAAATTTGAAAGTGGAGAGAAAAATGGGGGTTCTCTAGATATACACCTGGTAGTGTTATTGAGAGGGATCTATGCATTTATTTCAGACTATAATAGTTCATGATCTTTGTGTTATGAATTTAATGATATACTTTGTACGTTGATCTTTGTATTACTTGTGTGATATAGTTATGTCTTCTTTGTGAGATAAGTTGTATGGTGTTCATTTATTGTAGTATGATCTTATTTCTTTTGATTGGATGGTCATAGGCTTTTCAATCTTTGAGTTGATTGTTTATGGCTGTGATTTATGCTTTCATGTTAGCTTCATTTTTATGAACTAGCCGTTAGTTGCCTTTCTTGCTTTCTGGTTAAAAGCACACCCATGTTCCTTAGCTTAGACTAATTCATTGAAAATATGGTGAGGGAGTTGTACCTTGACAAAACTTAGAGAAAATCCACAAATGCAATTGTGGTCTTTTTAGACGTATTACCAAATTTATGTTGGTGCTAAATCTTGGTTGAGAGTCTTTTATTTTGAGTATATTTTTTCTAAGCTATTTCATCTGCTAACAATTTTTTGGCGACTCCACTGGCGAGACAAATTGAATTGATTGAAAATTTTGACAATCCTTGTCGTGTGCATCAAGATGGTACTTCCTCATAGTAATGTATTTCCTATTTTGTAGCCAGATTTAGATTGGGTTGGAGCAAAACAAGAAGAAATCATTTCATAATTAAATACGCTTGCTTGGAGATATAGGAGAAATAGAGAAAATTATATGTGAACAAATTTTTGTTTGGAAGAAGAGGAAGAGTTGTCCCAGTGCCCACTTGCACCTATGGTTGAACGACCTCCGAGGTTGATATTTGTGTACTACGACAACCCTCTGCATCATCCTGATCATCAGCCTAATTGACTGTTTCATCATCCAAGGGACCCACCTATACCTCAACTTGATGTAGGAGCATCCAACGATGTAGGGAAATCTTGCATCACCCAAAAAAAATGTTTTATTTATTTTCTTTAGTTGTTTTGAGTCTCATGATGGAACTTAAGGGGTGTAAGGCAGTCAGGTGTTAAAAATAGTGAAAATTAGGCACTTACTATTTTTAATAAGTCAGCCTAAACAGGCTCATATGAACATGAAAATTTACCTCAAGGAGAAGAGCTGTAAAACATTTCCGGTCACAAAAGAATCACCTCAATACCTTGCACGGTTTGGGAGAAATTAATGTTTTCATCCTGAGAAATTTCTCCAATGTAGCTTCAAATTCAGATATAAAACTTTAGAGGCTCTGAAATAGGTCAAAAAGTGGCCAAAGTGACCTATGGTCAATTTGCAAGTTGTAGAGCTCATCGAGAGCTTTCCAACGATATACAATAATAGCAAATCAGACACCCAGATCAAAAGTTATGGCCTTGCGAAGTTGGTCCTCTAAAAAGTGAATTTCATAAAACAATTTTTCCTAGGCTATAAATTAATTGGCAAGACTTTTGGCTCCAAAACAAAAAGGGGAAATTTGATCTTTTTAGAACATTCTAGAGCGGTTATTGGGAAAAATAAAAAGGGTTAAGTGGGGGTTGTAGAAGGTGGCCTTGATAGTACATATTGTAGTTATGAATAGTAGATTTTCTTTTCAGAGTTGAATTTTGTAGTAATGAATCAAGCCAATGAGGTTGTAGCATGTAAGCTTTGAATCAGTAATTTCATTTTCTGAAAATAATTGAAAGAGTCATTTTTTTGTCTCGCATCTGCTATGTTGGTATCTATTGTTGTGATTTTTGTGGGTTTTGGGTGGTGTGGCCCTCATTAAGTGGTATCATAGCGGGAGTTCCTGATCTTGTAACAGAGCGCCGAATGTGAGGTAGTTGTAGCAGGACTTGTGAATGTGGATTGAGTTCAAGATGCCTCCAAGAATTTCATAGTATGGTAGAGATAGAGGCCAAGGTTGTGGACAAAGAGGTCCACCAAGAGATGAAATAAAAGCCCTTAGAAGGAAATTAGAAACCTTGCAACAAGAGGTTCGAAGAGGAGACATGCAATGAGATAGAGATGACAATGAAGATGAAACAAACGAGTAAATGGAAGAGGAAGAGCACGATCCAATGGATCCTAGAGAAAAAATATTGTTGCGAGCAATCTTGAGCATTGGGAAGAGACCTAAAATGGAGGTTTTAACTTTTAGTGGAAATCTGAATCCTGAAGAATTGATTGATTGGATCAATGACATGGAGGAATTTTTTGAGTTTGAGGAGATTGAAAATCCTCATAGAGTGAGGTTTGCAAAGAAAAAATTGAAAGGTCATGCTAGTATATGGTGGAAGGAGGTCCAGTTAGAAAGAGGAAGACAAGGGAAAGATAAAATTTCTAGATGGGATAGAATGGTGTCAAAATTGAGGAAACAATTTATTCTAGTCGAAAATGAATTGGATCTGCTCAAGAAGAGGCAGAGCTTGAGGCAAGCGACAAGGATGGTGAAAGCATACACAAAGGAATTTCACAAGGTCCTGATTTGGACAGGACATTCTAAGGAGAATATAGATAAAGTTTCTCGTTATATTCACAGGTTGAAGCCAAGCATACATGAAGAATTGGCACTAGTAAGAATGAACACTATTGAAGATTCTTATCAATTTTCTCTAAAGGTTGAAGAATGACTGAACAAAAGGTTTGAGAAAAAACAATGAGGTGGAAGGTCAAATAGAGTTGCAGATGCCTTGAGTAGAAGGAAAAATTTGTTGATAAAAATGAATATAGAGGTTATTGGGTTCAATGAACTCAAGAGTTTGTATCCTGAAGATACAGACTTTGTAGAAGCTTGGAAAGCTTGTTTGGAACCTATTACATTGGATAGGATGAGATCATTGGATTTCTTAATCCAAGATGGGATGTTGTTTAGAGGAAGCCAATTGTACATTCTAAGGAATTCTATGAGAGAGAATCTAATCAAGGAGAAGCGCAGTGGAGGATTGGCTGGACATTTTGGTCGAGATAAGACTATTTCTCTTGCTAGTGAGAATTAATATTGGCCATAGTTACAACAAGATGTGAAGAAGTTTGTACAAAGTTGTAGAGTATGTTAGATGGTGAAAGTTCTTGGTTCTCCAAATATCAATAGATCAATTGAATCCTAAAGACTTAGCCAATGTCTTATGCTTAGACTCAAAGGTTGATTTGGCCAACTCACAAGATTTAGACAAATAATGAGATCTTCTGCACTTTAGGCTCTGTAGGACCAGGGGGGTGACCCTTCAACAACATCTAAAGGTTTACACATATAATTAATAGGATATTGCTTAACAGATGATGCTCTCATAGAATTATGTTGAGAAACATAAAATATCACTCAATCTTGGCTAAGACGTAGAGTAAATTTCACTAACCAGCATGGAGAACATGTCAAACACATAACTCAACATACATAATTGAAATGGTTTATGATTTAAAGAATTGAGACCAAGCTGAAAACAACAAAAGCATAATAATTGACCAATGCCAAGAAATGGGCCATGGAGTCATATAACCAACATTTCATCCTACAATGTTGAACATGTTCAGAAGATCTTTGCATCTATTATCAAATTATGACAACAAGAAAACTAAAGCTTTAATTGGTAACCATTCTTAAAATTCCACCTAAAACACAACACTCCTATCACATTTGTTTAAGAAATTACACTATCCCCTTAATAATATGCAATAATAAATGCAACTTGTGATTCATTAAAGCAATTACATCATTCACAAAACAGAAAGCAACAATAGATGTAACTCAAATGCAACAAATGTGCATGAAAAGACTCAGATAATTTTCATTATTGAATTGAAAAGAGTATTACATCTCAGCAATGGAGACAATTATCAGATGAAATAAACATGAAAGCATTATTCAAAACACACACTTCAGATTTAATGACTCAATTACAATTCTCCTTAGCTTTACAATCTACCCAAAGCTTTTGCCTGACTTGCAGAGTTTTCAAAAATTTGGAACCCCTTAGAATGAGAAGATAATGAGAATAAGAAGAAACAAAAGATTCCATAAAATCAATTTGATGGTGCCATTTGGAATCTTCATCCACCATTAATCAGCAACAAGATAAGCCTCTCTCATCTCTCCTCCTTCAACAAAAATTTCCTCTCAATCTTCCTTTGCCTCAAGTTGTCAAGCAACTGAAAAATTAGCCCATGTGAGGAAATTCACTCCATTCACTTTGCAGTTGGAAAATATCTCTTCCCCGTGAAAATCCCTATTTCTACTCATTTTATTTGCAACACTTTATTTTACTTTAACAAAGTAAAATATTCTCCTTTGCACTTTTAAAATACTTTCCTTTGTATTAAAAGCACAACTTTTAATAAATCACTGGGCCCCAAAACATTCACCTGGGCCATTTATTTTCACATGCCATTTCATTTGAAAGACAATATCCGTGAAAAACATTTACTTAGCTCCCTAATTTGTTGCATATAATATTTGTCGTTTAAAGTGAATAAATTCACTTTGATGCCAATAGAAATATTTTACCAGTGTTGTTTTATATTTTCACCTGGGATTTTAAAATATTCTCCCCCATCATAAATAAAACAATTTAAAACCACATGGAGAGAATTTAGCCCCTATCACAGTGCATTTGAAATATTTTTCCTTTTGCATTTTATTTCACTTTATCAAAGTGAAAACCCCCTTTTAAAAATTTATCGGGAAAATGGAAATTTTACCTTCCTAGGCCCACCTTGTATTTAACATTAGTGCCCTTCAAATATAAGATCATTGGGCAAATAAAAACTTCAAATTTTTTTCTTTTATTAAAAATAAAAATGAAACATTTAAATCATAGGCCCCCTTTAAAATCTCAACCCCTGCACCATGGATTTCATTTGCTTGCATTTATCTTTATTGGGCCCATACATGCCATGTGTTGCACTCTCGATCATCTCACGAGAATTAGAGATCAAGAATTTTCCACCTATGAGCTAGTGGGGAAAGGTGAAAATCTATTTAATATTTCCCTCACAAACTATAATCAGGCCAACAATAAACCATACAAATGGATTTCTTGGTTGCCGGGCCCACCTACCATGTGTTCTATTTTCACCAATCCTGCATGAATTAAATGGTGCACACTTTAGATCTGCGAAGTAATGATGGACGGATGAGATTTAGCTACATTTAGCATTCATCTCTAGTCGTTGATTTTGTTTGCTCTGCTCTGTTTCCCTAATTTGCTTTGTCCATTCCTCTCAAGCTTTGTATCTCTTCCATGGTTGTGGTGGAAAATTCCTCATTGTGCTTTGATGGATGTTTACACTATGCTCTTAATGCGGCTTCTTTCAAACACATGTGCTTGACAACTTTTAAAACCTTCAATGGATTCATTGTACACCGTACTCATGGTATTCCATGAAGAACTTCCTTCATTCTATATTCATCTAATATTTCTTCAAGCAACATTGAAGTGGCCCCTCTTTAACATCACGGTGGCTGCCCCATCGCATTGGCTTGGAAGTTACTAAAGTTGTTTCAACAGATCCTCTCCATGTCTTTCGCAATTTTGCTGGTGACTGGTAGAACTTCCCTTTGAATTCTTTGAATCTCTTGTAAATCAATGCACCCCTTGCTATTGGTACGTGGCTCCATTCTACAGCTATGAAAGTGGTTGATTTTATTGAAATTCATGAGTCTCCTTTTTAAATGGCAATGGAATCCCTCATTGTGTTGGTGCAGGCTTCATTGAAGTTTCTAAAGCATTTTCAATAATTTCATTTTATTTGTTCAACAATCATGTGTTTCCCTGCAAGTGTGTGGACCCTTCATACATTTTCTTTGATGGATCTCCACATTTGGCAAACTGCACCCACCTCTTCTTTTGACTAGCCCCTAATCTTTTTGTAGGAAATATGCTTTAGGGAGCCTCTAAATCCTTTTCAATAATTCCATTCGTGCATTGTGCTGCAACAATGGTGTTCCATTAAGTCTGTACACTGGCCATTCCATTTTGATGCGTTCCAATTTGAAAAGCTCATCCCTTGTCAATTGTATTTGCTTGAAAGTTACAAGAGGCATTTCAAATGAATACATTCTACGTGCAACCCTTGAGGAATTCCTATATTCATAACATTCCTTGCAAAAAGGCTCTGAGGGCTTTGCAAAAAAATGCATTTTGTGTATTTGTTGTTTGTGATTTACCTTTCAATAAATCCTTTATGGTGTGTTCTCTACAAGACTTGATGTTTGCACACATTTAATAAACACCTCTCGAGCTCCCATACTGTGAAAAGCTCAAATTTTATGCAATTAGTGTGGGCGGCCCTTCACCACATCGACAACAACAACATTACCCTCTTGAAAAGCATTTATATTATTTGATCCTTGAGTTCTATTTGCATGAGATCTATTGGGATGACCAACACTCACAACCCTATGTCCTTTCATCATTGAATATCTCAAAATTTTCTCAATATCCATAGCCATTTGATATGATTGGTGCAGGGTTGTGGGCTCCTTGTATCTTAATAAGAAACTCATCTTCTTGTCAAATGCTCCTAGGTACACGACCAAACATTCAACAATATCATTTGGTCTTATGTCTTCTAGAATTTTTCTTATGATCTTTGAAAACCTGAGATTAAAATATGGGAATAACTCATCTTTTCATTTCTCCATGCTCATGAAATTTTTCCTTATGAAAATAGGGTCAATCCTTTCTCCAAATTCCTCCATGATCACTACCTTAAACTCTTCCCATGAATGAATGGAGGAAGCTGGGAGATAGGAGAACCAATCCCTTGCATCTCCTCTTAAGGATTGAACAAATAGTCTCATGATCACATCTTCATGGTCAATCTCATAATCATCCATGACATTATTGAATTCTTGAAGATGTTTATTTGTTGATTGAAACTTATCACCAATGAATCTTGGTAACTTATTTCTAACTTTAGCTGGAATGTCATTTGGGTAACCATTAACACCACTGAAATTGATGGATTTGTACCTTCCAATGCTGAAACTTCTTTGACAATTTGGATGGGATTGATCACAAACCATGGTTCCATCTGGAACCATGCTAGGATGCATATATTAAATCATTTTGACATGCCTCTTTCAAAATTTAGACATTAACTCTAGAGCTTATTATTCATTGCCCTATTTCTAGCTTTCATTGAGATCTTAGAATATTACAATGCATAATTGAAATGCATCTAAGCCTAAGATCTACCATACTCCATAATTCATAATTCAAATGCAGACAAGAAATATTACAAAATGCATAATTCAAATGAAGATAAGAAATATGAATAAATGTGCACTTTGAGGACTACTTGATTGACTCAATTTTTGGTCTGCTCTTCTTGAGATTATGAATTCTCACTTCATTCCAGTGGAATGAACGTCCCCAACTGGAGCCACTGATGGAACTTCAATTTTTTCTCCTTGTGTTCCATTCCTGCATCTGCCTTATGTTACTGGTCTTTCATGGTGTCAAAATTATTCCTTGGGTTGAGGTTTAACTTGATTTTCATGCAAAACCCTTGTGTTTATTTTACGCCTTGGTTGGGATCTATTTCTTTCTTACTTTTTGAGGGGTTCTAAAATGACTTATGTCCTATCGTTCCATCTAGGCCGAGTCCCTTTGTTTTATTTTTTATTTCTTTTGCAGGGTTTTATTTTCCTAAGTCTTGGTTGGCCTCAGGTTTCATCATTTAAAAACAACTTATGCCATTTTTTACCATCTGCCTAGTGATCCCCCCTTGTCCTCTTAATAAATATTTTATTTTACAGAAGGATGAAATTAATGTGACTATTGATCAACTGTCGTTTGATCTTAGTCGTTCCCCGCCATCCCGCGATGACCCCACCACATTGTTTTGGCTCATCGTGATATCGCGGGCGGGCGACACGTGTCTTATCTGGAAAGGCCAAAGGGGATAAAGTTTCTGCGTCAATCAAGTAGTCCTCAAAATTCCCTATGTCAGTGTGTCAGTTGTCCATTTTGCATAGAGTTTTCATAGTGTTTCTGTGATTTGAAGGTTAAGCCTATAATTCTGTGTTAGGTTTGTCCACTTCTTCTATTTTCATAAGCATTAAGAGTTATGTTGTAAAGCACTTTTGTGTGTTGTCAGTACGAGGTTCCAAAGGTTTTCATTCTCCACCACGTGTCTTTAGGTATTTGGTATTCCCAAGCTAATTGGGTGGTGACTCTAAAGTCTCTGCACTAGTGTGCATTTTGTTTTGAAAGGATTATTATAAGTGGAAAAAACTTGTGGACTAGTACGAAGAATGAAGAACACCAGGTTATTCATGAAGAATCATCCGGAACAAAAATTGGAAGGTGAACTTCCCAAAATGAAGAAGAAGGACTGGATAAAGAAGAGACCAGAATCTAGTACTACTGCTCCTGTGTCACATAACCCTCTCCACCCATGAGCCAGTGGGGAAAGGTGAAAATTTATTTAATATTTCCCTCACAAACTATAATCGGGCCAACAATAAACCATACTCATGCCTCTGTTGGTTGGCGGGCCCAACTACCATGTGTTCTCTTTTTTCCAATCCCACATGAATTAAATAGTGCACACTTTAGATGCATGAACTAGCGATGGACGGATGCAATTTAGCTGAATTTAGCATTCATCTCCAGCCGTTGATTTTGTTTGCTCTCCTCTGTTTATCTAATTTTCTTTGTCCATTCCTCTCGAGCTTTGTCTCTCTTCCATGTTTTTGGAGGAAGCTTCCTCGTTGTGCTTTGATGGATGTTTAAATCGTACTTTTAATGTGGCTTCTTTCAAACACATGTTCTTGCAAGCTTTTAAAACCTTCAATGGATTCATTGTACGTCGTACTCATTGTATTCCATGAAGACCTTCATTCTATATTCATCTAAGATTTCTCATAGCAGCATCAGAGTGGCCCCTCTTTAACATCATGGTTGCTGCCCCATCACATTGGATTGGAAGTTACTAAAGCCATTTCAACATATCCTCTCCATGTCTATCGCACTTTTGCTAGTGACTGGCAAAATTTTCCTTTGAATTCTTTGAATCTCTTGTAAATCAACGTGCCCCTTGTTGTTGGTACATGGCTCCATTTTGTAGCTATGAAAGTGGTTGCTTTTATTGAACTTCATGAGTCTTCTTTTAAAATGTAAATGGCATCTCTCACTTTGTTGGCGTGGGCTTCATTGAATTTTCTAAAGCATTTTCAACAATTTCATTTTATTTGTTTAGCAATCATGCATTTCCCTGCAAGTGTGTGGACCCTTCATACATTTGCTTTGATGGATCTCCACATTTGGAAAACTGTGCCCACCTCTTCTTTTGACTAGCCCTCAATATTTTTATAGGAAATACGCTTTAGGGAGCCTCTAAAGCCTTTTCAATAATTACATTCATGCATTATGTTGCAACATTGGTGTTCCATTAAGTCTGTACGTTGGTTGTTCCATTTTGATGCATTCCAATTTGAAAAGCTCGTCCCTTGTCAATTTTATTTGCTTGAAATTTACAGGGGAATTTCCAATGAATACATTTTGTGTGCATCCCTTGAGGCGTTCCTACATTCATAACATTCCTTGCAAAATTTTTCTGAGGGCTTTGCAAGAAAATGTATTTTGTGTATTTGCTATGTGTGACACACCTTTCAATAAATCCTTTATGGTGTGTTCTTTGCAAGACTTGATGTTTTCACACATTTAATAAACACCTCTCAAGCTCCCATACTGTGAAAATATTGAATTTTATGCAATTAGTGTGGGTGCCCCTTTTCCACATCAATGAACATAGAGTTTCCTTAAAAAATTTCAATAGACTCTCACTATGTGCAGGTTACTTCCCTCTTCATGTGACATGGTGGCTTAGACTCCAAATTTCATTCATAAAACAAATCAGTACTCATCGTTGGAACTAAATCTAATTTGCAAGTTCCTAAAGCCTTTATGCACCTCCTTCTTCTTTTCCTGTAGTGTTGGAGCCTTTCTTCAAAGTATGTGCCTCCAAGCATGGGATCTTTCCTTTTTTTGAAGGTTGTTGAGGACCTTTCAACAATTCCATTTTGTGCAAACACCCTTAGCTGTTTGGTGGTGGCGCCAATTGTGCTGAATTTTCCTCATTAATCTCACTGACAATTTCACAAGGTGTTGTCATGCACTCTTCAGATTGTACAAACGCCTGCCAAAGCATTTCCAAGATAATATTTTAGATGAGAACCAACTTTGAAGTGCCTTATGTCCCTCAATTATAGCATCAAAATATAATTCCCTCAAACAATTTTAATACATTCCCTGCCTTGGCTGTAAAATGGAGATATGTATCTCAAAAAATCAAGAAACTTAGACAATATTATCTCATGCAAAAATAATTTGTTCTTTCAATATCATGTAGCTTGTTCACACAACTCAACAAGATTTGAATAATGTTGTGGCTTCATCCTTTGGTAACTCAAGTGAAATACCACTACCTATTCAATGAATTTGCTCCAAATACTTTACTAGAGAAGATTTATGAAGAGCTTACATCTTCAAATATTTTTAAAAACCTTCTCATCTGCAAGACTCTATGTTTGGCTCGAAATCCTAATATTGTATTCATAAACTATGAATCAATATTTGAAATATGTGGCTTACTATTACACTCACATAATTGAGTTCTATCCTCAAGAGTTCATCTTGTTTGATGCATTGTAAACTGAAGATCAACAGCCATGATGATTCCCATACCCGATTTGATCATCGCGACATGTACAATATCATAACAGTGCAAAGCATGTCAGGTCCATGTGGCCTGACTAAAAAAAATTCATTTTCAAACAAATTTTACCTTGGAATGATCTAAGACAACTCCTGAGTGGATATGAAGTGAAAATTCAAACTGGGTTGCCGTCAAAATCTACTATCTGGCAATTTTGAGAAATGGGAAAAATTGGCCAAGTTAGCTCTGGAATCGACCTAGGAAACTAGTCAAATGACCTCCTAGAGCAATGAAAACTTGCAGGCATGTTGACATCGCATCCAAGAATGGAGTGCAAAATATGGTTTAGAAAAATGAATCATGAGGTGAAATTTATTCACTATCAAAGTTGCTCAGTTGAACTTTCTGCAACAATACCTTGTTCCGAACCAATTAAAACCCATAAAATCACCTCGTTGAAAAATATCAAATCAACTCCTAGCGAGCTACCACTCAACATGGTAGATTATTTTGGCATAGTGAACATGTGTGCAAGAGTTATTTTCTTGAATCATCATTGATCAAAAGATATTGAAGGTCAAAGTTGACCTCTCAGAAAGGTTTTAGAAAATGCAAGTGCAAAATTGAATAGATTGTGTTTGGTTTTGATCTATTAAAAATAGAAAATCAACTCATAAAGCTTTGAAACCTAACATATAATCTCATCTTGGTATGGAGAATGCAGAGCAACAATCATTTTGACATAATAGTCATTCGGTTGCAAATTACAAGCTCAAACAGGAGGATACTTTGCAAAACTAAAAGTTTGCAAACATAAAAGTTCTAAAATCCTCCAGCTTCACTTTTCAGAACCCTGAAAAAACTCATCATGAGAAGCTGAAAATTGACATGCATGCTCACATAAGACACATGAGTGAGCTTGCAAATGGGTTTTTCTTTAAAATCATCAGGGTTTGAATTATGACCCTCCAAAGTGGGTCATTTAGCTAGATTCATTAGGTGCACTTCTTAAAGTGCAGAGGCAAAATTTTCAAAATGGGCATCTCAAATTTGCAAAATTTGAGAGTGCCATCAAAAGGAACAAGTTAGAATACTAGATTGTATTAGCCATTACCTATACCTGAGAGGCCATGGGAGGATATTAGCATGGATTTTGTTCTTGGATTGCCAAGGACACAAAGAGGGCATGATTCCATATTTTTGGTGGTGTATATATTTTCAAAGATGGTGCATTTCATTCCATGTCATAAGAATAGTGATGTTGTTCATGTTGCAAAGTTGTTTTTTAGAGAGGTGGTGAGACTATATGGTCTACCAAAGAGTATAGTTTTAGACAAAGATACCAAATTTATTGGTTATTTTTGGAGAAAATTATGGAAGAAGTTGAAGACATAATTGAAGTTCAGTTTTGCACACTATCCACAGATTGATGGAAAAATAGAGGTGTCAAATAGGAGTTTGGGTAACCTACTAAGATGATTAGTTGGAGATAAGCCCAAGGGATGGGATTTGATTTTACCACGTGCAAAATTTTCTTACAACAATTCTGTCAATAGGAGCACTGGTAAATCACCATTCTAGATTGTATATGGGAGTAGTCCTAGAACTACTTCTGAACTAAGAAATATGGATAAGGGGGAAAGAGTAGTGATGAGGTTGAAGATTTTGCTGAGCACCTTAAGAATTTGAACGAAGAGGTGAAGAAACATATCAATAAGATGAACTCACAATATAAGGCTCGGGCATATTAGAAAAGGATGCATAAGGAGTTCTAGGTAGGAGATGAAGTCATAGTTCATTTGTGAAAGGAAAGGTTTCTAGTTGGTACATACAACAAGTTAAAGATGAAGAAGTTTGGACCATGCAAGATCCTGAAGAAGCATGATTCAGGAAATCCTTATGAGGTAGAGTTGGCTAGTGGAATAAACATTTCTCCTATGTTCAACATTGTTGATTTGAAAGAGTATCATGAAGGTGATAAAGAGGAGGGGCTGATAAATGAACATTTGAAAATTCCAGCACCTACTTCAGAGAAGGAAGAGATAGAAGAAATCCTAGATAGTCATGTGGGTAGAAGTACAAGAAATAGGCAATATGCAAAGTACTTGGTGAAGTGGAGAGGAAGGCTTGATTAAGATTCATCATGGTTATCTGAGGTTGAGGTTAACCATCTTGGTTTCCCTCTAACTCTTGAGAAGTGACAGGGTCACTTTTCAAATTACCCTGGGTGTCTATTGCAGGAGCATCTAGTGGTGTAGGGAAATCTTGCATCACCCAAAAAAAATGTTTTCTTTATTTTCTTTAGCTTTTTTGAGTCCCATGATGGCACTTAATGGGTGTAAGACAACCAGGCGTCAAACATAGCAAAAATTAGGCACTTACTATTTTTAGTAAGTTGGCCTAAATGGGCTCATATGGATGTGAAAATTTACCCTAAGGAGTAGAGCTAAAAAAATCTTTCTGGTCATGAAATAATCACCTCAATACCTTGCATGGTTTGGGAGAATTAAAGTTTCTGTCTTGAGAAATTTCTCCAATGCAACTTCAAATTCAGATATAAAACTTGAGAGGCCTTGAAACAAGTCAAAAATTGGCCAAATTGATCTACAATCAATTCACATGTTGTAGAGCTCATCAAGAGATTTCCAACGATGTGCAATAATAGCAAATCAGACACTTGGATCAAAAGTTATGGCCCCACGAAGTTGGTCCTCTAAAAAGTGAATTTCATAAAAAAATTCTTCCTACGCTAGAAACCAAACGGTGAGACTTTTGGTGCCAAAAGAAAAAGGGGAAACTTGATCTTTCTAGAACATTCTAGGGCGGTTATTGGGGAAAATAAAAAGGGCTAAGTGGGGGTTGTAGAAGGTGGCCCTGATAGTGCAGATTGTGGTTCCAAATGTAAATTTTCTTTTCAAAGTTGAATTTTTTAGTAATGAATCAAGCCCATGAGGCTGTAGCATGTAAGCTTTGAATCTGTAATTTCATTTTCTGAAAATAATTGAAATTGATTCATTTTTCTATCTCGCATATGATGTGTTGGTATTTGTTGTTGTGATTTTTGTGGGTTTTGGGCAGTGTTTCCCTCATCACAACTTCAAAATCCATCTCTAGCTCATCCACCACACATAAATTAACCCAATAATTCTCTTTCCAATCTTTACTCCCATGTGAGTTGGTGACTTTGTTCATCTATGGACTTAAATCTTTGGTGTAATCAATTTGTCCCTCTTGTCCTATCACAATCCATGATTTACCTCATGGTTCTCGAAAACAGTTCCCTAAATTTTCTGTTCAAAATGAACAAGACCCCGAGGAAAACATCTTGGCTATGATTACGATAAGTGGAATTTTAGGAATTCAGGAAGAGGATTTTTTTGTAAGAATTTTCATTGATAGTTTGATTGAGAAAGCAAAAAAATGGTATAGAGGACTTGAAAAAGGAAGCATTACCAGATGGAATGTCCTTAAAACAAAGTTCCTCCAACATTATAAAACCCCAGTCAAGATCTCAACCACCCTGTGACTTTTCTTTTAGATCCTGAAGGAAAAAACTGAAACAATGAAGGATTTTGTTTACTGCTTCAATCGGTCTATTTAACAAATTCCTATTCCAGAAAGATCCAATGAGGAGATCCAGTTCCACATATTTATTTCTACTCTGGAACCTAACATTCAATTAATCCTCAAAACAGATAAAGTTCAAGGGATTGAGAGAGCTCAAATAGAAGTAGTAAATGTTGAGGACGATTTATAGCCATGGGAAAATGGAAACTAGGTGCAAGTGTGAATTTTGAAGCGAGTTTCAAGTTGTCCTATGAATTCTGAATTAAAAGTCATGAAGAAGTAGAGTTACCTCGCTCGACTACTGAAAACATTAATCTAACAATTTTTGATAGCATACAACAACCCAATGAGGAACGAGATCAACATTGTAGTGATCAGGCCTTCAGTTTATATACCTCATTTGAGGTTGAAAGTGATCTCATCTCATCTAGTGATGATGAAGATGATGAAACACATAACAAGACACTGATTTCCTCTCCTTCTCCTTTCGAAGATAATTCCTTATTTTTTGAAGCTGATTTAAAGGACCCAATGTCAAATTCCCTTCCTATTCCTGAATACGAAGTTTTCTCCTTTGAAGAAATGGTGGATGAGAATACATGTTTTCATTTGGGAGAAAATGGAGATCTCACAAATGGTACCTCTCAATTGGAAGAGAAATGGTCAATTCATCCTAACCCTCTTTTCAATTTTGATGAGTTTGAAGTATATGACAATCGTCTCTTTGCATATTTAGTTGATGGTCAATTTATATCCGAGGTTGAATTGTGTGTATCAATAGTTAAAAATGGTCATGATCAAGGAGATGGTGGGGAAACTACTAATTCTGCATTAGAGGAAGGAAAAAATTTCTAGATTGATGCACAGTTAGAAGGTGAAAGTAGATCAGTCTCTGCTTTTCCTAAGGTAATTATCTCCCTTGAAAATAGCTTGGTTGAGGATAGGTGTAATGAAGTTAAAGAGAATATTGTTTCCTATAGTGACTCTTCAAAACATGGGGGAATGCTTGAGAGATGTAATGTTAGAGAAGAATTTAGAAATCATAATCTTGTGTTAGAATTGGATATACCTAGATTGATGAGCCTTGACTGTGGGAATTGGCTAATAAAGGATGGTCTAGTGCTGATAGGATGGTAGCAGGATGAAATCTTTGGGGAGGAGTGTCTTTTTGGGAAATTGTTTGACTTTGGTCACATTTTTGTTAGTATCAATGTTGGGATGTCAATATTTTTGGATTTTCTTTGAAGACTATATGGGAAGGTGGGCCTTTTCAAGAAAGGGTTATTCTTCTCCCAACTGGTGAATGGGTTTGTATGATTGTTACCTTTCCTTTCCTTTTTCGGCAGGTTGGTCCTGCCTTGTAAATAATTGCAATTTTGGTGTGTTCATTTTTAGTTTGCTATTTGGTTTTTTATCCTTCTTGTTTTGATTCCATTCCCAATGGAAAGGAATGGTCTTACATACTGGGTTCTCTACGTCCTTTGTAGTCCTTGTCCCCAATCAGAGCCACTGTTATGCATAAACGTGACCTTACCCATTTTTTTAGACTATTTTATCTTGCCTTAGGAATTTTACTTAAACTCATGTTTGAGCAGCATTTTGTTGTTCTTCTTGACCTCAATTGGGGTTTTCATTTGTTCCTTGAACCTCTCATTTCACTGCTTGTATTGTTACAACTTTCGCTAGGAAGTTTTTTATAACCTTATTCAAACTTACTGTTCCTTTGAAAATGGGCATGTGTGTGTTAATAACCCACATGAGGAGTTGTCATGTGTTCGAAGTTAGTAACTTTCCTCGCAAGTTATACCTTTGGGTGATATTTTTTTAATTGTTCAAAATTTAAGTGGTGTTTTGTTAGGTTACACAAATTGCCCATTTTTCCACCTAAAAGCTTTCTAGCGATTAATGGAATAACAGCGAGCTTAATTCACATAACCAATGCATTATACAAAAAAAGAAACCAACATTTTTAGGTATGATATGAACAGGAAACAAATGAAGCCATGCATACAAGAACAAAGTGATATCAAAATGAATATTTTGTTTATATATATGTACATCTTTACATTGCATTGGCGCTACAAACTTGTTTGATTCGATTACAAAAGTTCATATCGTGGGAAAAAGACAAAAAAAGAGACATCTTCATTTAGGAACACAAGGAAAACATCAGGACTCGAATTCCCTCAATTATAGTCTAGAGGTGTTCAACTTGAGAAAGTGACAATAGGTTCTCATGTGACTGAAGGAATTGTGCAAAAAGTCCCATAGTGTTTCTTATGATTCCTACACGTAGAAGAGCCACAAGTTCCTCCAATGTCTCATCTTGAAGGGCTGACACTATGCAGATGGCGTCAACTACTAGTCCATTCTAAGGGTAGTGGCTTAGCCTAGTGATCACCACGTTGACACAATGGTGGAATTCAAGCTTTACCAGGCGCTCCAATGCTCTTACACCCCAATCGCAGCAACCAAAAGTCCTAATGACTGTGTATATAAAATGCTCTAGCAAGGTGGTGTTGTGTACGTGTGCTTGGATCAAAAATTATTTTCCTAGCATGCTGTGAAGCACTTCTTCTTCTACCTCTCTCTGTATCATGAAGAATTCCTTCAACTGATTTGAAATATGCCTGAACAGTGGACTACATTCGATATCTTCCAAGAAAATGTAGTCATTTAAAAAATTCTTGTCACTTTGAGAGCTCACCATGTTAGATGCTACTAAATGATGAAGAAAGGTGACACTGGCTAAATTTATAGAAGATTGGTTAGACATTGGTGCTTTCTTGTAGGTTTGATGAGATGACAACTCAGTCCCAATTTATGGCTGATTTGATTTGGTTTAAATTACATTTTCCCATCAAACAATATACACGTGCTACCATTTGATATTCCCTTGATGTTGCACTAATTATTTTGTTGTGTGAAAAGTCATTCAATGGCTGTTGGTGAGATCAAGATATGTTTTTCTTTCCCAATGTCTATTCATTTTGTAGAATTAATTATTTTTGTTGATTTTAGCAATTTGCAAGAAACAGTGGATAAACAAGAAGGCCACTAATTTAGTAAAAACTTTGGAAACTGTTCAGTGGGGTTGGTTTTTCCATAAATTTTAAAATGGAGAGAAAGATGGGGGTTCTCTAGATATACACTTGGTGGTGTTATCAAGAGGGATCTATGCATTTATTTCATATTGCAATAGTTCATGATCTTTGTGTGATGAATGTAATGATATACTTTGTACGTTGATCTTTGTATTACTTGTGTGATATAGTTATGTCTTCTTTGTGAGATAAGTTGTATGGTGTTCATTTATTATAGTATGATCTTATTTCTTTTGATTATATGGTCATAGGATTTTCAATATTTGAGTTGATTGTTTATGGTTGTGATTTACGCTTTCATGTTAGCTTCATTTTTATGAACTAGCATCAATTTCCTTTCAGGATTTCTAGTTAAAAGCACACCCATGTTCTTTAGCTTAGACTAATTCACTGAAAATATGCTGAGGGAGCTATACCTTGATAAAATTCATAGGAAAGCCATAAATGCAATTGTGGTCTTTTCAAAGTTGTTAGCAGATTTACGTTGGTTCTAAATCTGGACCGAGAGTCATTTATTTTGAGTATATTTGTTCTGAGCTATTTCATTTGCTAGTAGGTTGTTAACCCCCATATAGATAAACAAATTGTATAAAAGGGGTCATTTTTTCTCTTTTGAAAAAATCAATTTCAGTTTTGGAGGAACTTAGGCATTTTGGGAGGAATTTTTGAAGGCTAGTGTTTATACAAAGACACTTGAATTTGTAATCCTTTAATCATAAAATGGGATTTTAAGGCATCAACATGAGTAAAGGAAGATAGTGTCTTTAGGTGTTGAAGAGAGATTGTGAGGAAATTGAATGTAGGTCTAAAGCTTGGATGGTGTACAAAAGAAGTTGAAGCTTGACATCATTAATAAAGTGGTTCCTCATTGAGAAGCGGACCCAAAGATGTAGCCTAAATGTATGGGTGAACTCTGTTAACAAATCTCTTGTTGGCTCTCTATTCCCTCTCTCATTTCTTTTAGTATTGAATTCCTTCTTTGAGTTTTAATTACAAAATTTACATAATTAGTTGATGTTAGATCATGTAATGAATTAAGTAAGCCTATTGTTGTTACTTCAATGGTTAAATAAACATAACCATGCAATTTTGTTTTACGATCGAGAAAATCTATGATTGGGGTTAAGTGCAAGTATTTTGTAAACCTTTTAATTAGATCAAGTTTGGTATCAGAGCAGTTTTAATAGGAAAAATTGCAAGTGGTGGATGTTAACCAGGTTGAAATTAAAGCAAGGAGAAGGTGCACTTGAGGAGATTAATCCAGATATTGGATCAAGGTGAGTTACTCAAAGACAAACCATGGAACAATTGGAAGAAGGAAAATCTCCTAGTCCTGAAATCTTTGAGAATGAAGAATTTTTTTGTAAAGCATTCCTAGACATGAAGATGATGGTGGAAGAGTTGTACAAGAAAAAAAAGGACTAAAGGAAAGTTCTCTTCGAAAGATGAAAAAAGGTAAAGGAGTAGGAGGTGGTATTAACCCTCCTCAATCTTCGTCTTCACCTTCTTCACCTTCTTCATCTTCATCTACTTTGTCTACTTCATCTTAAAAGAAGAAAAAACCCATGCAACCTAAATCTAATATGCTTTTGTTAAAGCTTGATGTTAAATTTGAATTGCCAACTTATAATAGAGAAGTGGATGCAAAGAAACTTTATAATTGAATAAAACAAATTGAAGTTTATTGCAAGATATAGAAGTTTACTGATGATAATTCAAAGATACAATTAGCTACTCTTTGCCTAGGAGGAACAACCTTAATCTGGTGGGAGAGAAAAACTCGGAAAGATCTCAGCCAATATGGTAAAATTATTTCTTCTTGGTTTGAGTTTACAACTGCACTTAAGAAATAGTTTTAACCATTAGGTCACATGAAACAAGCAGTAATGAATTGGAAATCATTAAGGAAAGAAAAAGGACAAAGTGTATAGGAATATACACTTGAATTTAGGAAAAGAGCTTTAATTTTGGCCATTCCATTATATACACAACAATTTTTGTTGAAGTATATAGGTGGATTAGGTGAAAATTCGAGGCATACAATACTTATGTTCAATCCAACTAACCTTGATAAAGGTAGTGTGCAAGCCATTAATCTTAAACATGCATGAAGAATAGTTTCTTAATGGAATCCGGTAAGAATAAAGAAAACAAGAAAGGGAAGAAGGAAATGCAGCAGATAGCTTCTGTGAAGAAAGAGGAGGAAAATCCTTATTGCTCACATTGTAAGAAGAAAGGACGCAAAGATGCAAAGTGTTGGAAATGGAATCCTGGTCAAAAACCAAAGTGACCTTCAAGGATTGAAAGGGTAAGCAAAAGACCACAGCTATCATGCAGGACCTCGGATAGGGTTTTGATGATGAAACCAAGATAACAGTTATGGGCATAAAAGGTATCATTCCTATTGCTAGTACTAGTTCCCATGCTTCTTCTTTAAAGTGTAAAGAGATCCTTGTTGAAAGTAAAAGGAACAAATTGTTTCATATAAGGACTATTGAAAAATAGAGTAAAATTGATACACTCATAGATAGTAGATCACAAGTGAACTTAATCTCTGAACAAGTTGTTAAGCAATTGGGATTAAAAACAATACCTCATCCAAAATCAGATCCATTAGGTTGGGTGCATGATAATGCTTGGTTACATGTGTCAAGGAAATGCAAACTAGATGATTTGCAATCACATCCAAATTTATAGATGAGGTAGAGTTAGATGTAATTCCACTTTACATCTGTGGGATGGTTTTAGGAAGTCTTTATTTGTACGACAAAAAGGCCATTTTCTATAGGAAACATAACATGCATCATTTGTTTAAAGATGGAATTGAATTCATTGTGAAAAATCATCACATGAAGAGTGATAAATCTATTGTAAACATAGGGCACTTGAAAATGATTGTGAATGCAAGTAAAGCATAAACCCTCATGTTTGTAATAGCTAATGATAAAGTGTCACAAACAACATAGTGTGAAGATCAGTTGTAAGTACATTTAAGCCTTCAGCCTCAGGTGATTAAAGAGGAATTGAATGACTCATTTTCTAATGATGTTCCTATTTAGGAGTTCCAACATGATATTTTTTCCTTCGCATTAGTTTATCTATTGTTGTTTCTTATCATTCTACTTGTTAGTTCTATATGGTTGGTGAATGTGATAATGAATATTGATGGGTATTTAGTTGATTATATCAGCGATGCTATCTCATTCTTCATCTTGTTTGTGATGGGTCAGATGATCATAATTTCAATAGGGTGGACAAATGATATTGGGCAAGTGAGACAACAATGCTCTCATTTTAATTTTGTATAAAAAATAGACTTTTGGTGGTCCAAAAGCTTCTCAATTGGGAGGAATGATCTAGGATGATTTAGAAGACCTAAAATTCCATAGTCTTAGAATCCAATCAAACAAGCATCATTGGATAGAGCTCATTGACATGATCCTAACACAACTTGAATCACATCAAAAGGAGACCGTATGCGAAAGATATGCTTGGTCAAAGTTTGGTCAAAAAGGCATACCAGAGGCAAGATGCAAGGGAAAAAAATTGATTGTATCAAAATTGGTTGAAGATGACATCAAATCAAAGAGCATGACTAGATAATTCCAATGTCACTTGTTTCACCTCAAACGGGACTCGTATGCCAAGTTATGACCAATAAAAGTTTGTAGTGTAAGGTTAACTTTGACCGTATGAACATTGACGCCAGCATGATGCCATCATGCTAATATGGTAGATTGTACGGTGACATGGAGTTGTCTAGGTAGGACATGTGGCAGACCAAGTCAGCATGATGTGGCATCTAGTTAGTAGAAGCTAGTGAATGACGTGATGACATGTGTCCTCCAAGTGGCAATGATGTGTCTTTGGTAGAAAATTAGGACATGCCATGTGGCACCCCATTAGTAGCTCCTTCCATGTTCGGTTTGAACAGTTTTCTAAAATTTTTGAGGTGGGGGCCAAACCCCCAACCTCCACCATACAAAGAATGTGCTCCACCACTACGCCGCACGATCTCCTCATAAGCTAATATGTCTCCCTTTCTATTTAAAGAAGAAAATAGCCAATTTGGGGGGGGGGTGGTTTGAACTACTGACCTCCCCTCTCTTAACCTATGTTGCCACCGTTGCACTCATGGATTTTACGCAATATAAAAAAGGGACGAGGGATATTTTAGAAATGTAAAAGACTGGTTTGGAGTGAAAAGAGGGCTCGGGTAAAATCGAGCCCCCCTAAAAACAAGCAAATAAACCCTATGAAATCTTAATAGCTCAATTCCATGATTTTATAAAGGGCTTAAAATAAATTTTAAAATATTTTTAAAGAACTTTTAAAAGATTTGTAGAGATTTTAAGGGTTCTTAGTACTTAAATTAGATTTTCAAACCCTTGAATAGGAGTTATGGGGGTTAAGGAAAAATATGGTTGTTAACCCCCATATAGGTAAACAAATTGTATAAAATGAGTTATTTTTTCTCTTTAGAAAAAATCAATTTCACTTTTGGAGGAACTTAGGCATATTGGGAGGAATTTTTCAAGGCTAGTGTTTACACAAAGACACTTGAATTTTTAATCCTTTAAGCATAAAATGATATTTTAAGGCATTTGAGGCCTATCCCTTGGATGTGAGTAAAGGAAGATATTGTCTTTAGGTGTTGAAGAGAGATTGTGAAGAAATTGAATGCAGGTCTGAAGCTTGGATGGTGTACAAAATTAGTTAAAGTTTGACATCATTAATAAAGCAATTCCTCATTGAGAAGTGGACCCAAAGATGTAGCTCAAACATATGGGTGAACTTCGTTAACAAATCTCTTGTTGTCTATTTATTCTCTCTTATTTCTTTCATCCTTTAATTCCTTCTTTGAGTTTTAATTACGGAATTTATGTAATTAGTTGATGTTAGATTGTGTAATGAATTAAGTAAGCCTATTATTGTTACTTCATCAATAAAATAAACATAACCATGCAATTCTGTTTTACGATTGGGAAAATCTATGATTGGGGTTAAGTGCAATTATTTTTTAAACCTTTTAATTATAGATAATCCTCACTTTCCTAATGCACATTGGTTAGTAAACATTGGATGGGAATGATTAAACTATCTTGCTGCAATGGAAAAGCAATATTTAAGGGAGAGAGTAATAGAGTGAAACTTGATTACATTATCTTTAGACGAGTTTATTGCAGTAGACAATAATTCTTAGGTTTGTATGCATGTGTATACCATAAAACATGTCCACCAAGCTCATCTTGTTTGTGTTCATAAAGTCAAGGATACTTCAACATCGCAAAATCTATTTGAACTAGTTAAGAAATATTTGAATGAAATTGGAGGTATGGATGCCTTGGAAATTGCCAAAAAGTTGGTGTGTGTAGGCGTTGATGGAGCTACAGTAATGCAAGGTCACAGGGCCGATGTTTTCACAAATTTACAAACTACTTGTGCACCATACATTCTTAGAATTCACTACATGGCCCACATAATGAATTTAGCATTTAGAATTGTAAGTATCCTATAGTATCAAAAGTTGAAAATATAGTCTGTGAGCTCTACACATACTTTTTCTGAAGTCCCAAACATTTCAGGAAATTTTAAAATTTTGCTAAGGGAATAATAGCAAGAAACAAGATTCTTAAGGATGTTGATACCAAATGGATCTCCTTGCATGGACCAGCGCAATGAGTTCTTTCAAAATATCAACCCTTGATTGGAGTAATGTACGAGAATCACAACACAATAGACAAAGCTCCTAACCTCTTACATAGGTTAAGTAATATAGAGACACTCTTGAATTTAGCTAGTCTTCTCCCCATGCTAGATGAAATGAACAATCTTCTGAAGAAAGCCTAAGACAAAACTATGTATATCTATGAATATACCAAACTATGTAGAATGACATACATGGCCCTCAATCATCTATATCTAGATCTAACTTCTAAAAGCCCAAATTTTTTAAGGTGGCAAAAAATTGTAGATTTGAATCATCCTAAAAATTATTTACAGTTTAATGCAAGTAGGAACTTATGTGTCTATGTACATGGATTTGAGATACTAATGTACCATTGTACGACAATCATGCAATCTATCAGAGAAGTACTTGTTACAAAGGAAGCTTTTAACGAAATTGTTAAATTTGTTAGTGATAATTTGAAGGAAATTGAAAAATCATAGAGATTTATAATAGATTCCATCAAGAAGAAATACTTGAAGCCATGGATATTGTGTATCCTCAATTTTGGATTCAAGGCAACTGAGATAGCCCAAGCTATTTTCATGATAAAGTAATTATCTTAGCTGAATGCTTTTTGAAAAGTGTAAAATACAATGAACAAAAAATAGAAGGAATTATAAATGGAGATAAGTTTAGACAACAATGTAAGTTTTTTGTAAGAAGTATGATGGACCAGTTTGATTCCTTGGAGAAGCCCTTTGAACTAGGAACAATAACAAAGGCTTGGACAACCTTAGGTCAGAGTGAAATATTGTGTGGTTAAATATCAGAATATTTCAAACTTGTTGATTTATGTCAAACAATAATATTGGGGTTGGTGGAGGATGAGAGAGTTTACAGTTCATTGTTGTTTTTGAAATCAAAGATAAAAACAAACTAGACAAGAATTTGGAAAATTGCTTGAGGGTGTTTGGAACTACGTATAATGTCAAAAAATTTCCTTTTGAAAGGGCACTCACAATCTAGAGGTCCATATGCGAAAGAAGAAGGTTGTGTGGCACTTCAAATGTTGGTAGTGGTGGCATTGGTAGTCGTACAAATGGTAGTGACACAATGAATGTTGAATTTGAGACGCAGGGAAAAGAAAATGAAGACCAAACTCAAAATCAAGATGAATCTTTTACTTTATCTCAAGTTGAACATCAGTTTGAGGACCTTGACTTGATTTGGAAAATGGAAGTGAATAAGCAGTTTTTACATATTTATACTACACTTCATGAATCATATTCCAAACTTTAGTTGATGATATTTTATATTGTATTCCATGAAATTGTGAATCATTACACTTCATGATATTTTATTTTATATTGCACTTCATGAATCATATTCCAAATTGTAGTTGATATTTTATATTGTAGTCCATGAAATTGTGATATTTTATATTTTATATTGTATTCCATGATATTGAATTTGATATGTGATTCTACATCATTTTTCATAGTTTATGAATTATTTTGATTAGTTCCTTATCCACAACTGAGTCAAAAAATGAAATATGCTCCTACAATAGACCAACTCATAGTCATGGCTTCTTATAACCTCACCGCCTTACAATGAGAAACCAAGCAAAGAATAACACTTATTGCACTACTTATAAATTCCTGTTGCATTTCCAATCACACAATCTTTGATAAATAACTGAAAGGAATATTAATCCATTCCTTGAATAGAAGCTAATAGTTCAAACATTGATAACATAAACACATGATGTGATATGACAACTTATAAATAACCCTTGATTATTTTGAGTCAAAAGATTGTGAATACAATACTAGAGAGAAAGATGGGCTGATATTCAAAATTAAAGAAATACACTTAAGTTTTTGAGTCATCTTTTGTTATTACAGAGAAAAATTACAACATTTCCTATATGTGCTATCAAATAGCTTAAACTGTGCAAAAAGAGCTTACAAATAATCAAATGAAAGATCAAAAAATTAGAATGCTTTGAATTTTTAAATGAGGCGCGAGATTCTTTTTATAACATAAGGGAAATAACAAGCAAAGAAGTGAAGAACCTCATCCCAAAACTTTCTGACAACCAAATTCTCAGAAAGGAGGCATATGAATAAAAGCATGGATCCACTCACAAGAGGGGTAAAAAATTATACTTTTCATTCCATGCATTAAACATATCCTCAAAAGGCTAGTCATGAGCTAAGAGATTTTCTAAATTCTCTAAATTTTGATGATACTTAAAATCAAGTAAAGCACTAGTCTCTCTACAAAAATTTTCCATCTTTTTTTTGCATCGACCATCCTATCTAAATAGGAATCAAGTTGATTTAAATCAAGTTTTTCATTTTTGAAAATTAGAGGGAGGAGTGTGGGGATTAGAATATTGAAACTATCCTTCCATTTCTCTAGGGTCTTCAACTCCATATTATCTTCTAACAGGCGGGGTACAACCGTTTTGTCAACATTTATGAAAGAGTTCATTCTTGCTCGTGCGACTTCAATTATACTTGTGTATATGTAAATATGTAATCAAAATGAAAACAATAAACACAAATGATAGAACTTTAAACTAAAGAACTTGAAATGAAATTAATTAAAAACAGGAAATCTTCAAAAGCATTCCATCTTTCTCTATCTCTAGAGATTTGTTCGAAGCTGCTGCTCTCAAATTTTGTAAGCTCAACTTCTCCAAATGGCAATCTACATAATGAGTATGCAAAGTAATGAAGTTTCTATATGCTATATGCTGATAAAATGAAAGTTCTGACACGGATATGCATAGGAGTAACATATTATGCACAAGGGTAACATATTATGGATGCCATGATATGCTATGCTACTATTGCTATGCTATAAAATAAGAATGCTATGAATACTGTGAATGCTAAAAAGGCTTATACTACTTGCAATTTGACTATAGTTATTCTACCGAAAGCTTCTATATGATTTCAAAGACCCGACAGTCTTATTTATAGTTTTTCTCAGGCACAATCCTGGCTGGTAAAGATCAACGGCTGTAAAATTGTCTGGTAAAATTGAAAGGTGAGAGATGAAGAGATTGAGAAGAAGATGGAAGAGGTTGAGCGGTTGGAGAGAAGGATGGATGCCTGTCTTCAACCCATGGGAACAAGCTCGCACAGAAACAGAGGAATTTAATTTTTCTGTTTGGGCAGTTTGTTTCACGACTGTTGAAGATAATCCCCAAATTAAATAAATAAATTTATTTAATTTCATTTATTGAATTTGATTCTTGATTTTAACACTATGGAAGATTTAATTAAATATTTTGGAATATTTAATTGTAATGTGACTTTAGAAGAATTAATTAAATATTTAAAATATTTAATTGAAAATGGATATGAGAAGAATTACATTAAATATTTAAAATATTTAATGATGAATGAACATTTAGAAGAATATAATTAAAAGAAAGGAAATATTTAATCTTTATTTGAATAAGATATTCAAACCAAGATTATTGATAATTAATATAAATAAATCATAATGTTTATTTAATTAATTAAGAAATGAATAAGAAAAGATGATTAAATAAACTTATTTATTTAATCAAAATGAAATAATGAACAATATAAATAAATTATTTAAATTTATTTATACGTAGATGGAATTCAGAGATTTAATTAAATATTAAAAATATTTAATTAATTACCAGACAATGTGATGTGACCATTTTTAGGTGTATACATTTTGCCCCTCTTTGAAGTGATGTGTTTTACACATTGCTTCAAAGAATTTTAAAATTTGCCCCAGATGTTGACTGTCGATTGTTGATAGGTATATGCCCCGTCGAACGATGAATCGATAAGATTTTGATTTTTGTGAATTTTTTGATTTTTATGATTTTGAAGATGTCGATTCATCGTTTGAAAATAATGATGTGAAGAAACTGACCCGAAAAGATGTAAAATGAAAAATTGATGATCAAAATTGCCCCTACTGTGTTAAAATGTGATAAAATCCACCAATTTTACCATTATATAGGTTAAAAATGTCATTTTCCATGTCATTTTCCATTTTATCCTAATAAAATTTGCAAATTTTTGAGCTCTGGTTTGATAATTATGGCACTTCCGATTCACCAGCACTGTTTCGAGCGCATCCGATGACATCAGCGGCCAACACACTATGGACCCCTGGTATGTACCCCATGAAACTCCTGCTTTTTGAAAATTTTCCATTTGTGGCACATTTTTCGATGTTTTGTTTGCAAAATTTGGTATTTTAGCACCTTTAAGGTTTTTCATAGCGCCTATGATAATTTTCGTAGCGCATATGATGGCGTAGCGCATTTGATAACTTTTGTAGTTCTCTTAATGATTTCCATAGCGCATTTGTTTTAGTAGTGCCCGTAATGAAAAGCTTAGCGCCATGATATGTTTTGTAGCACCCTTGATATTATAGTGCCTTTGATGAATTCTGTAGCACCCATGACTATTTTTGTAGCACCTTTGATTATATGTTGTAAATGATAAATTTGTTTCCAAAGTTGTTGGAAAACAAATAAGAACTGATAGATTTGCTTTTAAAGTTGTTAAAAACAAATGTGATTTTGATTATCTGCTTTCATGAAAATGAAAAACAAATAGTTTGATTGATTTGTTTGCATCTAAGGTTGTTAAAAACAAACATGAGTTTGATTATTTTCTTTCATGAAAATGAAAAACAAATAGTTTGATGTTCAGATTTGATGTATAAGTCATGATGATTTGATATTGATTTTGCTTTGATGATGTGTCAGTAGGAGAGATTGGGCGTATTGCAGTCACGAGAGACATTTCCAAGTACATGGACATTGATTCCACAGCTGTTACAGTCAGATCGAGATGTGATTGAGGCCTGTGGATTGAGGTCATTGCTTGATATGCCTGAGGTTCACCTCAACAGGGCTTTATTGGTAGCACTCGCTGAGCGGTGGCATAATGACACCAACACATTTCATTTACCAACTAGAGAGATTACAGTGACCCCTGAGGACGTATATTACATCCTGAGGATCCCAGTGATGGGGGAGATAGTGCTTTTTGATAGCTGAGAGGTTGGAGGCATTGACGCTTTGAGGAGGATTTTCAGAGATGATCACATTGTTGGATATTTCATCCCATGGGGCAAGATGACAGATACATATCCACCTTTACCATCTGTACTTGCAGGATTTATTGGAGGTGTGTTGTGCCCTGACCATCGGTCGAAGGCATTCATGATCGGGTGGGGTCGTGTGCTATAGAGTATGGTGATGCAGGGGACACGGTATGCGTGGGGGACATGCATGCTTGCACACTTGTATGATGAGTTACATCATATTTTTTATGATAGAGGCTGGAGTTTTGCTGTTGGTTGCTCACTATTATAGATATGGGCATGGGAGCACTTTGCTGTTTTGCGACCATTGACTCGAGGACAGCGACCAGCCGGTCGATCATATAGATGGAGATATGCCAACATTATTGCTCAGCCGAGACTGGGCAAACTAGATCATTGGCAGCATCTCTTGGATAGTCTAGATACAGTATGTTGGTGGCCATATTTAGATTGTGAGGCATGGCCAAAGGATGCGAGGAAGATGCCCTATGTGTGTACATCGAGATATCTAATTGGGCGTACTCCGTGGATTATCGAGAGATTTCTTGTTGGACGAGTGTGTCGGCAGTTTGGACGGATTCAGGGTATGCCTGTGGGTTCCGCCATTTATGCATGACGACAGCCAGAGCTTGCAGTATGGGGTCCACAGATTTCCTATGAGGTAGCAGTTGCATAGTTACCAGTTTAGGAGTGGTAATGTGGGATTACTGAGTTGATGTCCTTGATGCAGGGATGACACCAGAGTATAGCTAGTATGTATTAGAGCATCCTACACCACGTATGTTTGATCCTGATGAGCCTATTGCTACTGTTGTTGCATAGAGACAACGACAGAGAGATTCGGCTTCAGAGGGTGACGATTCAGAGGGCAGTGATGATGATGAGAGTGGAGGAGATGATGATTCAGAGGGAGATGATGGTGGTGATGGTAGGGGTGGTGATAGGGGTGGCTGGAGAGGTGGTAGGAGAGGTGGCAGAGGTGGTAGAGGTGGACCACGAATGAGACACATAGATCCATCTCCTTTAGTAGATCCAGAAGTATCAGGTCAGATATCCTCTCTATAGAGTACAGTACAGAGTTTACAGACTCAGCTAGCATAGGCACAGGCCTTGATTACACAGTTGCAGGGACAGTTGACTTCAGTTACTGCTAAGAGGGATACGGCCAGACAGCGGGGTGAGCAGGCCATTGCTTTGGTAGATAGTCTACAGAGAGTAGCAGCTAGCACCCTAGCTAGTGATATGATGAGAGAGGTGACCAGAGCCACCCGGGAGGCCGAGTTTTACAGGACCAGATATTATGATGCAGTTCCTCCTGAGCGGAGGGAGAGTTATACTCGATCACGGTCTACTCATAGTCACTCTCTTACTACCAGTAGAGGTGTCACACAACCATTACCTCTAGGAGGACTATCAGGGACAGGTAGAGCAGGTCCATCAGGTGCAGGTGGTATAGGTCCCAGACCAACACCATCAGAGGATAGCATTGCCTAGTGTATTGTAGATGATGTTTTTGTGATACTCTATTGAGACATTTGTATACACCCTGAGATGGTCTCATTTTTGATGATGTTATATCATATGTAGTTGACATCCTTGTATATTTTGACATTCATTTTTGAGATATATGAAATGCAGCGATGATTTGTGATGAGATAAATGCATCTATTTCCGTATATGCATGATGTGTTATGATATAATGGTTTTTCAATGTTTATGATTATGATATATATGTATGCATGTTTTTAGGAGATGAGTGAAAATCTATTAATGCATGATTGATGGATGATACCATTTATACATGTTTATGAATGTTGATGATGTATGCTTTATTTTTTATAATTTTCTGATGCAAATATGTATGAAATGATGTATGAAATGATGTTTTTGTGTATGTAAAAATATACTCAGTCATGTAATCGAAAAGATATTAACCGTTTGATACTTTGCCAACTTTTTGAGAAAATCTATGAATGCAAAATGTAGAGTCTAACATAAATGCAATCTATACTAACCATGTAGGATATCCATACAATATTGCCATTTGGAGAGCTTATTTTTGCTTTTTGTATCATCATAGAGCATTGAAATGTTGAAATTTAATACAAGCATCAAAGGGTATTTTAGCACCAGTGATGACCTGAGTATTGCTTTTATGATTTTTAATATAGCAAGTTAATACAAGCATCTAGGTATAATTGAACCAAGATGACCTGAGTATTGCTTGCATAAATAGACAAGAGTTAACCCTTTTCCCATGCAAATTTTGAAATGTCATCAATGATCCGTAATAGAACATGTCTCACGACCAATTTGCATAGTACTAATGATTTCCTTGCAAATAGCAGACAAATAAAAATCATACTCCTTCCTTGCTTTTCTAGTTTAGTACATCATTGAATTGCTCCAGAGATATGATAGAAAAATCAAACAACCATTCAAATTTTGCTTAAAGTATTTCAAACATTTATTCAGATTAAGATCATCCAATTTGGTTATCATCATTGATGTTCTCGTTTTGATATTTGTTTGGATCATGTTGTTTCAATTTCCATTGCCATTGAATAAGCATGTTGCAATTGATTTAATATGGCAATGTTTATTGTATTTTGACAAACTGTTTTGTGTCTGTTCATGATGTTCTAAAAGCTTGTTGTCCCTTTCTTGTTTAATCTATGTTTCAACGTTTCGCCCCCAATGTAAACACAACCTTAAAGATTACATATATGTGCAATTTTCATCAAGCCATGATGAAACATAAGGATCCCTGTCATAATATATGTATAGATGATAGATATGAATGGCTGATGGCCAAAGTGAATGCAAGACATAAACTAATAAATGGAGGAGCCTATTTTGATCAAAAGTAGCACCTGTTTACCACTTGTTTTTATTGCACTTTTTCAAGATTTTTCTAATTTTTTTTTTAGGACTTTTATGATTTTTTTGAATTTTTTCAGGACTTTTTATGATTTTTTTGAATTTTTTCAGGACTCTTTATGATTTTTTTTGAATTTTTTTAGGACTTTTTATGATTTTTTTGAATTTTTTTAGGACTCTAGACATAGAACTTCTTCAGATGAATGCTATTGATCAGCTCTTCAAACAGGTCCCCTTCTGACATCGATAACTGATATGCACCAGAACCGTATGCTGCAATGATGACAAATGGACCAAGCCAATTAGGTTCAAATTTCCCTTTCTTTTCTCTGTCTCGCTGATTACGTGGATTTTCTCTCAAGACTAAGTCACCCACTTGAAATGTCCATGGTTTAACTCTGTGATTATAACTACGAGACATAACTTGTGGATATCCCTTCAAATGATCAGCTGCATGTTGACGTCTTTCATCTAACAGTTCTAGCTCTTGCAGACGAGAAACTCTGTAGTCTTCATCACTTATCAATCCCTTGAGTGAGACCCTAAGCGAAGGTATTTCAACCTCTAATGGTAAGATCGCTTTTTCTCCATAAACCAAAGCATATGGTGTAGCTCCTATTGGTGTGCGAATGCTAGTTCTATATGCCCACAAAGCTGGATTTAATTGAACATGCCAATCACGACCAGCGTCATTTACTATCTTCTTCAAGATCTTAAAGATTGTTTTGTTAGAAGCTTCTGCTTGACCATTACCTTGTGGATAATAAGGTGTAGAGAACCTGTGTTGGATGTGAAATATTTCATAAAGTTCATCAATATCCTGATTCTTGAAAGGCCTTCCATTATCAATGATAATAGAATTAGGAATTCCATATCGACAGATAATGTAATTTAGGATAAATGAAGATATTTGTTTACCCGTCACAGTTGTCAAAGGAACAACCTCTATCCATTTTGTAAAATATTCCGTAGCTGTGATAATAAATTTATGCCCATTTGATGATGAAGGATGTATTTTACCAACAAGATCTAGTCCCCACTGAGAAAAAGGCCATGTCAGAGTGAAAGGTTGTAGTTCTTGTGCAGGTGCATGAATAAGATTCCCGTGGATCTAGCATTTAGAACACTTCTTGACAAAAGTAAAAGAAGCTTTCTCCATGGTAGGCCAATAGTATCCCATTCTGACAAGTTTCTTTGCTAAGGTCAAACCACTCGAATGAGTTCCACAAATACCACCATGAACCTCTTGTAAGGCTTTTTCAAATTCGTCACGTTCAAGACATCTAAGGAGTGTACCATCAAGACCTCGTTGGTAAAGGATATCGACAATTAAGGTATAACAGGATGATTGTCGTATAAAGTTCCTTTTTTGGTTGTGGGATAAATCCGGAGGTAAGATGTTATCTTTCAAATAGGTATAAGTCTTGCCATATAAAGGTGAATCAGAACTGGTTAAATGACATATGACTTGGGTCTCAAGATTATCATAGGTGGGAGAAAACAATTGTTCCACCAAGAATTCATATTTGGTTTGATCTTCTGATAGTTGTAATAAGGAAGCAATGGTAGCCATTGCATCTATAGCTTTATTATCAATCCTTGATATTTGTGAAAACTTGATTGACACAAAATACTTTTTATAATCATCCACCATGTTCTTGTAAGGTAGCAACTTATCATCTTTAGTTTGATAATTATCATTAATTTGATTAATGACAAGTTGTGAATCACCGTAAACTTGTAGCTCTGTAATCCGCCATTCCAATGCTATTTTCAATCCTATAAGCAATGCCTCATATTCAGCTATGTTATTTGTGCAAGGAAATATCAACTGATATGATCATGAAATGGTATGTCCTTCAGGTGTAACAAAGAGAATCCCTGCCCCCGAGCCATATTGTGTATAAGATCCATCAAAATACAATGTCCATGGTTTCTGAATTATTGCTGTGAAGACATTTGCATCAGGAAACTCAATGTGCATTGGATTTTCTTCTTGTAAAGGTGCTTCGACCAACTGATCTGCAATGACCTATCCTTTAATAGCTTTTTGATCTACATAATGAATGTCAAACTCACTTAAGATCATTACCCATTTTGCAAGTCTCCTTGTTAAAGTAGCTCTGCTTAATAGGTATTTTAATGGATCAATCTTGGTTATCAACTTAACTGTATGAGCCAACATATAGTGTCACAACTTTTGAGAAGCAAACACCACTACAAGGCAAGCTTTTTCAATGAAAGTGTGGTTTAATTCATGAATTGTTAAGGTTCTACTGATATAATATATGGCCCTTTCTTTGCCTGTAGAATCCTCTTGTGCTAGCAATGCTCCCAAAGATACTTTTGTTGCTGCAATATAAAGTATGAGTGGTTTTCCTGGAATGGGTGGAATTAAAACTGGTGGATGCATAAGATATTGCTTGATCTGATTGAATGCTACTTCACATTTGTCTTCCCATTTGAATGGAACATTTTTATGCAATAAATGTGTAAATGGCAAGCTTTTGTCTGCCAGTTGAGCTATAAACCGCTTGATAGATTGTAGTCGCCCTTGCAATGATCGAAGCTGACTGATATTTTGTGGTGGCAGCATGTCCATTATAGCTTGTAATTTTTTTGGATCAACCTCTATGCCCTTTTCTGAAAAAATGTATCCTAGGAGTTTTCCAGATATAACACCGAAGACACATTTCCTTGGATTGAGTCGAACATTGAACTTCTCCATTCTAGTAAAGATTTTTGACAAGATTTCTAGATGTTCTTCTCATGTGTGAGATTTAGCAAGGAGATCATCAACATAATCTTACATGAATGTATGCATCATATCATGAAAAATTGTTGTCATTGCTCTTTGATAAGTGGCTCCTGCATTCTTTAATCCAAATGGCATTACATTCCAGCAATACGTACCCCAAGGGCATGTAAACGCTATTTTGTCTTGATCCTCTGGTGCAATCTTTATCTGGTTGTATCCTGAAAATCCATCCATTAATGAATACATTGCATGACTAGCAGTTAAATCAACAATCATATCTATGCTGGGCAAAGGGAAGTCATCTTTGGGACAAGCCTTATTCAAATCTATGAAATCTGTACAAACTTTGATCCTTCTGTCTGGCTTTGAAACAGGTACAATATTGGAAATCCATTTTGCATAGTCAATAGTCCGAATGAATCCAACATCTAAAAGCTTCTTTAATTCTTCTTTGACCAATAATGCAACATGTGGATGCATTTTTCTAAGCTTTTGCTTCACAAGTTTTGTCCCTGGTTTGATAGATAAATGATGCATTATCAGATTAGGATCTAACCCTAGCATATCAGCATATGACTAAGCAAAATTGATTTGATTCTCCTTCAAGAACTCCATGAATTTTAGGACTTCTTCAACTGTTAATGACACTACAATTTGCAATATTTTTGGCTACTCTGCTGTACTTATGTTAATTGATTCTGTTGGTTCGATCAAAATAGAAGATCTTTCGTGATAATGCTTGGGAAGAGTGTCAAGTTTCTCATCCTTCAGTGCCCCAGAAAGGTTTTCACTATCAGATTCGCTCTTTATTTTTCTCTTGTTGTGATCTACCACTGCCATTTTTTGGTTTTCATTGATAGATCCATCTTTTATTTCATTTATTTTGCAGCTAAGAGACTTGACATCCTCCTTATCAAAATCATGAGTATGATATTCTTGAATGAAACAATTTGTTTCTTCATTAAAGGAACAAAGGAAATTTATAATATCTTCATCATCATGGAATGTAGGGATATGGATAGATGCATCAATGTCCCAATCAATAAGTTCTGGATAAACTAAAGGCATAGGATCATTAGGTTGGGTAAGGTCTTGAATTGTCAAAGTCATGATATGGTTATCATCCTCATGGTAGACAAGGTCTATGATGGTATTCTCCTGTTGATTGTCAATCTCGTTAGAATCTGATTCATCCTCACTTGAGTCATGATTACTTTGTAAAACATAATCAAGTGGAGGCCTTTAACCTTCTCCTTGTATGAGAACAGGTGCATATTTGTGTATGGTATCAACTTGTTTGTCTCTCCAAAATTCATCATTATAAATGGTGTCCCATTCATATTCATTAGAATTAGTATCTGAACTATTCTGCAATTGGAAAATTGATTCATGAGGTTTATCTGACATTGATCCTGCTTCATGAGTTGATTGTGCTTGCCGTGAAGTAGAGTCTTCTTTATCTTTACCATATCCAAGTCCTGTTTTATCACTTGAATGTTTTGAAATAGGTTGAATTGGTTTCATGATTCCTTCTCTTCTTTTTCCTATAGGACCATTTCCTTCATAGCCCATTTTCTGCATGATAGCGTATCCCTTACTATATTGTTTTGTAGGTAACTTAATGTGCAAGAGAGAGTCATCTTCATCTTTGCATAGCCAATTTAGGATGTCCCTATCTTCAACTTCTTCTTCAGTGGTGTTGGATTTAATGAATTTTCTGTCAAACTTTGTGATTGGCACAGAAGCTTGGAATGTAGAGGCTATTGCAATCTTTTGATTTGATAAGGTTGGCAGACCATGTGACCTTGGAGAAGGAGGTAAGGTAGAAAGAGATAGTGAATATTCACCTACTCCTTTGTCTTTAAAATTTAGCTTAGTGTCAAGATTCTTTGTCAATTCTTGCAATTGGCCTTGTAGATTGAAAGAAGAAACAACAAGAGCCTCCCTATTGTGTGGCACAAAGGCATCTTGAGTTGCCCGAAGATTTGAACAAGTTTGGGTACTATTGTAATAAGCTTGTATAGTTATTTCCTGTCCATCATATGGAAACTTGATGCATTGATGATACGTTGATGGTACTGATTACATATCATGAATCCATGGATGACCCAAAAGTATGTTATAGGAAAGATCCCGATCTAGAACCTGACAAAATGTGTTCTTCACAACAGGTCCCACTCTGATAAGCAGCAATATTAATCCTTTAGAAGCTCTTTCTTCATCATCATATGCCTTGATAGTTATTTTCCTTCGTGGATCAATAGAATTTTCTGAAATTCCCAAGGCATGTATTAGCTTTAAGGCACAAATGTTTAAACCAGCTCCTCCATCTATTAAGACATGTCTAATTCGGTGTTTATGGATCATGACTTCAAGATAGAGCGATGAATTATGCGGATGTGTCATGGAGGCATCATCTTTGTCAGAAAATGAAAGACAGGTGGGGGAAGACAAATGTCCCACCATGGCTTGAAATTTGTTTACATCTAGATCAGTATCAACAGTTGTGTTTATGAGAGCTTCTTCTAAAATATTCTTGTGTATAGGAGATATTTTGAGAAGTTCAAGGATAGAGATTTGAGCTGATGTTTTTCTCAATTGATCAACCAGATTATATAGACTTGGAGGGGAAATAGTTGTTTTAGATGAACTCCCTTTTAAAACAACCTTTTCCTGTCCTCTTGTAGTCACATTAACTTGTTGATATTCTTGTTTTCCCTTGATTTTGATAACATTAACTCGCTGATCATCTATGTAGATATGATGAATTATATTGTCTTCAACATTATGTATGCTTTTGGCTTTGGTATCTAATGTCCCTTTTGATAATTTGGTAAAGGGTCTTTAAATGCTTGATGATCATCATTGGTATGATGTCCTTCGATTGTAATGGTGCCATTGTCAATTAAATCTTGTACTAGATTTTTCAAAGCTTGACAATTATTCGTTCGATGACCTTTACATTGATGATAATTGCAATAATACGAGTCATTCCATGATGGTGGTTTGACTCGTGGCTCATAATCTCTTTGTGGTGGTAAGGTGATAACCTTATTATCAAGAAGCTCCTTGAGAGTAGACTCAAGAGATTGACCCAAAGCGGTAAAATTTCGTCGATTTGAAAAGAATGGAGTCCTAGACAGATTTGATGTTTGGGTATTGCCAAGATTATTATTGAAATTACCATGATTTTGATTGGTATTTTGATTGGTCATGCTTTCTTGCTTGGAGGTTTGTCCTTGTTGATTGTTGTTTCCTTGTTGGTTGATATTTCCTTGTTGATTGGTTCGTGGAGTACTTGATAGATTGAAAACAGATGGTCTTGTTCGTAGATTATTTGCATCTACTATACCATCATTGAAAACACTTTTGTTTCTATTCCAAAACCTTGTTTTATCATTGTTGTTTTGGTTGGATGTACTTGGATTATCAAGTTTTATCACTCCTCGTTTAACCAAGGCCCCTTCAATTTTGATTGCGTTTTCAATCAACTTTTCAAAGTTATGAGGACAATGAAGTTAAGCCTATAGCTTAATTCTTGATCTAGGCTATTGATGAAGATATCCATCTTTTCCTTTTCAGGAATAGGATGGGAATATCGTGCAAATAACCTTCTCCACCTTTGCAAAAATGTAGTGAAGGGTTCTCCCACTTTTTGTTTCACCTTACAAAGATCAAGCATTGTTATCTGGTGTTGAATGTTGTAGGTGTATTGTGTTATAAACTAATTTATCAATTCCTCAAAAGTTTTAATAGGTGGAGTGATCTTAGAAAGCCACTCCATGGATTGTACACCTAGACTTCATGGAAATAAGTGCATTAAGTATTGTCATAGGCGAATTCTAGACTCATATTTTGGAAGTCCCTTACATGGTCAATGGGATCAATTTTTCCATTGTACCTATCATATTTAGGGATTTCACAATGTTTTGGAAATGGAATCATTTGAAGACTCCTATCGAATGGAAAATGGATTTCACAAATGATAGAACTTTAAACTAAAGAACTTGAAATGAAATTAATTAAAAACAGGAAATCTTTAGAAGCGTTCCATCTTTCTCTATCTCTAGAGATTTGTTCGAAGCTGCTGCTCTCAAATTGTGTAAGCTTAGCTTCCCCAAATGGAAATCTGCAGAATGAGTATGCAAAGTAATGAAGTTTCTATATGCTATATGCTGATAAAATGAAAGTTCTGACACATATATGCACAGGAGTAACGGATTATGCATAGGGGTAACAGATTATGGATGCCATGATATGCTATGCTACTATTGCTATGCTATAAAATAAGAATGCTATGAATACTATGAATGCTAAAAAGGCTTATACTACTTGCAATTTGACTATAGTTATTCTACCGAAAGCTTCTATATGATTTCAAAGACCCGACAGTCTTATTTATAGTTTTTCTCAGGCATGATCCTGGCTGGTAAAGATCAACGGCTGTAAAATTGTCTGGTAGAATTGAAAGGTGAGAGATGAAGAGATTGAGAAGAAGATGGAAGAGGTTGAGCAGTTGGAGAGAAGGATGGATGCCTGCATGGGAACAAGCTTGCACAGAAATAGAGGAATTTAATTTTTCTGTTTGGGCAGTTTGTTTCACGGCTGTTGAAGATAATCCCCAAATTAAATAAATAAATTTATTTAATTTCATTTATTGAATTTGATTCTTGATTTTAACACTATGGAAGATTTAATTAAATATTTTGGAATATTTAATTGTAATGTGACTTTAGAAGAATTAATTAAATATTTAGAAATATTTAATTGAAAATGGATATGAGAAGAATTACATTAAATATTTAAAATATTTAATGATGAATGAACATTTAGAAGAATATAATTAAAAGAGAGGAAATATTTAATCTTTATTTGAATAAGATATTCAAACCAAGATTATTGATAATTAATATAAATAAATCATAATGATTATTTAATTAATTAAGAAATGAATAAAAAAAGATGATTAAATAAACTTATTTATTTAATCAAAATGAAATAATGAACAATATAAATAAATTATTTAAATTTATTTATACGTAGATGGAATTCAGAGATTTAATTAATTACCAGACAATGTGATGTGACCATTTTTAGGTGTATACAATACTTTCCAAATACCTTTTATGATTTTGTACCATATCGATAATCTCAAAAGTAAGATAGATACCAGGTGGGGCATCAGATGTGTTTGTAGATCCCTTATACATACCTTTTGTTGGTTGTTTTTTAAGAACCAAGCTGATCTTCATAAATACCTGTAGACTTTTCCATTTCCAATAATTAGTATCCCAAAGGGATTAGCCAACGAATGTGTAAAAGCTGCAAAACTTCTACTCCTACACTTTGGGCTTTGTGAAACCTGAGAGGGTAATCCCACAATTTATATTCAAGAATTTATATGACCACCATTTCAATACATTGTACATAATAGATAATTCTCATACAACTACTCAATAACATAGTATATCAAACAAGTTGGTAGCTCATTTATAGATATCCTACACTTGGAGCTTGAGAATAACGAGACTCAACACAAAACAACTATAGTAATACTCATTTGAAAGTTTTTGAATAAAAAGTGATTAGTTGATGAATCAACCCAAAAAATGAATTATGAATACTCTGCATGAAGCAGTGCCTTATCCCAAACACAGAGTCAATCTCAACCTATGCAACTAGACAAAAACTCAACAATAGAAACATACAATCTCAAGAAACATTGCATTACAACACTCCCATATTACATTCATGATCATCACTTCTTACAAATATCCTAGCACCTAATTCTTATGAGTTAAAAATCTCATCCAAGCATTTACATTAATTCATTGAACTAATAAGCATGAATGAAATTAAACATCTTTTGAGAAACAATAGAGATGAAAAAAACAATCCTTGATTACTTCCATTCATAAATCATAAAATGAGTACAAAGGAGCGACAATAGCCATGTAATTGGTATCACTCTATTTTGTATTTGCTATATTGTTATCAAAATTACATACATAACAACAGACTCAAAACTTAAGACAAAACTTAAAACATGCTTGATATTCCTTTTACAATTCCTAGTGTTGATTGGAAAATAATGAACCCCTACTTTTTGGCCCTAAATTCCTTCTTATAGAGATGAAGGAGAAAAAAAATCCTCTGGCTAGAAAGTACACATGTCATTACCTTATTGGAATGCTATAAAAAAGATTCCCTTTTTAGTTATTCTTCATTCCTAGGAGGTGGGAAACATGTGTGAAATAAAAGTAGTCTTCATTCATTGTTGGAGATCCGGTCCCATTTTCAAAAAGGTATCTTGAAATAGTTACCTCAAAGTTTGTGCCCATGCACACCAAGTGGAAAAGAAAGAGAACATGAAAGAAACTAAGAGAAATGACAAAGAATATGTCCACATCAGTAGACCATTCATCAATTCAATTTGAAGAAAATGCACTATATTTTCCATACTTTAGCGAAAGCCTAATCTGTACTAAATCCAGGTTATGTAGTGCATTTTCACCCATCCATTATTCATCATGATTGTAGACTTCAAAATTAAAATTTCAAATCACCACCCCACCATTTCTTATTAATCCACTACCCCCTCCAAGTATTTTCCTCTCCATGCCAGGAATTCCTCTTCAGTAGGTGAGTTGAAATTCATGACCTCATTTGCACTTTCTCTATAAGGCGCATACTTGGTGAAAATTTGGTTAGCCTCCTTGTGAAATTCCAGCAAGACAGTCTCTACATGAGCCAACATATCCATATTTCTCTTTAGTGTTCCATCTCATTTTTTTGACAAATTGAAACTACCTGATCTAAAATAACTTTATTATTTTCATCTTTCCATTCCTGTAGGGTTTTTATGCTATCATCATCCCTTATAATAGATGGAAGGATTCCATGATGTGATTCATGAAAGGATTTCACCAACTCTCTTTTTTTTTTCTCCAAAGGTTCAATATTTCCCCTGTACCCATCAATCTTACCTACAAGAGTTACAATGGGCTTAAAATTTTTAGGTCGGTTGGCATCCTACCTAGCTCCAATTGACATCAATATGAAATCCCTCATTCTAGGGATTCATATTTCCATAGGAGGAATAGCTCTTTCCCTATCATTGCCAAAAATTTTTAATAGTGGCCACCATGGATGAATAGCTATAGTGAATGTTATTCACTCTTCTATTCAAATGCTCCAATACTATAGTGACAATCTCCATGTTGCTATTAAAAACCTCCTTATCATGATGATCAAATTTCTCTTTATATTTAGTTGGTTGTTTGAGCAACTCCTCCCTACTGATATCTTCTTTAGCCAGTGGCCTTTTTGATGTACTAGGATCCATTATTGAAATAGGCACACTTCCCATGTTGTATGGGACAATTTCCTATGAGGAATTCACTTCAGTGGTAAATTTGGGGGGTACAGTTTCTTGTGAAGTGGTAGGGGAGTCAACATCAGTCTGCTTATGCTTTCATGGTTGCAAACTTTGCAACTTATCCTCCAATAATGCTACCTTTGTTTGTAACTACATATTGTATTGTTCAAGCTTTCATATCTAACCAAAAAATCATTGTGTTTTGTCCTAAGCTTCTCCTTTTCTATCTAGTTATAGATTCTACAGTGGCCCTTATGAATTGTACAAAATGTACTGACATGTTTGCTGCCTCTAGAGCTGATGTTTTTGACACCCTCTTTATTATTAGGCCTCCACTATAGTTAGGTACAGCCTCAACAATGTCAAGCTTCCTAGTACTTGGGGCTAAAGACCAGATAGCTAATGCATCCCATTGTTCACTGAAGGAAGACCCTTGTAATAGAATTGCAACCTCTTCTTCTGAATTGTAGAGTGGCCTATCACATCTTTATTATATCAAAGGCTATGGAAAAAGCTAAATCCCATTCAGGAAGTAATAAAATACCTCTATTTCTCACTAATTCTCTTCCTTCCTTTGCATTCATCCTTTGGAACCTAGCTCTCATCTCATTAAAAACTTTTTTACTGGATAGCAACATTAGGTAATTTTGGATGAAGGCTTTTTTTCTATGGCTAGGATTTTGACATCTTCATCTCTTTTAGCCCTATATGCAAATTCCATAAAAACTTGAGACTTTACAAATGAGTCATCATCCAAAAAAAATTTACATTCTTCCACCTACATATCATCTTTTCCATTGAGCCGAATGAGATCAGATTTACTCAACCTCATACCTAATTGTTGCGTCACACTCATTGTTTGTACACTGAGCATTCCTTCTTGAATTTCCTGCTCTGATACCCAAATGTCATCATCATAGTCTACATCAATATAGTCCACCAAACTAGTTACTTCAACCTTTTGCTTCTTCAACAGTGGATATTTTGGTGGTGATGCACTAAGTGGTGGAGCATCAAGATCCACAATTTTAGGGTCTATTGGCATTGGAGGAGATGGTGGTGGAACTTGTGGCACAAGAGAAGGAGGCTTGTTCTCCTCTTGCTAAGAGGGAGTAGGAGTTGCATCATTTTTCTTTTCCTTACTCTTTCTCCTTACAAATAAATTTATTCTTGGTTCTTCAGGGGCTTGAGATGTAAATTTCTCTTCCATAGTAGGGACTTCTTCCCCACTGTGTTCTTCTTCAATGGGGGATTTTCCCTTATCCTTACTTATTACCCCTTTAGTTTCAAGGTGGCCCACTATTGTATCAAAATTCTTAGATACATATTCCACCTTTTGCATTATATTTTCAATCTCTGGGAGAACCTTAAAGTGTGGTTCTTCTTTCTTTATCTTTCTTTGCATCTTATTAAAAGAAATCCACCTTGATTTTCTTTTTTCTTGTTCCAAAAGGTTAAACACACTTCTTATCACATCCTCTATATATTGGAAAATGTGCACAAATTTGTAACTCTTGTTCCTTTCCTTCAACCAGGCCATGAAACCTTTAGAATCATATCTGATCCTCTCCACTGATGTTTACATGTAGTAGGATTTGAGTATATCAAGTATTTTATTCCAATCTCCTTTTGTCATCACAAAATCAAAAAAAAAATTATACAAAGCAAAGAATGTTCCTTTTCCTTGATTCAACAGATGTTCATTTTCCACACTTCTTGATTGCTATATCACCTTAAGGAAACCAATTCTCTCTGGCACATATCTTGGTAGAAAGTGAGGTGCAATAGTGGAACCATACACTCTTAAAATAGTGTAATCAGGATACAGGATAACATCTCCCCAATTGTGATAAACTCTTATCTCAGGTCTTCTCTCCTTTGGTCTCAAGAAGTGAAGCAGGGCTACGAGAATTCTAGGTATATTCACAACCAAGGCTCTCTTCAATTCTGAAGCAAACAAGTTTTGAAATGTCACATAATCATATGTCCTATCATCATTGTCTAAAACAATAGTCCAACATTGCACAGGAAAATCCAAGTTACCCTCCTTCCTATCCAAAGTCATATTTTTCCCAAAGTAATGTGCACCTTTGAACAAAAACATATGCATCAACAATGAGTGCTAGCTAAACCTTACTCCATCTACACCTTTCGTCAACCTTATCAGGCTGTCGTGAATCTTTTATTCAAGAAACCTTGCATAATGATACACTGTGTAATATGGGGGGTATTGAATATGGGCTGCCATATACATCCATGCCATAGGCATTCCTATGATAGGATCATAACCAATTATCTAGAAAATGGAACAACATAACTAACAGGGAAAGACTCATTATTATGTTTCCCTACTATAATCCTTTGGCTTGCAATTTATGCTAGATATATTGGCAGGATGTGAACTCTGAATGCAATCTTAGTCTTTTCATATTCCTCCTTAAGAGTGTTTTCATTGATCTTAGGAATTTCATCACTCCACATAGTGAGTTTGAAAACACAAGTAAATTCCTCCTTAGTCATTTTGACCATTTCCTTCTCATCATATGTTCTTATAGTTCTTGTAACTAGGTCATAATTCGTGGCCACTACTTTGAGCAGATCAACATCCATGTAGACATTGGGTACAATCAACTTCCCCATGTCACAATTCCAAGGGTTACCTACTGGAATACACAGGTTTCTATTCTTGAACCAACTATAGAAAAATTCCCACCCAATATAAGGTAATTTGGCATCCTTAATAGAATTGTTCTTGTCAATCAAACCCTCTACTACTTGCATACCTTAGAGAAGTAGTTGACCATTAGGTTTTTCACTGGTTGAGGGTGGTAACTGGTTAGTAAGGTCTTTATTTAAAAGCGTTTTGGGAGAAGAAGCTTCCCCTTTAGACAAAGACACTTTTGATTGTGCTTTGGGAGCCATGACAAAAAGGTATTACAAGGAAGAGTTTTTGGTTTCTTGAACACGACTTACAACTCAGATAAGGTTTTGACACTAATTATGACAATGCAAGACCAACCAATTATCCTTTATGAACATCAAACCTTAAAATGCAAAAACAAGAAAAACCCTAACAGACTCAAAGGTTTGGAAAACCACAATTCTATCAATAATTCTAATGGGAAGGCTGTAATTCACTTACTGGTTCTTTCGTAGGTTGATAACTCTATCCTCGATGTTGGACATGCCTAAAGACCATAGCACAATATCTCCAAGTGTGTAGAATATCCTTTATAATGCTCAATTATGCTTTTAAGATAGGTTTTAATGGCTATGCAACCTTTTGCTTTGGTAGCTCAATGTCCATTTCATTATTAAGGCTAACTTGCGTGAACTTGAACAACTCACTTTCCCTCAAACTGAGTTTTGAATGCTAGCCATTGATCACACAAGTGTGCTAACTAATGGATGATCCAGATTTAGTCAGCTTGATTTGAAAATCCTAAATGCACACAACCACAATACTTATCAAATTACAAAAAGCCATATGGAACCACTTGTTGGTGATTTGTGAGCTCCACCATTCCTTTATGACTATAGCCAGAATTCATGTGTCTTGTTCCCCTTGCCCCCATGAGTCTTAAATCGTGTGCAAATTTCATTAGCAGGGAGATGGGGAAGGGTTGAGATTAAGTCCCACAACCTCTTCATACTCACATCTTAATCGAAGACCAATCGTGTGCAAACTTATTCTTCTTATACCATCAACGACCCAGATTCAAAGATCTCAAACATGTGCATTATATCTTCTTTTAGCAACACAAAATTTATTCTATATGCCTTGTGTTGAAATATTTGATTAATATTTTCCATTGCTCCAATGCTTCCACTCCTCTAGGTTATTCCATGTGGCAATAACTTGCTACCTCATTGAGAATCAGTTAGTAAAGGTAGGGCACACATGAGATAGTGGAGAGTGATTAGGATTGACCCACGTCACCCACTATTGACTATTGATTCATTTCAAAGATTTGCACACTGACTGCTTGGAAACATTAGGCCCATAGTCAGACTCGCCACACAATAGTCACCTGCTAGCCCATTTGAATTTTTTAATGAAAAATGAAACGGGGTGAGCATGTGGGGAATGGTTGAGGTGTGGCCACATGTGTTAATGACCACCGTTGATCTTCTTTTAATACTACCCACCATCTTCGACTTAGAAATTAGTCCCACCAATACATAGAACACGTGGCTTATGCCCACTAGCCTGTGAGGATAAAAAAGTAAGCAATAAAATAGAACGGGCAGGAAGAGAATGACCAAGATCTACTTGTGACAATTGAACGGTTATCAAAGATATTCATATCTACACATGCCAAAAAATTTAGTCTTAAAAGAGGGACCCAACTAGGTCGACATGACTATAACCCATAGGATTAAAAACTTAAGGCTCAAACAATTTAGCAGGAAATATTTAGCTTGACTTTGGAAGAGTTAAAACAATTGGCTAACATATGACAAACAAAAAAACTAAACCAAAGGGTTGGTCACTTCATGCATTTTGATGGCATAAGTCATAACTTAAAAGATTGGGAATTGGGAACAAGGGGTCAATGGAGAATTAAGACCTTGGCAAGGAAATAAACTCAAGGGTTTTTCAAGCAGAAACTTAGGTAAGCTACAAAACCTTAAACAATGATAGTAATCAAAACCCTAAGCCCTCAGATACAAATCTTACCCAAAATTCAGCAGGGTTTTGAGATGGAACATAAAAAATTTAGGAGTTCCATCAGTGGCTCCGACTGGGGATGCATGCCTCTTGCAGAAATAGAAAAATCCTAGAATCTTAGGTTGAAGCAGACCAGTCAAACACAACGAATGAAAAATGAGGAAACTTCCTGAACTAGGTAGAAAGACCAAACCAGACACAACCAAAGAAAACACACCTATACAAAATGTACAAAACCTACAGTGTACATGGAGTCATAACATACTTAGGAGAAGTATGGATTTAAAAACTATCCATGTATTAATAGTTCAAAAAGTTTTTCTATCAAAATTTGGAGGAAGTATGAATCCTCCCCATGTGTACTGGCTATCAGATAAGGGCCTAACTATAATGCTTTAAACTTTTCATGTTTACTATTATCTCGAGCCCTTGCATTCCAAGATAGTACCATAATATTCACCTCAAATTTTCTGGGAGAAGCTCTCTTATCATGCAAGTGCTTGAGCTTCTCTTCTAGTTTCATCCCATTATACTAGATTATCAATTCTATGATGCATATCATCACATACATCATCATCATATTCTTACACAAAATTATACATCTTTAGCAACTTATTATGTGGCAACCTAGTATCCAGACCATACACTAATACAAACAATGAATAAATAGTAGCCTTTTTCACAGTCACTCTATCTACCCAGAGTGCCAACTTCAACTTTGAGTCCCAAGCTTTCTTGTTCTTCTCCATCACCTTCTTGATCATTTTCATTAATCTCTTATTGCTAGATTCAGCCTGACCATTTCCCTGAGGATGGTAAGGTGAAGAATAAGAAACTTGTATGTTGTGTTCATCACAAAAGTATTTGAATTCCTTAGATCTAAAAAACATAGCATTATCTGAAATGATCCTTTTTGAAACTCCAAACTTGATGAGGATATTATTCAATAGGAAGTGCACTACCACTTTGCTTGTTTCCTTTCTTGTGGGTATTGCTTCTACCCATTTTGTGAAATAGTCAGAAGCAACAAGGACCCATGAGTGCCCTCCACTAGACTTCTTTGGGATCTCTCCAATGAAATCAATTCTCCATTGTTGGAAAGGGGCTTGAACAAAAATAGGTCTAAGTGGTAGATTCCTTGAAAATTTTAGCTTTCTTGCAAATCTTTGAAAAGCATCACAAGTCTTGATGAACTTGTGAGCATCCTTGAAGACAATAGGCCACCAAAATACTGCTCTCAAGACCTTATGAGCAGTGGTCTTTGCCATGCAATGACCACCACACACTCCATTATGCATTTCCTACAAGAGTTCCAATGCCTATTTTCCATCCACACATTTGAGCAGTACACCATCCGGGTTTCTCCACCATAGCTTATTGTCAATAATCACATACTTGATGGCATGCAATTTTAATGTCTTCTTGTCATTGTCAGGCATATTTGTTGGACACTACAAAGTTTGTAAATATTGGACAATCCTTTTATACCATCTGCATGTTTGCATATCACATATAGGTGAAACATCAACAATCTTTGTCTAATTAAATCAAGGATGAACTTGGATTGCATCATAACCTAACAATTTCAATATAGCACTTCAATGCAATATTGTTTCCCATGCTACATGATTCATGTAAACATACATATGGTCTATATCAACCTTGGTACTATACTAATACTCTATTCTTATCTTGTTTAACAAACACAACCAAACAAATTCCAACATAATGGATAAATATATATCAACCAATAAGGTTTCACCAAAATAAGAAATCACCAAAGATCATTCAAATTCACCAAAATAAGAATCCATCAAAGTTCATGAAAGCAATCTCAACATAACACATAATCATATTTCCCTCCAAACACTTGTAATCATAAGAAAACATGGTATCAAACATAAAAGAATAGAGAAGTAAAACTAGCATGCCTGGAAAATAGCTCCCAATATGGAATTTACATCCTAAGATTGGTGACAAATGTCTATTTATTGCTCTTCTCCATTCAAGTTACTCTCCAATATATCTTTGAATCCAAACACTCTAACTACACAAGAAAATCCTCTAATTCTCTTAATGAAATACTCTCTCATACACACTTCTCCTCAAAACTCAAGAACTCAGCTTATGCTCACATAAATTCTACAAAAAAATAGACTGCAACAATGAAAATAATGAACACCAAAACCCAAAAGATTATCCTCTATTTATACAAAACATTGAGAAGCTTAATACTACAATGAAGCTCTCAAATCTGCCACCTTTTCTCTTCCATTTTCCACCACTAAACAACAAAAACAACTTCTCCTCTAAATGAGATGACTAAGCCAATCTAAGTTCAAAGTGGCTTCTCAAATAACTAAAATGAAAATGCATAAATAGTCCCAACAACTTCAACCTCTTCTACTCAGCTGATTTGCCTCAATAAATTGCCAATGTAATAGATCTTTTACTCAATCAAATGCAGAAATGATGTCCTACAAGTTTCTTATTTGCATTGTGGTTGTGGATTGCTTTCCATGCAATAAGTTGACGTCTTCATTATCTTCAGCCAACTCGTGGCTTGATAAAGTCTTATGTTTTCATATGGTTGAGCATGGATTTTTCAGTTCTCTCAACCTTGACTTATTATTCCACTTAACATGGCATAGCATAATGTTTATCAAATTCCCTTTAAAATGCTTCCCAAGCGCTTCATACTTTAGCACATTACTTGCAATAATAATTATCCACATTTAAGTGCTTTTATTTGGAATTGAAATCCTTATGTGGATGTGAGTTTATGTGCAACCCATGGTTTATATGTTGTTGGCTTTATGCAAACCATCCACTATTTATACGGTTTGCATTATATATGCATTGAAGTTTACTTTATAACATATCATATATGTAACATTATATATATTATAACATTCAATCATTATAGTATAAGTATATATTTATTGAAAACCATCAATTGCCATTCATATATATTAACATATATATATATATATATTAACATATATATATATATATATTATATATATATATGTATGTATGTACACTTTATTTAATACGTACATATATACCTATATATATATTTATTATTTTAATATCCACAATAAACATACATATATATATTCATCGATGGGTATATACACTATATATATATATATGATATATGTCTAATCGATATCCCCATACATATGATGTACTCATGTATGGGTATGTGTAAGTAATATCTACCTATGTATTTATACACTTGTATATGCTCACATGCATGAGTTATCACTTTCACATACATATATACAATGTATATACCTATCGATTAATATATAAATATAAATATATGAAGAACTTATACTTAATACATAGATCCAATCACTTAATTCAAACTAAGAAACAATCAAGAAATCAAAGACTAAAATGGAAACCATTTCGAATCATCCCCAAACTATGACCAAAGGTTTACATAACAATTCGCAAACTAACTTGACTTAACTCAAGTGACCAAACTAGGATGCGAGTGTATGATAGCTCAAGTAGGTTGATTAGGGGTTACCAAACCAAAATTTTCTCCTAGGTGATACTCTCCCTCTCCTCACTGGAGGGCTCGATTCTTCCTACATCCAACTTAGTGCATCATAAAGGTAGTTAGCCGATAACATGAAATTAATTTACATCATATAACATTGGCATCATCAAAGCATTGAAGCAATAACATCATAATGCATACTTATGTATTTCATTCACCCATTGAACATATTAAAGTCATGATTTTGCATTTAACATCAAATTTACTCATATACCTGTAAAGTGATTTGGTAATTGAGAAACATGGTGTAACACTATTTATGAATATTTATAACATAGATATCTATAAATTTCTTGCAAATATCTATAATATCTTATAACATAAACTTATAAGAAGAAACATATCTATAAGATGTACTTTATCTATACACTATACATAAATATTTTTATAAATATCTTATAAAGATCTATATTTATAATTAAATCAAAATTTATAAATATCTTATAAATGTCTAAAACATATCAATAATTAATTATAAATATATACACAATAAGAAAGATAAATATAAATTTAAAATTCTAAACATATGTACTCAAATTTAAATACTAATAGATATCTATCAGTATATAGTATATACTTATTGGTATAATATCTACTTATAAATATGCAATATCTACTTATAAATGTGTAATATCTATTATGTATTTAAAATTAAATGTCTCCATATTTATCTATAATATATACACTATATTTATAGATAATAAAAATGGTCTTAATAAATATCTTTAAAAAATTATAATTAAATTTTAATAAAGATTGATAAATATCTTTAAACTATTAATAGAATATTAATAATTATTTATTATAAATTTATAAAAAGTATAGAAACAAAAAATATTTTTAAATTTATAATATAAATGTGTGCTTATATCTATTTAAAAGAATATAATATATCCAAGAGTATATATACTTAAAAGTGCGTATATATTTAAAAATATATAATAACTACATAGTTATCAATTTAACAATAAAATATCTACATAATTATCTACTTCTCTATATACTTAAGAATACATTTATAATTTACAAACATATAAAATTACATTATAGAATGTATCGATCTATGTTTTAGATATTTATAAGATATTTATAGATGTTGGTTTAACTATAAAATTAGATCTTTATAAGTATTTATAAATATTTATTTATGTATAGATAAAGTACATGTTATATATATTTCTTCTTATAAGTTAATAAGTTAATGTAATAGGTCATTATAGATAGTTGCAAGATATTTATAGACAAGTGTTATAAATATATATCAATAGATATTTAAAAATATATAAATATTTATAAATAGATAAATATCTATTGTATTCTTTAATTCATATATATTTAAAATTATATTGATAAGTATAAATTTTTAGGCATATAAATAAATAGATAGATTCAAGGTAATTGTCTAGTTTTATTATCTTTTGATTTTTCATTATCAACTTTCTAGTCTTTTTAATTAGAATCTTTTTCTTCATAAAATAGATGCATATCTCATAATTTTATAGGTTTAAATATATATCATGGTCTTAATTTATAGATATATTTATAACTATTTTTTTTTTCTCAAATAAATATAAATATAGGTATATACATAAATTTTTTTAGATATATCAATATCTGTAAATATGTTAGATAAATATTTATGTCCCCCCCCCCTCTTCATTTATCCTTCTTTTTAGTCAATCTTGGTTTGTAACTAACAATTTTTCATCTTCTTGAGCACTCTAACATCCTAATGATGGATCATAGAGTGCGGTCCAAAATGTTGATGCTATGAATATCACATAATAGAATCTAGAAACAATAGTGATAATGTCATGGATTGTGGAAATCAAATGAGATTAGTTAAATAAATTCTCAATAGAATTGGTATCTCTCCCATTAGGACTAGATAATGTAACAAATTTCCAAGTGTTTGAAGACAAACATATTATTGAATTTATCATTAAATCTAGAGTGTTTGAATCTCAGGTTATTGATAGGAAGATAGATAAGAAATAGATATATAAGAATACATCCTTAATTTAATTACCAATACCATTCTAAAGGGAATGATAGAATTGGAAAGACTATTTGATATAAACTAGCTTGGGAAATAAAAAGATGAGCCCAAAATTAATGGAGGTGAGTATGAACCATTTAACTTAGTAGATGATGCAAAAGAAAAGAATGTTTTGACTGGCAATGTATGTACACAAAATGAGAAGGAAGGTATTTCCAAGGCATTGAAAAACCATCATGTGATAGAATGGAGTTATGAAGAACTAAAGACTTATGATACATTTGTCATAACTCATACCATTCTATTAAAGCCTATAGTAAAGCTTTTCTGAAAGAAGAAAAGGCCAATGAGTACACTTCTAGAACCCTTGATCTTTCAAGAGGTCAAGAAATTATTATAATGAGGGATTATTTTCCCAATCAGAAATTCGACCTTGGTAGCTATCCTAATGTTTATCTAGAATAAAATTGGAGAAGTCAAGTTATATGTAGACTTCAAAAACTTGAACAAAGCCTCAAAGGACAACTACACTTTTCCATCCTTAAATGAAGTCTTACAAATATTCATGAGATCATAAATGATGTCTTTTCTATATAGATACTCAAGATACAACCAGTTCATGGTAAATCACCAAGATAGACTAAAGACCACATTCTCGATGAAGTGGAGAACCTTTGCATACAAGTGAATGTCCTTTTTCTTGATTAATGTAGGCACCACCTTTTAGCATGAAACAAATATAGTATTCAAAGTTTTGGTAGGCAAGTACATTATTAAATACATGGATAACTTGACTATTTTCTTTAAAAACAAAGGAGATCATGTTGCTAACCTAAGAAAAGTGTTACAAAAGTGACTAGATCATGGGATATCTAAATTCAATAAAGTGTATATTTGGGGTTATAGAGAGGAAATTGTTAGTCCACGTGATTTCTAAGAAAGGAATTTAAATTGACCTAGCTCAAATAGAGATAGTAATGAAATTAAAATTGCCTACCAATAAGAAGGAACTAAAATCTTACTTTGGTCAAATTAATTTTGTTAGAAAATTTATCACTAGGCTTATAGAAATAGTTAGACAAATGAATGCAATCCTGAAGAAAGATGCCAAAATTGAGTGGACACCCATGGACAAGTTAGCATTTAAAGAAATCAAGAAAGCTATATATTGTGATCCAAATTTGACAATTCTTGATTATACAAAGGCTTTCTACATAAATTATTTTACATTTGATCACACTTGCATTGCTATCCTTACCCAAAAAAATGAGCTTAAAGAAGAATTACCAATTGCTTTCATCATCATGTCTTTAAAAGATGTAGAAATAAAATATCCAAATATGGAGAATCATGCTTATACATTGGTAAAAGCTATCTAGAAGTTTAGGAATTACATTCTAATATAAGTTTGATAATTGTCATATAGCAAGATTAAATTGTCAAGACATTGTTGATGCAAAATGAACCTAGAGAAAGAAGGGAAAAGTTGATAACAGTCTTACAAGAATTTGATATGGAAATTATCCCCATGAAATTACTAAGAGGCCAAGATTTAACAAATATGTTTTGCTGAAATAAATCTTGATTTAACAAGTGACCAACATGTACTAAGCATAATTTTGTGACAACCCCAACCTAGACCATCAATCCATTACAACCATAGTAACAAATGAGTAAACTAGAAAAATGACAAGGTAATTTATTTTTATCAATACAATATTTCACGAATTCATGTATAACTAAGGTTCATCCACATAATATAAATATGTTTATGATGATATGATCACTGAAGGTTAAACTTTTGAAACTAAAAGAAAGCATACCTTAATGTTCTCTAGAGGTAGTTTCAATTTCTCTTATCTTGTCGTGGTTCATACTGGGGTGCCATGTGATCCCAACAAAGTGGATAGAAATCCCTATCTACCCCACCCAAGTGGGTCTTGTGGTCCATGGAGAAAGAGAGTAGAAAAATAGGCCCACCTACCATGCACAGGGTCAACTTCCTAATGACCCTTCAGCCAAGTTGTTACCTACCCTTGATAATTTGATTACATTTTTCCACATCAAGATATGCCAAAAATAGACTAAGGTTTGGACGAATCTCTTATTTACCTATTCTTTATTAGAAACCCTATTTTCCTTGTAGTCCATTAAATGGCTAAGCGTAAAATATGGTCCAACACCTACATGTTGCTAGCCTTAAGGCCCACATGCCATTGGTGAAAGCCATCTGACCCTCTAGCATATATTGGATATCCACGTGCTAGTGGCACTAAAGCCTACATGCCACTATCGAAATCCATCCAAGATTCTAGAGTAACACGGGACATCCATCACATGTATGTTGTTGGCACTAAGGTTTGCATGCTACTGGTGGTAATCATATTAATATATATTGGGTATGGCTAATAGTCTATAGGAAAAGCATGCTCCCTGGCTACTATCACTCTGAAGCATTGATAATCTTATCTTATGTGTGTCATAGGATTTATTATCAGTGATCACCTTGAAAGGAGAGGAATAGTCTATGTATTAGGGGTATACACCATCTACCTATGCCCTCATAGATTCCTCTCACCATTGATCATGTGTTTCCTTAAAAGTTAACCTTTTACCATGCTTAGCTCTATAACAAAAAAAAGGAGACCACTAATTTCAGAATAAGTGGTTCTCCTAATTGACCTCACCTATCGTTGACCTACACATTTCAACAATGGTATGATAGTCTAGTCATACCCAAGGCCTTACAATGAAGTGCCCGATCAGTCAAAAGTGTCCACCACACCCTCTAAAGAGTGGTAATGGTAAAAAAGCCCATGTTAACTTTGAATATGTGAGCATGCAACCCACTATCATGGTTGGTAAGTCATTATAGTATAGTGATTGGTAGCAAGAAATTAAATTATTCATGGTGAGTGTACATGTTGTGATGATCCAATATTAAGTTGTAATTTTAGGCTTTCTTGGTTCCTTTAGTAATTTCATTCTACCATAACTCCTCTTCCAACCTAAACAGATATAAACATTTATATAATAAAGCAACCTATCCTTGCCTTAATTAGCGACTTACATGCTTTTAACTTCTTCACTAGTGAATGTTTGGAAATTACTTGAATACAAATGATTGTACTCTTTGAAACAAAAGGATAAGACAATGTGGGTTTAACTTCTTGGAATTACTATAGACCGAACCAAATCTATTGCAGCCTACTAATTGTGAAGTAACCCTTACCATGTAGCTTTGAAACAAGATAAATTAAGAAGACAAGACAATACATTGTTAAGATTGACTCAATCATTATTTATATGCATATACATATACATATACATATACATATATATACATACATAGATATATGCATATACATACATACATAATACACACATACACACATACACATATATATACACATATATGTACACATGCACACACACCATTTATTCTAACCACCAACAATAACAATTATTTCCTTCAACCACACTCACACATACAACCACAAAATTGTTCATAGATGAAAGGGGATCACTTCTACGACGAGCTAGGGCAACTAGCATCCCAAAATATCACCTAACAGCAATCATTCTTCAATTGAGACAACACTTGATAGACAAAATTTTGTTTTGTTTTAAACGTACTTCGCATAAGTTGTACACTTAAATTAGGTAATACTAACAAGTCAAATTCCTAAAAAATGAAGGAAACGTGCTATAAAGGCATCCAAAGGTTTTTAGTCAAAAAAGTAGATCCCAATCAACTATTGACCCATAGGATTAGTAGGTAGGGGTAGATTATACTAGTAGGGTGCATTATTTAATTCATTTTTTTTATATAGCAACAAACCCTTGGTTGCGACATCTAAAGGGAGGGACATTTTTATTTTTAATGCAAATTTTCTGAGCATATAGGGGTCGCCATGACGGTTGCCCCTCCCACCATGCCTAGTGCGCTTACCATTTAAGTGCAAGCTATCGTCCAACTCGAGTATGTGGACATTAATGATATTTTCTTCTTTGTCTTTTCTGCTGGGTCGCCCTTTTCATGGTTTTTTTCTTTCTTCACCTTTTTGTTCTTTTGTTTTGTTTTTGTTTAATGTTTTCTTATCTCATCAAGGTCGATGAATTAATGTGTATAGATTACCTAGTTCTTTTAACAAAATGATTGAAATTCATAATATTGTCTTTAATTTACATATTTATTTAAATAAGTATTTATTAGTTATATATATATATATATTTTAAAGAGTTTATATTTAATGTTTATAATTGATAGTAAGTAAATTATATTATTAGTCGTGATTCTTAAAATATAATTGAAAATGAGTAAACAATTATAATTGAATAAGAGTTTGATTTTTAGGGTTTGGTGATGAATTAAAACAACTACCAATAAATTCGATTGATTGCTTGAGAAATAACTAAATATCACACTATTTATTTTAACTTGGTTATACAAACCTCAGTTTGGTAATGTTAATGGAAGGTCTTGACATAGATGATAGCAGTGGGACATACCCATCTCTCTTCATAGAACCACAAAACATATCTCACCCTGCACATTGGATACCTACAATCAAACAACATTCCTTGCACAACTACATCATTCCATTCATTTGCATGTGTTAGTCTAAAACATAATCATTGCATTAAATTTAATGGATAACATGATGATAATAATAAATATAGCATTCATTAATATTGACATAAAATTCATAACCATTACACAAATGTACATACACACACTAACAACATTTATGAAAAGTCCCATCCCTAGTCCAAAGTACAACGAAACAAGGGTTTTCATGAGAAAGTAAGGGGTTCCTAGGGGATGTTATAGATTTCCAAAGATGACTAGTATACTAACATTATACACTATCTACTAAACAATAAGTGTCCTCCAAATCTAAAAGCTCCAGAAGGAAGATTGCTCAAATTGAAAAGTTAGAGCTATATGATAAAATGAGGGATTTTTATTCAAGAGAAACCATGAAGGGATTTACTTAAGATTCCTTAGTCAATCAAAAGATGATCAAGTGCTTTAATAATTTCATTAAAATTTTGAAACAACTCATGCATCCACTATTGTAACAACACATCAAATCTTGAGAGTAGGATATTATTAGTTGACTATCTTCAGAGACACTCAAATATAGATGAAGTATTTTCATACTTGTTAAACTAGAACAAGGAGAGGAAATAATCGTACTCATCCATTACAACCAATGATGGAGATACATCCCTTTTTTATATGATATTGGACTTTATTGGTATGATCAATCCACCATCATCAATAGGATAGAGGTATTTGTTAACTTTAATTGATTATTGGTTCATCCCACAATAATGGGTCCCAAACTTGGGACATCTTGATTTTTGCTTGAAATAACATAGTTTTAGAAAAATTAATGATTTAAGCCTTGAGGGATTCCATCTAAATGGTTTTAATTAAAGAGGGTTAGATAAGACCCCTTGATCAAACCCCCTTAGATAGAACCCCTCCAGTCTTAAATTATACCCACAATGGAGTCTCCTTCACACTTATCAAAATGTTGACAAAAAAACACTTTTACTTTACCTTTTGAGGGATTAAATAAAGTCATTTAGAAATTATGTTTTGTAAGTATGTAGCTCTTAGTATAAGCTTTCCAAAAAGTTTTTTTTTTTAAAATTTTATTATTAAATTTATATTTTATTTCTTGTGAATGTTAATTTTCACTAAACAACTAGGTATTTGTTCCACACATGCGGAAAAATAGAAAAATAGCGAAAATAATTCTAAAAAATATGTGTGCACTAGGTATTGATGTTCTTATTTCATAATTTTTTTTAATAAAAATTAGATATTACACGTTGACAATGTTTCTTCTCTTATTATTAATATAAAATTGTTATATATTAAAATGATTATTTATTACAAGTTGTTTATTTTTAATTATATATATGTGTGTGTGATTTTTTCAAAGTCCATGAATGATAGAGTAAACACTTCTAGATTAAACAATGTATGTTATTTTGAATTGATGTTTCAAACCACACTAAATGATTCATTGTAGGATGAAGAATATGATTGTAGAAATGACCTTAAGAAGAGTTAAGTGGTGGGAGAGGGTACGGAGGGAGGGGATTGAAAAATTAAGTAAAAGTGAAAATAGGCAAAAAATGATGAAGACATAAAGAAGAATGAATAATATAATAATATGATATAACACAAATAAATGGATAAAAAAAGGTTAAAGGTTAAATGTCTCAAAAGTGAATAAATAAATCTAAGAAAATTATATAACAAAATGATTGAGGAACAATTACCAAAATTATTAAAAGAAATGAAGGAAGATATAAAGGAAAATATACTAAAACTTAAAACAATAATAATTTAACCAAAGAAAAAAAATAAAAAATGAGATTATATATAAAATATAAATTGAAAAATTAAATAAATGATTTAATTAAAATAAAAAAATAGATGGTTAAAATATAATAGATTATAATATATATAACCTATAATATGTATTAATATAAACAGATAAAATCATAATAATTTATATAATATAAATTAATATATATAAATATAGATTAAAGAACCTACAAAATAAAATAACCTATCATATATATTAATATAAATGTATAGTATAAATTAATATATTACATAGACAATGTAGATTAACTTATTTACCTACAATAACATAAGATATAAATAGAAATAATATATATAAGTTCTACATTAATGTAGGTTATATATATAAATTAATACTATCTATATTAAAATAGGTTGTATATTATATATAATATAATAAAGATGTAAAATAATATAGGTTATCTTATATACCTAAATATTATAGGTTATAATTTTTTTGGATAACCTATATATACAAATTAATATAAAAATATACATGATGAAAAAAATTATTAATGAAAAGAAGAAGGAAAGCATATAATAATTAAATTATACCATAAAATATTAAAAACATAGATAATAAAGATATTAGTTTAATGGAAAGAATAATACAATTTTTTATTTTATTTTATTATTTTAATAATGTGAATCCAAATCTTTATCAAACAGGTAATTTATTTTTGTAAGATTTTCTTTAATAAAAAAATAACAATTACATTCTTAAAAAAAGTCAAAATAAGTAACATTTATTTATTTTAGAAAGATTCAATGATATGACTTTATAAAGCAAAAAATTGAAAAAAACATTCTTTAAAAAATGTTTACCTTGCTTTCCTACCTTTCTTTATCTACAAAAGGGTCAATAACACACATAACTTTTTAACCAATCATATGCACAAGAAATAATTCGTATAATTTGTAAAGTTAAATATTTTACAAGTTGACTTTAAAAAAATGAATTTTATTTTGATTTTTTTAAAATATTCTTTTTGATTGGTTGAAAACTAAATTATTAATAACTAGTTAACTAAAAAAACCAAACTCATTACAATAGTACTATGCCAATGGCAGTACTAATTAGAAAGTAATTTAATATAAAATTTAAATGTATTATTAATTTTTTTTAGTTTTATTCTTTTAGGGTAAAAAGTTAATTTCATTAAAATGTTTTTAATGCTTACATTATAATATTTGTTTTATTATAAGTAAGTAAATAATTTTTTAATAGAATATTTATTATGTGATAATGTTCATTATGATATAACACAATAGTTTAATATATAACATGATAATGTTCACTATGATAATGTTCATTGTGATAATGTTCACTATGATATGCGATTATGTGATTATGAAGTACTTCATGCTGGAAGGAAGGTATGGGGTTTACTACTATTACCATTTTAATTTCCTTAACCACCTTAGGAATCACCAACATATTTCCATTATGTTTTTTCTGTTTCACTCTCTAGATAACACTGTTGTGGAGTTTAATGAAACCATGACTTTTGGAACTAAAAATACACTATCCAAGGCCTTAGGCCTGTCTATCATTTTCATTTTCCTTGGCCCTTTGCCACCTTCACTATACAAGATGTCCCTTGCCCACCTGCTCTTGTTGAAACCCCAGTTTCCTTGCCCCCACTTTTGCCAGCATTATGGATGTCGGGCCAACAAGAAAAAATGCTTAAAAATACTACTTTGAAAGCCCTTCCCCATGACACTTCCCCTATGATGGGTTCGGGTGGGAAGGCTAAGGATAATTTTTTTTTTGCTCCTTCCCCGAGACCTAAGGCCAAAGCTTCTAAGAAAACTAAATTCCACCTCCATCAAATTGACTCTAAAGTCAATTTTTTTGAAGAAGCAAACACCCCTCATAGATTAATAGAATGGTCTATAAGCAGGACAAGGTGGGAAGTCTTAAAGAGGCTTTGGTTTAGATAGTGGTAATGGATGTGACAAATTCAAGGGAGAGGTGGCTAGTGGGAGGATAAGTTTGTCTCAAGTAGTGCCTCCCATATGTCGAAAGTTTGAAGGGGACCTGCTAGTATTAATGTGGAGGAATCAAGCCTCGAGCCTCTAATCAATTGGGAAAATTCCCCTTGTTGGAGATTATGATAAAAGTAGTAGGCTTGGGTGAAGTTGACAAATTTGAAAGGAGGTGAAAGGAGAGAAGGTTGAGAGGTGTCACACTTTACCGAAGGTCATGCAGGTGCTACTAGCTTATATTTTTGTAGAAGGACAAGTCGTGGATGATGGTGAGGACGCTAGCTTTAAGGCTACTTAAGTTCCTCACGGATGGGATTGCTATTCAGGACAAACCATGCATGGAAGATTAGTTTTAGGCTTTTGGTTCTTAATGTTTTTTGATAAGTTTATGACTGTTATTTTGTTTATGTTTTATGACTGGTTCAACCCATGGGGGTCTATGGACTCAACTTCCTCGAATCATGCTTGCATGATGGACTCTTTTATTTACTTAGTTGTTAGTGTTGTTTTGGGGTTTTTGATATGACTTGTTGTGGGTGATGGCTTGGTTTACTCTGTTGTCACTGTGTTGTTAATGTGCTTGCTTTGGATGGCCATGGTTGCCTTGTTTTAACAGGACAGCACCCTTGTTTTTGCTGCTTTTTATATCAAAAACATAATAATTATATAATTCATATATAACGTACAATTCATATCACATACAAAAACAAGCAAATAGTGCAATGGATTAATAGGTTTGATTTGTAATTGAAAGGTTATGGGTTCAACTCTTGTTGTGAATTTAAAAATTAATATATTTTTTAATTAATTAATTTATTACTAATTTTATTGAAAAAGTTATTAATTAACAAAATTGTAATCATAAAAAAATCAAAATAAACATGTAGTGCAATGGATTGGTGTGTTTTGTTTATAATTGAAAGGTTGTGGGTTCAACTCTCATTTGGATTCAAAAGTTAATATATTTTTCAATTAATTTATATTTTGAATTGTTTAATAAAGAGACTCTCAAAGACTTTTTGTCATTCTCTCTTAGGATAATTGTGATTTAAATTAGTTTTAGAGGCTCATAATCAGTTGGATTGTGGACATTATGTTTTGTTATTATTCACATGATCATAATTGGATATATGTGAGGGCCATCGTTAGTTGGACTTATGGACATCATATTTTGGTTGCTATGCTCATGATCACACTTTGATACATTATACTTTTATCCCATACTTTGTGTTGGATGGTTGCGAACACTGAAACTATTCAAGAATATCTTTTTTTTTTAAAGATCTTGAATAGTTTTTTGTTTTAAATATGTTAATTTAGAAACTTATATTTATATTATGAAATAGTATAAAACTGCCACTTGCATATCAATTTTTACTTGAAGAGTTTTTCTTCTCTAAAACAAATTAGTTAAATAATTCTTCAATTAAATAAATATTGTTAAACCATTATATTTGAGAAAATAAATAAGCTCAATGATGATGAATTACTTTATATTGCTACCATTGAACATTCACCTTCACACTTATAAAATAATGAATAGCTTCATCATATTCAATAACTTTATGAAATTATTTTAAGTCAATCAAATTGAAAACATATTATGAATAGTTTTATTCTTATCATTCCTAGATACTAACCTTAATTTTATTGAGTTCCACTTTGAACACCAAATAATTGATACTATGGATGTATCAGAAAATGAATTAGAAATTATTGTTTCAAGCCCACATGGCTTTGTAAACTCAATCAATGTTGTTGAAACCATTATGGAAAAATGTGAAAGAGTTGTTTTGGAGAACTGTAGCAAAATTATCGAACAAATTGAAAACACCAACTTAATGATCGAAGATGTTGATGAACTAGAAATATTGCAAATGAAAGATGTTGCAAAAAAAGTTAAAGAGACCACATATACAAAAGTAGCTGCATTTCTAAAGTTTCTCAAAGAAGTATATATCGTGATCAGTTTGAAAATAAAGCCTGGTGTAATACAGTTCTCATCAGTGAAGAATTTGTCATGTATTTACACCATTACAATGAAGTTTTATTTTTATAGTCTACATCTTATTTTACCTTCAACAGATCTTATTTAATTTGATATAGTTTCAAAATGGTTATATGACTTATGGATATTACTTATATGATAAATTATGATACTTATGCATTTATGTATTCAAATATATGTTGCATAGTTCAAAATAAGGTTTTTATATACATTATAGATGGTTATATGAGTTTTGAATTACATTTATGACATGGATTATTAATGTTATGGTTTATGTACAAACATAGAGAATAAAAGAATTATATAAATTCGTACAAACATAGATTTATAGTGTCATGGATAATATTTATATTATTTATAATGTATTAAAGTATGTGATGGATGGTTAGAATAAACATGTTTATATAATTTAACAATGATTATATCTTATAGATTTTCATTATATGATGGATAATTAGTGCTATGGTTTATGTAACAGAATATGATTTCATTTATTTTCAAAATATAAATATTACATATATATCACTAATACCTCAATATATATATAATCCTAACTCTAACCATAATCCTAATCCTAACCCAAACTCTAACCTTAACCATGTTTGACCCCTAACCATAATTTATATTAAATATACTAAAATATTATTATTTATCTAATAGTATAATAAAATAATATTATATAATTATATATTAATTCATGTTCTATTGCACTGCAACTGCTACTAGCTTATCTATCTTAATACATTAATCTATATTATACACTAAGAGATATCATTTTCGAGGAGTATTTTTTAAATTCAAAAAAGAAAAAAAGTGAAAAAAATACACCTCAAAAATGATATCTCTCAGCGTATAATATGTAGATTAATATATTAAGATAGATAAGCTAGTTTCAATACATACAAAACAAGTTATGTGTGACGACATACACCTATGTCCTGATTATAATTACTTTGACTTCAAAAATTAATTTTAAAAAAACATGCAAAAAATCTATGCACTAGATATTGATATTAAAAATCTATATTTTAAAAATTATAATTTTATCCTTTCAATTTTTTTTATGTGTTTCGACATAAACGTTACTTTTTAAAAATGTTGTTTACTATAAAAAATAAGTTATTGAAAGTTACGTAATAAAAATCATAAGTTATTTCTATTTTTTTAAAATATATATATTTAAAATCTACATACAAATCATCACAAGTCACTAGTTCACATCATCTCTAAAATATTAATGGTGTACTTGCTATAGGTTTCATAAAGTGAAATTTTATAAAATAAATGTTGATATTAATGTCCAACTTGGCCAAAAAATTGGACACAGTATTGTGGGCTGACCCTATTGTACTAGGTTGATGGAGGCAACATGTAACAAAAAGTGCACCACAAATATTGTGACCAATTTTCTAGAAGAGAACATTATCACTAGGTTTAGGGATCCCTATTCTCTGGTATTTGATAACAAACCTGCTTTCACTTCTTTGGATCTTTTAAATTGAGAATTTGAGCATAGAATCATACTAAGGTTTTCATATAATTATTATCCTCAAGGTAATAGTCTAGTTGAATCAAATAAAATTAACCTACTCAAAATAATTTAAAAACTGATAGAGAAACTAAGAGAATGACATACAATCCTAATTTTTTCTTTGTGGGTAGACCAACCTATACTCAAAATAATTTAAAAATTGATAGAAAAGAACCTAAGAGAATGTTATACAATCCTGGTTTTTTCTTTGTGGGTAGACCAAGATATAGTAAAAACATAATTAGGGACTTCACCTTATCATTTAGTGCATGATCTTGATCCCATTTTAATCTTAAAATCCCTGTGTCAAGTCATCCAAGACTACCTAGATTGTGATGATAAAATTGAAGTAAGATTGCTTCAACTTCTTAATTTGGAAGAAAAATGAGAAAGACCCATCAAACACTTTGCTAAGAATCAATCAATTGTTAAGAGATTGTTTGAATTTTTTTCTAAAATTAAAGCCTACAAGATATTTGACCTGGTCATATGCTTCGATTAAAGCCATGAAAAGAAAGGTGACCATGACAACTTTGAGACTTTATGGACAAGACCCTTCTAGATCTCCAATATCTCAGAAGATAGTACCTACAAGTTGAAGAACTTAATAGGAGAGGAAATAAATAGTTAGTTTCTAAAGCACTTTTTTCATGACAATGTGGCCTAGAAAACCCCAATGTACATAGGTTAGTTTTTTTCTCCTTTTTTTATTGGTTGTATTTTTTGGAGGTCCCTATTTTCCTAAAATGTCCAAACAAATAAAGCTACAACTTCCTTAAAATGATAAATGTTCTAGTACTTTAATGCAAAAAAAAATAGTCTTCATCTAGGTTTTATATTTTTTTTATGATTTTGAATTATTCATTGTGTCAAATGACAAATTGAAGTGCTCAAAGAAACCACGTATATATTAGAATATTTAATGTTTTTTGAATAGGTAGGTTTATGGATACCTATATTATGTGAGAAAACTAAAGGTTTTCCTTTGCTACCACTATGATTCCCAAAATTAATAGCATGCTTCATTTCTTGAAACTTGAAAGGAAAGAGAAAAACTTCAAATAATATCAAAAGAAAAGAAAAGGAAATATCAAAATTCAAAGAAATTAAACTCTCTAGGAAAATTTAAAAATCTCTATTAGGACTATGGATAATCTATTGATGATAGAGATATGTTTGAGGGAATCATAGAGATAAAATTATCAGGGATATGGACATCTAAGTAGAAATGAGGTAATGTCCTAGGAAGCTTAAAATGTTAAATCATCTCATATAGCTTAACATAAGGACAACTACTACATATTAACCTTTTCCATGAAAATATGAATCAATTGCACACACTTAGGTTTTATTGGGTAGATCATGTTGTTCTCTAATGATGGTTATGTCATTTGGTGGTTGGAGTTTAAAGAAAATTGGTTTGCACATATGAAATTGGAAATTCTATTTTAAAAATTTCTTTTATCCCAAAATGCATTGAATATCTTTTGTTTTCTTTGGTTGCACTAGTTATTGTGCCTTTTCACATCACACCCCATTTTATTTTAGAAAAATGTAGACCCACTCTTTTTTCTTAGTTTAGTTTGGTCCCTAGTGTTATCATTTCAAAAATTAGTCATTTTTAAAATTGACTAATCCCTATGCTAAAATTTCATCATGGTTGGATAGAGCATCCAAAATATTACCTTGGTCCTTTCAAAATTTTCTTAAAATTTTCTAAGGAAAGAGATAAATTTGCATGTAGGTTTTCCCCTTCCAACTAGACCAAATTATAGTCCACTTCACTTTTCCCACAAGGTCTAGTTCACTTACAAATTCTTGCAAAGGTTAGTGTTTGTGAAAACTTGATTCCCATTTCAACTTTTCCAAGCAACATTAAAAATATAGTTCACTTCACTTTTCTTTCAATTGACTTTTATGAACCAAAAATTATTTTTTTCAAAAATACAATACCCATTTGAACTACATCGATCAAAATGAGATATCTGGCTCACTTGACCTTTTTTTCGTAGAAGGCCTTTTATAAATGAAATTATAAATTTGTGGAAATTTAAAGTCCATTTTAACCTAATTGATAAAGACTTCAACATTAAACAAGTTCACTTGAAAATATTTGAAACCATATGATAGTGACAGTGTGATGATGTCAAGTTCCCTTTATGGAGATCTCAAAACCAACTAAATAAGACATTTTAAGAATTCATATACATAGCTACTTTAGTTGGAATTTATCACTATTTGTAAAATGATGACATCAACATTATGTCATGCTAACATCATCTTCCCCAAGAATCCAATGGCCCTTGCTTATATCATTATGACATCATCTTTTCTGATGATGACAACATTATTAGAACTGTTCATTTGATCCATCTATATCAATTCATAACAAAAATAAATAAGTTGACTTAGTTGATTTTTCTCACATGATAGTTGGGCTCAAACTCCTGTATGGGAGAAGGTTGGTAAATACTAATGCTTATCCAACCAACATGCTTAAATTGCTATTAGAAGTCAATTCACTTAATAAACCCCATGATCAAATTTTAAAAAGGGAAATAGAAAGTGTATTGTGGAGATTTAGTGACCATTTGAACTCAATATTCATTTATTCAAAATAAAAATGATCAATTTCAATTTCAATTTCAATTCATCGCTAAATGGCTCTATCACTTAGAGCATTAGGTTTTCACCAGCCCCATGTTGTATTAATTACAAATTGGTCTACATAGAATTTCCAAGATAAAATGGGTAAGCTGGAAATGTAATGCTCCAAGCCGACATACTTAGAACAAAACCTGATAGAACAACTTTTCTTTTTGAACAAAGGCCACAATGTTGATAGTACAACAATGACATGTCATACTTGCATAATAATGTGCACACATGTGTCACAATGATACAATGACAAAGAAGACAAGACAAATTCATCATTGCATAATCAAGGTGATTGTAGCATAAGACTAACCACTCATGGGATAAATCCACCATGATGAACATACAAGAGATAGAGGACAACACCTACACAATGATTGGTTACTAAACCATGATCGTATTCTCTCACAACACCACACCAAGATAGGATGAGGGAATCACAAACCTCCAATCTAAACCCTATTAGAGTAATCATGAATTAGTTAATAATTAATTAATCTTTAATTGTATATTAGGCCAATTCATTTCATGCACTTAAGCTAAACTTAGGAGTGGTTTTTCTATTAACTGAAGTGACCTATTATTAGATAATTTTGTCTCATCACATAGGATGTTGACACTTGTCATGATATGATCCAATTATCATTTAGGGTTTCTCTTATAAAAGAACTCACCCTTATTGTATTATTCACATGATCTTCTTGAAGATTCTTAAGGTTCATTCTATATTTTTTTCCTTGTTGATGATATAGAAAATCATTATTTGCAACTCTCTTTGCATGGAGGGTATTTTTTTGTTATTTTATCTTGCATCTCATGTTTATTCACAATTCTAACATGGTATTAGAGTGTGTATTCAGTGAACCCCTTCTTAATTTTTGAGTTTTTTTCAACTAGGGTTATAGTAGAAAATTTGAAATTTTCATTAGTTTTTTTTTCTTTAAAAAAAATCAACCACCCTAGGGTCATATGAGTGACCAATGCCTAACCCTTGGGGGGCTAAATTTTTTTGCTTATTTTTGCATTAGGTTGGGAAAATTGCGATAACTTTTTTCTCGGGTATTAAAATTGGGAAAACAAGACATCATTGGAAAGCTAGTCTCGAGCACTATCCAATGGTGCTAGTTTTTTTTTTTTTTTTTCATATTTTATTGTTAGTACATTTGATTACCTATCAAAGTTAGATGTTCTATTTTCACTCCTGAGCTCACAAATTTTGACCCATTTTTTTTTTTTTTTTGTGATTGTAGTGGTGTTGGGACAATATTTTTGAGATCTTCATAACTATCTTTGCAATTTTTCTAGATTTTTCTCTAGATACATTTTACTCATTTTTTTGTGTTTTCACATTCTGGTGAATTACATGGACATTTTAGCTCTTGGAAACTTCTTGTTTATGTGGGATGACTTATTTTAGGTTGTTCTACATGTATTTCCAACTTTCTATCTTATTTAGGCATTTTAAGAATATTTTTTTATATAATTTATCTTTTGTAGACACATTGAAATAAAGTGTCCTTATGGTGTATATTTTTGGGGATTTTCTCACATCTTGTGTCTTTTGTATCGTACTATAGTATAGAGTGTCATAGGTTGGTTGTGAGTGCCTTTATTTTTCCATCACACCTTTGTCAAGTGAGTGTCCTTTCCATGATAGCATTGGAACCTAGTGATTCTTACTTCATACATGTGTTCCTTGTTTACACACCCTTTTATTTGTAGGTAATTTGAGTTGCATGTTCAAATGTTATTTTTTCTTCTACATTCACTTCTTGGTGACACATAGTTTCATTAGACCTGTCTTGGCTCTCCCTTTCCACATTATGGGGGGTTTCTATTATTGATGCTAATTCTTCCTTGGTTTCATTAGAGTTATCTATGTATCTAGTTATTGTTCCTATGTACTAGGTGGATGTAGAGGCTGGTTACCCACTCTTTTCAATGAGATGGAAAATTTACCATATGGACACTCTTGCATTCCCATTTCTAGAGATGACCTATTTTCACTTGATTGGTGTTCTTCAAACTATTGGTACTTGTATTTTTGACTTGCATCTTGCATTTTGAGTAGTGTCATTGGGGTCACTCATGTTGGTATGTGGATCTTGCTTATAATTTGAAGTTTAAATCTTGGCCACTTTTCCTAGTGTGTTTTCCCCCAAATAAATTTTGGTCGTGCTTGGAACCATCATTGGTGTTTAATATTTCAAAAGTGAAGACAACAAAATAATTAATGAAGACATTGGCAAAATTGTATGAAAAGTCTCCAAATTCAAATAAGGTATTCTTAATGAAGCATTTTTTTAATATGAAAATGGTAGAAGGTGGATCAATTACATATCATTTAAATGAATTTAATACAATTACTAGTCAATTGACTTATGTAAATGTTAATTTTGATGAAGTTAGAACTCTCTTGGTTTTAAGTTCTTTGTATAAAATTTGGAATAACTTAGTTATAGCCATTAATAACTCTATTTTTGGTTCAAATATAATGATATTTGATGATGTTATTAGTGTGATTCTAAGAAAGGAAATTCAAAGGAAAAGCACTGGTAAAACCTCTACATCAGGCAATATTTTGAATTTAGAAAATAGGGTTAGATCATTTAAGGAAAGACGAAAAAGTCCTAGAGGTCATGAGAAATCACAAGGAGAATCAAAGAATAAAAGGTCATAATTTAGAGGAAAGAAGGATTGTTGGTATTGTGGAAAACCAGGTCATTTAAAGAAATATTGTTGGTCTTAGAAGAATAAAGGAGACAAAGAAGAGGGCAATAAGGAAGCAAATGTGGTAAGTAAATATGAAGATGATTATTTGATTCTTTCCCTAGATAATGTTGATGGATTTCATGGGTTTTAGATTTAGAGGCTTCATTTCATGTATACGCCCCATAGAAATTATTTTCTTGATTATGCCCAAAGAGATTTTGGGTAGGTTTATTTACAAGATAATGAACCTTGTTAGATTGTTGGAAAGGGAAGAATTAAGATTAAATTGTAGATGTAAATCATTGACTACTACAAGATGTAAGGCACATTCCAAAGTCGAGTAGAAATTTAATTTCAATAGGGTAGCTAGGTGATGAAGATTGCATTGTTATTTTTACTGATAAAATTTCAAAGGTTATAAAAGGCATAAAAGTAGGAATGTTATATATTTATACATGTCATACTATTCCTTCTACTTTAATTGTTATAGAGAAAAATAAAACATGAAAAGTTGGAAAAACAACTATAGTAGTTTATGTAGGTTTGACAATTTAGTTGTTGTGGGTCCTGATCTACAAAATTGTGGCATAATAGACTTGGGTATATGAGTGAAAAGGTATGAAACTACTTCATTCTAAGAAGTTATTACTAAGTCTGAAATGTATTAATATGGATTTATATGAAAGTTGTTTGGATGAAAAAAAGAGAGTGATATTTCTTAAGGATGGGAATAAAAATAAAGATGAGAAATTGAAGCTTGTGCATACAGATGTATGGGGACCAGCTCAAGTATCATCTCTTAGTAGCTCTTGATATTATGTTATATTCATTGATGATGCAACTAGGAAAACTTGGGTGTATTTCCTTAAATATAAATCAGATGTGTTTGAAGAATTTAAGAAATAGAAAATATTGGTTGAGAATGAGACAAGTAAAAGATTAAAATGTCTCAGATCTGATGATGGTGGTGAGTATTGCATAAAAGAGTTTAAGGATTATTGTTCATTAAATAGAATTAATAAGTAGAAAATGGTTCCGAGGACTCCACAAAAAATAGAGTGATTGTGCATATGAATAGGGCAATGATGGAGTGTGCACAAAGTATGAGATTGCATGCTAGGATACCCTTAAACTTGTGGGAAGAGGATGTTAATACCATTTTTTATTTAGTTAATATAGGTCCTTCAATTCATTTGGGATGTGGTATTCTAGATGAAGCATGGATAGGTAAGAAGGCAAGTTATTATTTTCTCAAAACCTTTGGTTGTGAAGCATTTTCACATGTTGATTCTAAAAATAGAACCAAGCAAGAAGCTAAATCTAAAAAGTGTACCTTCATTTGATATGACATTGATGAATTTGGTTATAGATTATGGGTTTTTGAAAACTTGAAAATTATAATAAGTGGGGATGTTGTATTCAATGAGAAGGTTTTGTTCAAAGATTAGTTGTAACAATATGAGAAGAAATAAAAATAATATGTGGTGTTGGATGATACTCCAAAAAGTAATGTCCAGTGGTTCCTGATGCTCCAAAATAGCAATAAATACCACAAACTCTAGTGAATGTTAGATGATTTACAAGGATAATTAGACCTCTTGAAATATTTTCTCCTTCATTATATTCTATTTTATTAATTGATGGTGGTGAAATTGAAGGCTATGAAGAAGCTATGTGGGTGGATATAGAGGATCAATGGGAGCGGGGAATGGAAGAATAAATGGATTCCTTGCTGAAAATTCAGAATTGGAATTTATAAAAGTTTCTTGTAGGTAAAAAGGCTTTGCCAAATAAATGGGTTTATAGGCTAAAAGAGGAAGGCGTTAAGAAAATATTTAAATCCATACTTGTGGTAAAAGGATTTGCATAGAAAAAGGTATTGATTTTGATGAAATATTTTCTTTGGTTGTTAAGATGACTTTTATCCATACTATTTTAAGTCTTGTGGGTGCTGAAGATTTGTATCTTGAATAGCTAGATGTGAAAACCACTTTTTCTCCATGGGAATTTGGAAGAAGCGGTATATATGGAACAACCATAGGAATTGAGATCAAAGGTAAGGAAAATTTAGTATGAAAATTGAAAAATAGTGTATATGGCTTGAAATAGGAACCTTAGTAGTGGTATTTAAAATTTGATATCTTTCATGGATGAGCAAGGCTATAGTCAGTATCATTCTGACCATTTTGTTTATTTTAAGAGGTTGAATAATGATAGCTATATTATTTTATGTTTATATGTTGATGGCATGCTTGTGGTCTAACATGGATCACATTAATGATTTAAAATAGAAGTTAGAAAAATATTTTTCTATGAAGGATTTAGGTGTAACACCCCTCCGCTTTGTATATTTGGATGCGTTCTTTGTATGTGTGATTATGCTCATGATGTATTTGTGAACTTAGTGATTTGTTGAACATGCTTTGACTTTGGAATTTGATTACTTGTGATCGTGATTGATTAAATGATGTGGAAGTTATATGTTGATGTGATGTTCTTTTATTCCGATGTTATCCTTATGGCATGATTTAGAATAACTTAGAAGATATCTGATTAAATGATGTTTATGCTATTGAGCATATCTCCGATGTTAGATGCGTCAGTTAATGATACTGTATTGGTGAAAGGGGCGGATTGTATCACTCGCTTGCAAGTGCCCTACAATTCTGAGATTCCCTCTTCACGGCGTGTTTGATCATAACATACATATATATGTTGCACGTTCGACATGTTCTTTGTTGCAGGTTTGCAGGTACATGACATCGACTCCACCTGGTTTCACAGGTGTGAGCGTGTCCATTTACCAACGGAAATTGATTGGGAGATAGTAGCTAGGTTTTCCGAACCAAGTCGTCACCCTAGTCATAGCGTGTTGTCGGGTTGTCGTCGGGGTCAGTTGTTTTAACTTGGTCAGTTTCCCCTTGAGTGTTTATTTAATTTCAAGTTTAAAGTTTATTAAATGACTTGCGTAGTTTAATTAATGATTAAATGTGTTTAATTGCAAGTTAAAAGTGATTAAATGGCTTTTGAAATTTATAAATGATGATTGTTTTGTCTTATTGAGATGTTGGAAAATTAGTGATTAATTAATTAATTTAATTTAATTAATAAAATAATCTAATTTTGAATTAGATTTATTTTATTGACTAATTAAATTAATAGGGATAAATTAAATCAATTTAGTCATGTTGGCATCATTAGATATTTGGATTAAATCAAAAATTAGAAATATGTTTTATATTTTACTCCTAGAAATAAAGTTGAAAAATAATGTTATTATGAATTGTTGAATTATATTTTGTTAAAAGAAATTTATTTGACCTTGGGGTTGTAAATAGATTTTTATTTTAAAAGGATATTATGCAAATTACACTTGGAAATAGAAATTGTTTTATGATTTTGCAAAAATAAAATATCTTCATTTTTAGCAATAAGTTTGGTGGGTGAGTCCATTTTAGGGCTTTGACAAATTTGGAAGAGGGGCTTGCATAAGGAAATTAGGATTTCTATTTTCAATTTAATTTTGGGAAAAATGGGGATGGCTATGGTTTTTGGCTTGGAATTTTGAAGGAGATGGAGGTTTTTGTTGGAGTTGGATTCAAAGGAAGGATTGGAGAACACCATGGATTGAAAGCTTCAAGTCTTGGAGAAAGCAAAATCAGGTTTTTCTTTAATCTTGCTTGTTCATTTTGAAATAGATTAAACCCTCTTCATGTTTTTTTTAGAGATCTTTGAAAGGTTGATAAATCCAATGAAACCCATGTGTTATTCCTTTGAAAACTTGCAAAATGATTGAGGTTTTGGAAATGAAAACCAGAATTAAAATCAACAATGGGAAAATAAAAATGATAATGGGAAATATATATATATATATACATAATAATATATATATATATACATATACATATATATATATAGGCATTCATATATATATATACATATACATATATATATATATTTTTATTCTTGAAATTGTTGATGAAAAACCCAAAATTTCTGGGCGGATTGAGAAAATCCGCAGTCAGATTTTATTTATTTAAAGAATTTTTTTTTTTAAAAGAAATGAATTGTTTGTTGTTGTGAGGGGGCGCTGGGGGCTCACCCCACGCGCCACCCAAGGGAGGCATGGTGGAGGAGCCACCCTAGTGCATCCCCCACGCAGCCGCCGCCGCAGGGACGGCTGTGTGTGAACACAGCCGCCGCCCCTGTTGGGGTTTCAGCTGTGTTTACACACAGCCACCCCTGTTGGGGGTTCGCTGTGTGTGGACACAGCCGCGACCGACCTAAACCTCGCATGCGGCCCGAAAAATGAGGACACTTTTTATTATTTTGTGTTAAAAATAAACTCAATAAAAATATACATATATAATATTTTATATATTATGTCTTATAATATTAAAATATTTATAAATAATATTTTATATTATATTTCATAATATTAAAATATTAAATATATATGTATATTAATAATGTTATAAAATATATAATATTTTATAATATTAAATATTTGGAAATAATATTTGATATTATATTTTATTATATTAAAATATTAAATTCCATTAATAATGAAATATATGCATTTGGTGAAGATTTTAAATGTATAGTATGCATATTAAAACGAATTATTCAATGAGGGAGAAATAGTTATTTTAAATGGATTTGCCATTTTAGTAAACAATGATATTTGAAAGATTATTTAACCTTATCTTTAATCGAATAAACTTATTTAAATATTAAATTGAATTCCTCGGTGTTAAGTGTTCGTCTTTGATGTTGGTGGGATAGAGTAAATGTTGAAGTCTTCCATATAGGAGTTCATGTATGGGTATGGGATGGTGGTACGTGAGTCAATTTCGTTGTGTCATGGGAAGGTATGTATAGTTACACCATGTCGTTTCACTCGGTTTTCACGTACGGGTTTTGTAATTGGTGCCTCCCTGGGGAATAGGAGAAGGTTTTGTAATATGTGCCTCCTTTGGATGGAGTGGATTATGTGACCTTGTTTGCCTCCAACGTTTGGAGAGGGTGTTGACCTTGTTGCCTCCAGTGTTGGAGAGAGTCTTAACCTTGTGGTTTTTTGTGTTGGAATGAGTTCTTGATTTGTGCCTCCTTGGAAATAGGAGAGGGTAATGTGATTTGTACCTCCTATGAAAGGAGTGGGTTTTTGTAATTGGTTTCCTCCTGTGTTTGGAGTGGGTTTGTACTTTGTTTTCCTCCAATGTATGGAGTGAGTTCCTTTGTTTTGTACCTCCTGGGATTGGAGGGGTCGTGTTATCTGGTCACCTATTGTGGTTATAGCCATGTGTGTTGTCTTAGGAGAGTGGCTTGTAATGGGCGTCGGCGCACAAAGTGGTGCCAGGATAACCCTTTGCAAGTTGGTTAATTCAGTGATAACTAAATTAAACTTTTAGAAGCTTAGGTTGCATCAAACATTAAACAAGATAATTTGTGCCTCGCTCATGGGCCCAAGGGGCTTGTTTTAGACTTGGGATGAGACGGGAAGGCCTGGAATGGCAAGATCATCTATCTCGTCTTCACGAGAGGTATTTGGTTCCGCATGAGTAAGCATGGGTGCCGGGAATGCGGTAGAGGCTACCAGGATAACCCGTGGAGTGGGGGCCGAGGCCTAGGAAGATTCCTAGAGGATATCCCTTGACGAACTATGCGATGACACTCTTCCTAAGTCAGCAGTTTGTATTTGATATTGGTGACACTCTTGATCTATTCTATGTCTGGAAGCAATGTAACCTTTGTCAATGTTGTGTGAGTCATATCTAGAGTTGTACGTATGACCATTCAGTCATGTGATGAGGTCTTGTATTTATTTCATATCAGTGTTGTGTGGCCCGTGTCTAGTGGTAGATGTTCTTGGGTAGGAATTCCTGGTTACTATCTCCTAGCACAGAGGGAGTGGAACCTTTTGGATTCCACGTGGTCGGGTGGCGTGCATCTTATTCCGTTGGTTCTTCTTCATGTTCGTGTGTTCGTGATTTCCAGTTGGAGAGCTCGTGGGAATCAGTTTCTTCTCACGCCTTGTTCTCTCAGTTCTTATTGTATTTTATTACCCCTCAGTTGTTATCGAGGTGGAATTGTATTATGTAATCTTATTTGTTGGACTTGCCTCATTCGGGGAATGAGTATTGTAATCTTATTGTAAATCATGTTATTGGAATCAAGGGGTATTTCATACTCTTGGATGTAAATTGTATAGTTTTATGAATGGAATGTATGTTGTCTCAGTTCCTTGAGTGATTAATGTTTCGGTTTATATTAATGTTTGTTGTTGTTGGGTTTTAAAGTAATCTTTGTCTCATGGCCTTAGAGGTTGTTGGCAATGTGTATTCATCTTACATGTTATTTGTACTTTAAAAAAAAAAAAATTGGTGCATTTAAGTAGTGAATTGCAACTTCCTCTAGGGTTGTGTGGTGGGGCATTACATTAGGGGCAGAAAAACAAATCCTTCATATGAGAACTTCAAGAAATAGGAAAAACAAAAAAATAACTCTATCTCAAAGTGATTATATTGAAAGGGTGTTGAAAATATTTACTATGGAAAATACTAATGCTATTAGCACAACTTTTCCAAGTATTTTTAAATTAAATGAGATGTGTCCAAGGACACAAGAGGAGGAAGAAAAAATTTCCAAGATTTCATACTCTTTAGTTGTTGGTAGTTTAATGTACGCAATGGTATGCACGAGGTTGAATATTGCACATGTCATTGGAGTTATAAGTTGGTATATGAGTAATCCCAGAATAGAGCATCAAAATGCAGTTAAATGGATTCTTAGATATTTGAGAGGAAAACCTAATAAATATTTATGTTTTGGCAAATCTAACATTATTGTATAAGGTTATGTTGACTCAGATTTGGTAGGCGATACTAATACCAAGGGAAGCACTATAGGTTATGTGTTTATTATTTGTGGGACAACGGTGAGTTGGATTTTGTGGCTCCAAATGTTTGTTGCTTTATCAACCACAGAGACAAAGTATGTAGCTGCAATAGAGGCAAGCAAGGAGATGATTTGACCAAATTTTTTCTAGAAGAATTGGGAAAACATTAGGCTAATAATTATTTATTTATGGATAGCCAGAGTGCCATACATCTTGCTAAAAATTCTACCTTGCATTCCAAGAAAAAACACATACATATGAGATATCACTTCATCTAGTTAGTGTTGGAGGATGGATAGTTAAAGATGGAAAAGATACATACATGTGAAAATCTAGTGGATATGTTTATAAAGGCAGTTACACGAGAAAAGTTGATCTCCTCTTTATCTTTCATTGGCCTTCAAGATGAAATAATAAAATTAAAATAGTTGTGTCCAGGGGGGCTAATTCTAGTGAGAGCTACAAGGGTAGTGATGTTATGTGACCGGTCTCTAAGTGGGAGATTGTTGGTCTGTGGAACCCTCTCATAATTTGAAGTTTAAATTTTGGCCACTTTTCCTAGTGTGTTTCCCCCCAAATTAATTAATAAGGGAGTGCAAGGGGTAAATTGCTTATATTTTATAAAGGAAATTTATTATAAATCACCAATGTAATTTTGTTAAAATAGTTGGAAAAACTACCCAAAATCATAATAGTTTATTGTTGTGAATTGAAAATGAATAGTCACAGTTTTGAATGGCCAGAAGCAAGGTGTGTGTGGGAATGAGAATAGTCACATGGAGTTTAGTTTTGTTGCTACAATTCACACAAAATTTAGTGAGGATCATTGCAAGTTGTTGTTGGCACATGTAGCAGAGTGCATGGTGAATTTGGGAAGTGGAAGTCATGCTAATTTTATTACTACACATTGCAATTATTTTCTACAAGTAATTTAATTTGTATTATACTAGAATATTAATATAATGGATTGTTTTTTGTGGATGTATCCCAAGAAAAAGGGTGAACCACATTAAACTTATCTCGCTCTATTATGTGATTTTATTCCTCTATTTTTCTTATTCAATCTGCATTTAATTGATAATTTGATCTCTTTGTTCCTGCATGCAATTCCTAACAACTCATTTAGATTCATGTGTCATTTGTATCTTCAATTTCCAAATATTTTCCTTTGTTTTCAATATAATTCTAGTAGTTTCATAAGGGGAACTCATGTATATTTTTATCTTCTTGATCTTGAACATCCTTTATTTTAGAGGAGGTTATTCATTTCAACAATATAGTAGTCATCATTTGATAGTTATCTATAGATTCTTTGTGCTTTAGTAATGTTTTTTCATGTTTTTATTATTTTTTGGGACATTGTTTTGGAGGTTTCTTAGTCCTTCACATTGGTTTGTAGGCTTTCTTAATCCTTCATTCACTTTTCTCTGTATTGGAGAGGAGTTTTCCTATGAGTTTTTCTCCCTTTTTCTCTAGTTTTGAGAGATTAGATTATTTGTACATAGGTACCTCATCAAGCCTTGTTTATTGAGACCCATCATACATTCTTTCTTTTTAGGTTTTTTAGCTACTCCCTAAGTTCATCTTTAGAGGGGTATTAGAGTAATCATGTATTAGCTAATAATTAAAGAATATTAATTGATTATATTAGACTAATTTATTTCATGCACTTAAGCTAAACTTAGGAGTGTTTTTTTGTTAATTGAAGTGAGCTATTATTAGATCATTCTATCTCATCACATGGGATTTTGAAACTTATCATGATCTAATCCATTTATCATTTAGGTTTGCTCTTATAAAATCACTCACCCTCATTGTATTATTCACTCAATCGCCTTAAATATTATTGAGGTTCATTCTGTAAGTTTTTCTTATTGATGATATAAAAAATCATTATGCAACTCTCTTTGTGTGGAAGGTGTTTTTGTTTATTGTTTGATCTTTCATATTGTGTGTATTCACAATTATAACACATCCAAACACATTTAACAACTCTAAACAAGGGAAAACCTTCACAAGAGGTTTCCTAACTAGGAGGCAGAAATAATTCACTAATTAGAATGATGATAAGTCACTTCCAAACAATCATATGCTTCCCAAGACATCTTGTCACAATGAAAAATCACACAAGAATAAGGAAACAAATCCACAAAACCCCATGTCCTACATGAGGATTGTTGAGGATAATAATAAGACTAACCATGAAAGATTACAACCTTCTTAATTATTCAAAAGACTAGGCGCACAATCTCCCTAACCCTAGGTTGACATCTGAGCAACTTTGAAAGAAGACTTGTAAAATAAGGTAAAAGGAGCCACAAGTTGTCAAGGAAAACACATAAGAACATGAAAAAAATACTAGAACCCTGTGACCACAAGGAAAAACTTTTGTTTACATGGTTTTCCCATATGGGGCTCTCAAATAAAGAAGAAATGTCAAGTATTTAAAAAAAGATGCTTGACTAGGTTTTTGAGGGTTCCAACAAATAAAATAGTTAGAATTCAAAAGATACAAGGAATAAAAATCTTTCATCAGTGGAATTGGTCTTATAAAACTAGTAGATATCTAAGGTTAAGAGGGCTAACATTTTTTTTTGTATGGGAATGAAGCCACCCAAACACGGGACGAGGCCACCCAAATAGAATTACATAAAAATTTGAGTTTTTGGAATGCCAAAATAGGTCACCCACTCATGACCAGGACACCCAAACATGCAACTAGGCCACCCAACTAGACTTATCCACTTTTTTGGTTAGTCTCCAAGTTAATTCAATGTAACACAAGGCCACCTAGATACAATACCAAGCCACCCAACTATGAAATGGGATCACTAAATTCATTTTAAACCCAAAATAAATTTTCCTAAGTTCATTTTAACTTTCCAAGGAATAAATACAACATTTTTGGAAATATGTTGTCATTGATGTCAATTATGTGTGTTGAAGAATGTATAATACTCTAAAGATAGTGGATGTGTTGAAATATATGTTGATCTAGTCAACAATGCAGTATGAGGTAGGATGGTGATCTATCTTATGTTTATGTGTGATGAAAAGGTGGGTACACCTATTCCAATATGTTTCCTACTTTCCTACTTTCATATCATTCATGTTTGGTGTATCACACATTGAGATAAGTTGCAAAATATTTGTTAAGGCATTCACAATATGTACTTTAAGATAGAGTCATGACATTTTGGTTCACATCCTTCCATAGAGAAATATTTTTTTCTTATGGTTATAAAGATAATATGGTCAATATGTGGTGTTATATCCAATAATTCAATTCATTACACCTTTTTTAGTGACATTTATAAGTGATAGAGTTACAGTTTGTACCTTGGCAGAGAAAAGTGTTGATGAAGGCCTATTGGAATGCTTTGCATTCCTTCGGTGAAATAGATGTGGTTTTGTAGACGTGGTAATATGATTATAATGTTGTATGGTCTCATACTTTTAAGTCTTAGATTATTTGGTGTTCAACAATGCAACATCCTATGTTTTGAAGTGTTGCAGTCTATCCAAAATGCTCTGTTTTCATTAGTTCAATATGTTTATCTTCTTGAAAAAAAAAATGATGATTAGTTACTTTAGATGAAGGTTAAAGAGATATTTTTTATAGTCTAATTTTTTGTCATCTTGGTTTGCATAAATTTTTTATTCTCCCCCATGTGGTGTAAAGTTAAACAGTTGGTAGTTTTGGTGGTGTTGTCATCATTTGGGCTGACAAGATTGTTTCCTTCATTTGTGGTTGGTCCTAATTAATTAATATTTCTTTGGGGGATGTGTTGAGATGATTTTTGGTCTTGATATTCCATGCGTTGATCCACAACTCATTTTCTCTTCATATTGTATATGTTTGGGGCTAACTTGTGTGATATCATACATTTCTTCTAAAGGTCATCTTGGAGCTGACCTAATTAGAGTATATTTATAGAAGATCAAAATCATTTTTGATGGTATCAGTGAATGGAGTATTGATATTATGCAAAGTGTTGAATATGAAGTGTGCAAAGTCAGTATGATAGATTAAATTATGTAATAAAGGGACTACAACATCAATTTATGTTGGATGCTTCTTTATAGTAGTTCATGCTGATATTTCTCATTATAATTTTCATGTATCTTTCTTTGAGGTAGTGAGTCTTAGTAGGTCCTTATATCTTTCCCTAAGGTCATGTGCCTTAGTTTGCAAGCCTTTAGGCAATGAGCCTTAAACAATATTGTAATTTTTGTAAGCTCAATGAGCTTCATATATTGTGAGTTAACTCTCATCATGGTTTTTCAACGTAAAAATCTTGGTATCCTTTTGTTGTACATGTTTATATTTATGATCTCCTTTCAGTTAATATGATGAGATGTTTTAATATACAAATGGAAATGGTTAAGTTTTAATATATGTTTATTCACCCCTCTCTTAACACTACAATGTGTTCCATAAACATAATATAAGTACGATTATGCTTAGAACCAACACCAAGACATGTAATTAGGGATAAAACACTAACATTTATAAGTCTTACAATCCTTCTCAAAGAGAGGTCCTTCATCATCAATATTATAATTTGTATGAAAGGGAAAAATCTAAATACATGAAATAAAATTAGTAGAACATGGTACCATGATTTGCATTGATCCATGATCTTCTAGTCCCCAAAGGTGGTTACCATGCCATTCGACCTCATGGAATCAAAATATCCACTCCCACTATCCTAGGGGATAGTCACACATGTCAAAATCACAACAATCACACCAAAAACATGGGGAAAGGGCTTACACACACCATACACGATGAAATTTTTTTGCATACACATCATATATCTAACAACCATCCAAACTACATAATGGATCCAAGATAAGTCATCATTTGGTACAATCACAATTGACATAACACAATCCACATTGGAAAAACTCACCAATGTCACACCACAAATCCACATTGGGTCAAATCACCAATGACATACAAAGAATCATCCTTGGGAAAACTCACCAAGGGAATAACACATAAAATTATCGATGAGAAAAAAGAAAAATCACATGGAAGGGAATACATCATCCCTCAAGTACTACTCAACTACACTAGGGTTACATATGAGAGTTCAAGAGAGGGAATGTAATCAAGAAAACTCACATGAAGCTCAACATGGAAATGAGTATCCTCTTATACATATGAGGGTACTTGATCTTACAAGTCTTATGCTTCTTGATTTTCTTGTATTTTTCAATCATCCTTAGCTAGTACGAGAACTCAAGGCATGAGAGAGATATTCATTCTCTTGGTTAATTAATTAGCCATGTTTCATTAGTTTTCACTTGCTAATCCAAAAATCCCCATACCATGATTTCCTGTGTGTCACTTAGGGTTGGGTTCACATTGGGATCCATTACCATTACTCTCTAATACCTACACCCTAAGCTCATCACATCCTCCAACAAATGTGGCATGAAAAAAAATGCACAAAATTCAATTTCATTAAAATTTTCTAACAATTTTTCACAAGCACTATCTCAATAAATCATGAAGGACACTTTTTGTTAAAACATTCAAATTCATCAAATTTCATTCAAAATGTTCAAAATTTCTTATTTTTACAATAGACTGAAAACCAAGAATTTTTCCCAAAACCTAATTAAATATTTTTCAAAATTTATTTTTAAAATTTCAAAATATAAAGATACCCTTTTTCTCTAAATACGATGAACAACACACCTTTCACATCAATTTTACTTATCACACATTTCCCCAAAAAAATGGACATCATAACCATGTATAATTGAAATTTCTCAAAAAATAACAAAACAATTAAATGAGCATGCAATTTTACAAACCAAATTGCATTGGGAGGTGTCTACACTCCCTCAATCCTATTCCATTATTAAAATTTAAAATAAATTGGATAAATTAATTAAAACAAGAAAAAAACCTCAAAATCCTTCAAAACTTGAACCAAAGACCACTTCAAACATACCAAATAAGAGCCCACACAAATTAGCATACACAAGCCCCTACTGATTCCTATCCTAACAAATCTAACCTCATCTAATTTTGACACCAAATGATCACCCAACCAAAAAATCCCTAATTCTCCCCAAAAAAGGGTTTTTCTTTCTCAAATTTTCTTCACAAATAAAACATAATAAAAGTTAAGTGCTTTTACCTATTTACCCTTTATCTAATTTTAAATTAAAATAACTATTAAATTCATTTTTCATTTCCTTAATTCATAATTTTCCTCAAATCCAAATAGGCACATCAATCAATTTCTAAATAACATATATCATTTAAATTGACGATTTAAAACCATATAAGAATATAGTCATTTAAATTTATGGAATTTAGAATTCGAATAGGATATTTAAATAAAACATAATCTGCCATTCTGAACTCATTGCATTTTTGCAATATAATTAAATAATAGCTTAACTTCATTTTTGCTTTTATTCTATTTCCCTTTTTTTTTTTAACACATAAAATATTTTAATAACCAATATAATCATTTAAATTCTTAATATTCCATTTGTGAAAAAAATATGATTTAAACCATTAATTAAATCAGACATTCACTGGTCATTCATGACACATAGGGATTCTAGAATAATTCCTAACTTTGAACCGGTTTCACATACCTTTCAAATATGAAACATATAGTACTCTATTTGAGTGTGATCAAGGAATGGATAGGGAGGCACAATGTGACATCTTTGAATTAACCACCATTAGGGAATAACTCAAAACTATGTAGCCAGGTGGAGAAATAACCTTGTACTTGTAACCATTCAATGCACATCAAGAGTACCTTCTCAATGTATATATAGTTGAAGCACAACATAATCACCTAATGGGGTTTAATATAATAAAGCATAAAATAACATCCATAAATTTATCATATAAATTATTTCTTCCAAACATCGAAAGTTAGGATCGCATTCAACCACAACATATATAATGCACATCACTGAACTAAAGCATAATGATAAACCAAGCACATAAATATACAAAATACCAACAATTGACATGTTGAGGATCCTCATCTCGAGCATGTAGTGGTTCATACACATCATTTAGAGCCATAAAATAATCACCACAAAATTGAAAAAGGAATGGTGAAGTTCAAACACTGATCTCATATCAACAAGTTGCAAATAGGAGGGGCGCTACATCCTCCCTCACTAAAATTAGGCTTACTCTTGGAATCCTACACAAGAAAGAATAAGTACACCTATTACATAGTCCTTCAAGCACATCATAGTCACAAGATCAATCCTCTAGACTCTACCAAGTCTAGGCATCAATACAAACAACATGTAACTCTAGAGGTGCACAAGCTAAGTGACCACCTACTACTAGGTGCACAACCACCTCAAAGATCATTGCACTGCCTTCACCAACAACCAACACAACCAATGGTAAGAATTGTGAGAACCCCAATCCAAATACCTGCAAAACAATAAGAACAAACACATTAGATTATCAAATGCGAACAAGAACAAAAATTCCCCATGAAATCCATTCACAAAGCTCAAATTAGGAAAAAAGCAATGAAGAACACAATGAAAACAAGAAAATAGAGATAGAATCCTAATTAAGGTAGCAAACTCATGATCCCATGGGGGAATTGGTGCCAATTTGATGTAAAAATTGACCCTTTCCCAATTCCTATGATGCAATATTGATATGTTGATGAAGATTGATCCACTTTGATGAAGGATGGTGAGTGCTCCAAGCTAAAACCTGCATAACCTAGCTAAGAACTCAATGGTATTGATGAAATTTGCCAAATATTTGAGTATAGAAACTTTGCATAAATTGTGGATGATCAAATGAGGAGATGAGCCTCTTATTTATAGAATGAGAATATGGATGAATGCCCAAAATTGAGCAATATGGGACTAACATTCAACCAATGGCAAGATATCATTTGTCAACTTGTGAGTGGATGGAGGATGTGCAAGTTTTGAGGATTGTGCCAATAAATGTCTATTTTTGAATTTTGAATTTGTTGAAATGACATGCAAGAGGGAAGGAAAAATACATTAAATGCCACTTGGCTCAAGGCAAAGGACATGTAAGATGGAGTAAATTCCTTGTTGGATGTACATGTCAACTTAGATTTTGAATTCAAACTTGAATATTCTTCCAAAGATGCCTTGTTGAGGAAAATAGAGATTTAATAAATCAATTAAGTCTATTTTCATGTGCAAGTGGTAAAAGTTGGAGGATGGGACATGATATGAGATTAAATTAATCAAATTTAATTAATTTAATGAAGGAGATTTTTTTATTTTTTTATTTTTTTATTTTTTATTTTTTAGACTGCAGGAATCAGGTAGCATGACCCCCTATAAACTACAATGTGTTTGGTAAATTTTTTAATGTGACAGGTGGTGCTGGCGCGACACATCCTTTGGTACCATGGGGGTGGGGGAGACTAGACCTCATGAACAACCTCCTGCAATAGGAAAGATTTAGCCAACTGAGTTAGGGCCTCAACCCATTTAATGAAGGAGATTAAATGATGTGACTTATTTGACTTAAATTTGTGGATTTATTTAAATCAAATAATGAGAAGAATGTGATAAGAGATTAATTAAATAAAGAATTATGATTTATTTAATTAACAGGGATGATGTTAGATTAAATTAAATAAGGTTTTAATTTATTTAATTTAATAGATAGACTTAAGAGATTTAATCAAATAAAATTAATTATTTAATTAAATAGGATAATTAGATCAAGATGGTTAATTTAATTATTGGGAAGAGGTGACTTAATTAGATAACTGGTTTATTTAATTAAGAGAGGAATATTGATGAATTTAATCAGAGAGGGGGATTTTATTAAATGGTTAGACCGAAGGATGATTCATGATGAAACAATGTTAGTAGTCGGGATCAGATGTACAATTTCAATCGGTACATTTTACGTGTCTACATTTTGCCCCTATTTGAAGCAATGCACTTGTTGCGTTGGTTTAAAGAATAAATGATCTTGATCAAAGCCAAAAAAAATTGTTTTAAAAAATCTTGCCCCACTACTGCCCAACGAGAGAAAACATGCCACTATATTGCCCCCTCAAGAGATTGGACGAAAATTTAAATTTTTGGGTGATCTCGCGAAAAAAGAGGACAAGGTGCCCGACAGGTCCAAAAGGGCTCAAGGAGGCCAAAAATGTGTCTAAACACAATGAAACAATGTAAAACAAGCCTCAACTGGACAAAAACATGTTGAAGGGTCCAAAAACCTAGCAGGATAGCTAATTAGGGTGAAAAAACCCTAATTTTCAAGCTTTAAAAGGGCTCTGAGGGGTCACTTTCAATTCATTTTCACACACAACCATCTAGCAACCTTCAGATTTGAGCTCTGACCTCTTGACAATATGGCACAATGACAACTTCTGATGCACATTTCTAACGGAGTACGGACGTACCAGCTGCCGCCCGACATTGGAGCATCGGTAAGTGATCCTTCCTTGAGCTTTATTTTTTTTATTTTTAATGTTCATTTAATGATTTTGAAGCTAGTCCTTTTGTAGCAGCGCTATATAGTGTTGCTCAGAAATAAAACTGCATCGCTCAGTGTCAAATTGTGCCATGACGATGGAGTTTGGAGTTTGAAAATAAACTCCAAACTCTAACATTGAGCTCATGGCCGGTGGGGCCATTTCTAAAGTGCGACGCGACGGCCCTTTATCCTTGCAAACTGAGTCGCTAGGAAGGGAAGTGCACCGTGGCGGTGCACTTTCAACATTTTGTGCCCTAGTATCAGAGTTTGATTAAAAATCAAATTGCAACGCCTTCATGGATTCGACGCTAGAGTGGTTTCTTGGATGCCCGGCAAAAGATTTTTCAATTTTTAACATGATGACTCTTCCGTGCAGGATGCGGTGAGAGAGCTCTATTCCGAGAGCATAGGTCGAGATCTCCTCAGTTACTTGCGGGACCTAAGTGACAGAGATCAGGATCGGCTATGAGACATGGGGTTGTGGTATATCGCTTACGCAACGCCCATTCACACCCACCTTGGGATGATGTTAGCGCTTGCCGAGAGATGGCACAATGAGACCTCTTCTTTCCACCTTCCTACCAGTGAGGCCACCGTCACCTTGGAGGATGTTTGGTGCATCTTGAGATTGTTGATTCATGGTCGGCGTGTCATTTTTGATATGGATGAGGGGCGGGATGCTTGCCACAAATTCCTCGCCATAGAGGACATTGTCATTTGTGAGGGGTAGATCGAGCTCGAGCATCATAGGGATCTGGCACCTCCCTTCCGCTTGGTTGTTGTGTTCATTATTTTAGGTTTCATTGCCCTAGATAGGTGAGGTCGATACTTCAGTTCCGGTTGGGGACTCTACTGGGAGCGCATGGGGCTGCATGACAGGCCTACTCAATTTTCTTGAGGGCTAGTTCTTCTTGCCTCCTTGTACAAAGATCTCCACGAGTACGTCTACCTTGACGGTAGAGCACTCGGAGTAGGCGTGACTCTTCTCCACGTATGGGCGTGGGAGCACATTGCTGTCCTTTGGCCTCAGTTTGTTATAGTTCCGATGGGGCCTAATGATCCCCTTGTATGGTGCTACAGAGGCAGTGTGTCCTTTACACACACAGGCGAGGATGAGATTCCCTATTGGAGGAGGGTCTTGGATGAGATGCAGGTGTTTATATGGCACCCGTACCTTGGTCAGCCCAGATGGGCCAATGATGTACATATTTTCTATACTCGCCAGGACCGTTTTATGCAGGGGCGAGAGAACACTATGATAGAGTGATATCTGCTCGAGCACATTTAGTGTCAGTTCGGTGAGCCTTAATATTGGCCAGACAATGATTATGTGGCTGTATTTTCCCACACGATGTCATAGGTTTCATGGGGGTGATACATTCCTACCTCAGAGGCCGTGGACAGTTTCAGACAGTTGGTGGCTTGGCCATGGACTTATGATCAGGGGCCTATAGATCCAGGCATGACATAGGCATACAGGGATTGGTTCCGGCCTCCCCAATGGTTGAAATTTCTAGGAGCAATCCCTGATCAGTAGAGGGTGAGAGGCAAAGGGGGAGGATGAGGACAGAGGGATGGTGCATGACAAGACCAGCCAGTCGAGCCTCCAGTTCAGCCAGCTTAGCCGGATCAGGTCAATGTACAAATGCAAGACCAACAGTAGGTGCCAATAGGTGCACCACCATGGGCTAGGGGTGAGGATCAGCCTCCGGTATAGCCTCCACGAGCACAACCAGCAATGTAGCCAACAAGGCAGGTGGATCCCCCAGATACATTGATTGCACAGTTGCAGGCCCAGGTGCAGACTTTGACAGGGGAGAGAGATCAGGCTAGGACCGAGAGAGATCAACTTAGGGCTGAGAGGGATCATGCCATACTACAGAGACACACTATAGAGTTACAAGTAGCCATAGAGCTAGGCCAGAGACAACAGCTAGAGAGCATGGTAGTCTCTTCCTCTCAGGGTACAATGTCCATTTAGTCCTATAGGGAGGCCATCCGAGAGGCCGAGTATTACCGTATGCATTATCAAGAGGCCGTACCTAGAGTAGCACGGGTCCCAGAGTACTCACAGTAGACCAGCCATAGACTAGCATAGGGTCACGATGACAGGGGCGAGGGCAGTATACAGAGGGGTTAGGCCTCCTTTTGATCGAGATGATACTTTTTGTGCCATATGGGATCCTTTTTGATAGCCCGATGGGCCTTTTTGTACTAATTGACATACATGTACAGTGATCCAATTATTTTGTACTATGATAGTTATCTGATGATGATATATATATGAGATGATGATTTTGATATGATGTGATGTGTACCATTTATTTATGCATGTATGGATGATTCTACTTCTATATGTTGTGTAATGATGTTATGGTGTTATATGATGTATTAATGGATGCATTTATTTTTGATGATGTATGCATTATGTAATGATTATGACTAACAGATCTATATTATGTTGTTGACTTATGATATGTAGATGTATTGTAATGTGATGTGTAATGATGTTGCAGTCTATATGATGATTTGAAATGATATGCTATGTAATATGCAATATGAAAAATGATATGGAAATGATCTATGGTGTATACGCAAAATGATGTGAATCATGCTTATATATGAAATGATTATGGATGGATGTTCATTTTGCACGTAATGGATTTTGTATATTCCTATTTATGCTTATAATGATGTGGAATGATTTATGCAATGAATTGTAAAAATTGATTGCGATGTTATTTATGAGATGATATGGATGATTAGTGGACGATATAATGCAATGGTTGTGTTTTATATGATATGTATTGATGATGCAAATGAGATGATTTTCTAAGATGCTTAGAATACCAAATATTATTATCCTAAAGGTGTTAAATGATAATGTAATGTATGTGATGCATCTAATGTGATGTACTATATGTAATGATATGATATTTTATGCAAAAATGAGCGTAATGTGTGAGATGACTTTATGATCTTATGCAAGTATATATGCAATGGATTATCTATAATGCTTATGTACCTACTATGTATGATTATGCAGTAGGTGGAAATGTGAAATGGTTATGGAATGTTTATGCAAATGAATGTTTATGAAATGATTGCTGTGATGAATGCAATGTGGTGCAAAAAAATGGATGCAATGTAATGAGAAAGGGATATGCTAATTTTATGGAAAATGCTTATAATACCATGTTTATATGATGATGGAAATGCAATGCATATGTTTCCTATAAGATATGTTTATGCAATATGCTAATGATTTGTGGATGTAGGATCGATCACAATGATGATGGTGATGATAAACTGTCATAGTACTTTGTTAGCACAAGAAGCCAAAAGGGATGAAAGAGAAGAAGTCATTTCAACAAGACACAAGATGATGCATATGCAAAATGATGATGATTTCTTGCTGAGGAATTAGGATTTTCAAAGGGCCAATTTCCTTATGTTTGATGACACACGTGGTACGATGCATCAATATATAAAAAACCAGGATGGCGTTGTACCTAGTGTGATGGACTTTGACTTGACAAATAGATAGGAGTATCCTTGTTCACACCTGACATATGGAAACCTTGCTAGGATGTATTTTAGAAGTTTCAAAACACCTCAAACCAAAACACGGAAAGGTATAACCTATCAATGCAATAGTCAACAAGTTGCCCAAAACATCCTCCATACGTACCTAACAAAGCAAGTATTCACCAAGGTTATATTACAAGAATGTCCAACAAGCATAGCAGACAAAAGATAATGATTATTGCCTCATTCCTATTTCTCTAAATCCTTAGTTCGGATATCATTGAGAGATCCTTGGAATGAGCACAATAAAATAAGTCAAAAGATAAAGACAAAGTAAAAAAACAAGTTGATGTTCTTCAATACCGCTAACCGAAAGAGGATGTGTTTTTAAGGATAAGAACTGAAACTATTGCCAAAAGATAATGCCCATTGTAGGAAGGATGCATCCTAGGACATGTTAGTGGATGGTGGCATGTCATTTCATTTCTCCTAAGTGTTCATTAAAATGATTGATATGGGACCAATTGGATGATAGGTTATCGACATAAAGAGTTGACCAACTTGTTTACGTACTGAATTAGACCTGAGACTTGACGATTTGAGTTTTTCACTTTTAACCTGCTAGACTTGTTTCTGATTGTTTCACCAAAGGTTGAGGATGGTGATTGTTTATTATGAGTGATGTTATTGTAGGTGTAAGCAAGATGAGATGGATGGATTTTTTTCAAATATTTGGATGTTTTTGGTCTTTTTGAGATGTTTTGAGGATTTTTTTGGTATTTTCAAGGTTTTCAAATGTTTTGATTTTTTGATTTTTGATGTTTTGGGGTTTTTGAGATTTTGACCAAGAGACTAACCTAAAGATTATCCTAGGGGCCTCGGGGGCGATCAAAAATTAGCCTTTCCTACATTATATATGGAGAACCACAGTTGGCTAATGAGTTGACCGATTTACAGATGAGTATACATGATGAAATGTCTATTTATTATGACAGACGCCTAGAGGACTGACCTAAGTGTCTCAGGGGATGATCAAGGATCAACTTTCCTACATTCAAGGCTCAGAGATCCGTAGTTCGACAAGACAACTTTGTTTTGAATTTTTGACTAACTTTTTGACCTATTTTTGGATTTTGATATGTTGTGATGTTTTGGATTTTCTGATGTTTTGATGTTTTTGGATTTTCTGATTTTGAGGATTTTAAGAACATACATGAATCCGATCCGATAATAAAGCCCCCGGTGATGCAATAATACTCGATAAAGGAAGGACAAACTGACCTTGAGGATGAGCCGAGTAGTACTAGGAGGGATCATGAAATGAAAACAGGACCAAGCTATGGTGTGGATGCGGGTGGATGAGTGATGGATGGAGATCTGAATGTGATGGATGATGGAAGCGTAATGGATGAATGATGCAAAACAAGTCAGAAAGATTCTGGTGGATGGAAAGTGCTTATTTACACAAGGCCCCTATTTGCCAGGTTTTCACCAAGGTACTTGCCCAAAGTGCCACCGAAGTGGTTTTCACTAAAGGATGATTTTTTTCTTTACTGTTTTCAATCTTTTTTCTAATTTTTTTGGATTTTTTGCTTTTTTGATTTTTTTTGTTGTCACCAAGGCTCCTATTTGCAGGTTTTGCCAAAGTAACCATTTTTAGGACATTTTCTAATTTTTTGGATTTTTTGGTTCTATACCTTGAAATATTTAGGCATAAAACTTTTTGAGGTGAGAGCTATTCATGGGCTCTTGCAAAGGTTCCCCTTCGGTGTTGATAACTGATATTCCCCTGATTTGTAACTTGTTGTGATGACGAATGGTCCCAACCAATTGGGTTCAAACTTTCCTTTGCTTGCTTGGGGATATTCTTCGATTCTCCTTTAATACCAGTTCCGACTTGGAAAGTCCTGCTTCTGATTTTCTTATTGTAGCTCGTTGAGTCTATTTGATAGACTTGCAAATGATTAAAGCATCTATATCGCCACCATCAGTAGCTCCCAACCATTTAGTCTTGATACTCAGTACTCTTCATCCGTGATGAGGTTTTGAAGTGATATCTTGGGTGATGGGGAGCTCTGATTCAATGGGAGTACTCCGTGATCCAGAGACCGTGAAGAAAGGGTGCCGGTGCCTAAGAGGGTGGGATTATTGGTGATAGCCACCACCTGGCATCATTGACTATTTTTTAAGGATTACAATGGTCTTGTTAGCCGCTTGGCCATTTCCTTGGGGATAGTATGGGGTGGAGGAATGATGGATTTTGAATTTTTTGCATAAGTCATGGACCTCCTGATTCTTAAATGGTGTCCCATTATCCGAGATAATGGCTTGTGAACACCATAGTGGAAAATGAGATAGTTCAGGATGAACTTTTAATATCTTTTCCAGTATATATACATCATGGTATGGCTTCCACCCACTTAGTAAAGTACTTTGTTGTAGTTATGATGAATTTGTGGCCATTAGATGAAGGTGATTTTTCCAATGAGATCGAGTCCCCTATTGTGAAAAGGGCCATGGTGTGATGATGGGATGAAGCTCTTCAACTGGAGCATGGATGAGGTCCCCATGCTGCTAACATTGTAGACACCTTTTGGCATAGTCATGTGCCTCTCTTTCCATTGTGGTCCAATAATACTCCATCCTTAGCAGTTTCTTGGCTATGGTCATTCCACTCAAGTGTGAACCATAGATACCGTTATGTACTTCAGTTAGAGCAATCAATGCCTCCTCAGTGTTTAAGCAGTGTAGTAGGGTTCCTTCTATGCTTCTATGATATAGGGTATCTCCTAGGATGACAAATCGGGATGCCTTTTTTACAAAGGTTCATTTTAGGTTTGAAGGTAAGTTGGTGGGTATGACTCTTATTCGAAGATATGTATAAATTTCGTGGTACCAAGGATCATCGGGACCAAAGATTTCACACACGAATTCTGATTCTGGTACTTCGAATTCGAGCATGAGAAGCTACTCAAGAATTCATATTTTGGAACGTTATGGGGGATGTCCAGTAAGGACCCAATTGTTGCCATGGAGTTTGTTGCTTTGTTGTTGGCTCTAGGAATCTGCTCAAATGTGATTTCAATGAAGGATTCTTTGAGAGCACCAATTTCTTGTATGGAGTGAGCTTATTGTCCTTGGTCTGGTATTCATCATTTACTTGATTTATTATCAATTGGGAGTCTCTGTATACTTTGAGAGCTATAATTTTCCACAACACTGCTATTCTGAGACCTATAGTTAAAGCCTCATATTCTACAATGTAAATGGTGTAGGGAAATGCCAGTTTTTAGGACCTTGGTATGCAATCCCCTTGTGGGGTGATAAAGAAGATGCCAACTCCTAATCCATGTTGTGTGTATGAGCCATCGAAGTACAGTTTCTAGTGGTCAGCTATGTTGAGATTGAAAATAGATTCATCTAGAAACTCTGAGATGAGGGGATTCTTTGAATAGATTGGTGCTTCTGCAAGTTGATCTGTGATGACTTGGCCTTTGATTGCTTTTCGCTCCACATTCAATTTCGTATTTTGACAATATCATCACCCATTTTTCCATTCTTCTAGTGAGCATTTCCTTTGATAGTGAGTACTTGAGAGGGTCAATTTTGGGGATGAGTTTTATTTTATGTGCCAACATGTAATGTCAGAATTTTTGTGATGCAAACACTACCACTAGACATGCTTTCTCAATGAATGAATAGTTTAGATCATGCCCAACCATTGTTCTGATGATGTAATAGATAGCCCTTTCTGTTCCATTTTTGTCATGCTGAGCTAGGAGAGCTCCAAGTGTTTTTGTTGTTGCTGACACGTAGAGAATCAATGGTTTTCTTGGGATTGGTGGCATTAAGACTAGTGGTGTCAGTAGATATTCTTTGATTTTATTGAATTCCTCTTCACAATTGTTATCCCATTTGTATGCTACTCCCTTGTGAAGTAGGTGAGAGTATGGGTTCTATTTGTCTGCCAACTATGCTATGAATCTTCGAATGGATTGGAGTCTGCCTTGGAGACCTCTTAATTGCTTTAATGTTTTTGGTGCCTCCATTTCAAGGATTGTGTTTACCTTTGTTGGATCTACCTCGATACCTCTCATTGACACTATATATCCCAACAACTTTCCTGATTGTATGCCAAAGACACACTTCTTTGGGTTTAATTTGACCTTGTACTCCTCTAGCTTGTTGAAGATGGAACTTAAGGTTGCTATGCAATTTTTTCTCTTTCTTGATTTAGCTAGGATGTCATCGACATAATCTTTGACTATTTTATGGATCATGTCATGGAATATCAATGTCATAGGGGCTCCCTTTGGTATGTTGCTCCTACATTCTTTAAGCTGAATGGAATCATATTCCAATAGTAAGTCCCCCATGGACAAGTGAAATTTGTCTTATGTTGGTCCTCTTTAGCTATCATGATCTGATTGTACCTTGAGAGTCCATCCATTAGGGAAAGAATTTAATGTCCAACTGTCATAGCTACAATCATGTCAATGTTTGGAAGTGGGAAGTCATCTTTTGAACATGACTTATTCAAGTCTTTGAAGTTTATGCAGATTTTGAGGCCCCCATCGGGTTTTGAGATAGGTACGAAGTTTGACACCCATTCTGGATAATCTATCAGTCCGATGAATCCCGCATCTAGTAGCTTTTTTAGCTCCATTTTGACTAATAAGGTGATCTGAGGGTGCATTTTTTGAAGCTTTTGTTTAGTAGGCTTTGCTTCTAGATATACTACTAAGTGGTGAACCACGATTTCTAGATCAAGTCCTGACATGTCAGCATAGCTCCATGCAAAGTTTATCTTTCTCTTAGGAAGGCTGCTAGGAGTTCTTGTTCCTCTGATAGTAATGACTCCACGTAGAATGTGATATGTGGGGTTTCCTTTGTTCCTAGGTTGACCGGATTGCATTTTTCTACCAGGACTGCTAATTTTTCTTGATGAAGAGCTCTAAGAGGAAGATTGAATCCCCCATCCTCGGGTGCCTTGGAGAGGTTTTCACCATTGGATGTGTCCTTTCTTTTTACTTTTTTCTAGTTGGAGAGTGCCACAGTGTGGTTTTCACTCAAGGACTTAGATATTATTCTTAATTTTTTACTTTTGTGATTGAGGGATTCAATCATTTCCCCATAATAGGCATGTGTATCTAGCTCAATTAGGAACCCTACTTTGTGATCCCCACATGAAATGTTTTCCTGTATTCCCATGAATTCTGAGAGTGCCTCATCATTTTTGAATGTATCAAGAATTGGTGGTCCTCATTAGTCGTAGTCGATGAGTTGGGCATATACTAGGCAAATTTCATGATTTTTGTGGTCAGATTCAAAAGATAGGGTGCTAATCATGAAAAGAGTGGTATCCTCAAATAGTCTAGGTAGATTGGATGTGGTTTCCTTGTCATCACTACTACTACAAACGTCGGTTATATCAAATGTGAAGTTATCTATGACACGAATTGTAGATACTGGTAAGCGTAGTTCTATTGTGGTTGGCTGAGGAGGATTATTAACTGTTCTAACTAGAGGACTTCGGCCACGTATGGTTATACTCAGAGGGGTACATCCAAGACCAAGATTTGTTATTGCTCACATCTCCAGAATGATAGGTATTATAAGTCCATTGTTGTTTCTCCCAAGTCTTTGATTTCTGTCATAGCCCATTGTGAGCATCACGAGCATCATTTGCAGGCCCTTGCTTCTGTCATCCATTGGTAAATCAGCTACTAGTCTTTCATCTTGATATAGCATATGAGATGGATCTGCCTCAATGACTTCTTGGCCAAGATCTCCCCAACTTGTAAAGTTGGGATAGTCTTTAGGAGATGTTTGAGATGTGGAGGCTTCATTTATTTGTAGATGTCCCCGTGATCTAGGAGATTGTGGTAACTCTCCTACCACAAAATAACTTTTAGGGATCATGTAATTTCCACAACCGTTATCTTGGATGATGACCTTAATGTCAAAGATGGTGGGAATGGTGGGAAAGATAGGTGTCTTTGTTGCAGAAGTGGATGCGAGAGTGGCAGGATCAATGTATGGTGTAGATAGACCCTCATCATTTTTTGGTACTTGGGGGATTTTATAGTACTTTGCTTCAAGGATTTTGCAATAGGAGAAAGGTTCAAGATCTCCATGGATGGCAACTTCTTGTCCCTCATGTGTGAATTTCACACATTGATGGAAAGTTGACGCTACTATTTTCATCGCATGAATCCATGGGCATCTTAGGAGGATGTTATACGACAAGTCGAGGTCCAAGACCTGAAAAGTGGTTTCCATGATAGCAGACCCTACTTGAATAGGGAGTTTGATCTTGCCTTGGGATACTCTTTCTTGATCATCATATGCTCTTATTGTGATACCCTTTCCTTTGTCGATAGAACCCTCTGAGATTTTTAATTGTTTGACGAGCTTGAGAGAACATATATTCAAGCCTACACCTCCATCCACCAAGACCCTTTTGAATTTTCTTTTATGTACTATGACTTCTAAGTGGAGTGCACGGTTGTGAGATGGTTGAGCGGGGAAATCCTAGTCAGAGAATGTGAGGAGATTTGGAATAATGATATTTCTGACCATAGCTTGGAATTGTTCTGCATCAAGATTTGTGGGGATAGTGGATGAAGCCAATGCTTCCTCAAGGATTTTCTTATGGGCCGATGATATTTTTAGTAACTCCATGATGGAGATTTGCACTGGCGTTCTTTTAAGCTGATCAAGGATGTTATATCTATTAGGGACAGATCTAGATGTAGGAACTCTATTTGGCTGGGATGATCCTACGATGGTAACTTTTCTGCCTCTTGTGGTGACTCCACAATCAGCATGGGCGCCTTTGATGGTGATGACCATGCATTTTTCATCTAGGGAGGTGATGACGATTTCATACACATGATCCACATTTGTGTGGGTACCTTTCCCTTTATCGGTGTTATTATTATTCCCTTTATTGCCATGGTTAGGCATCAGATTCATGTATATCTTAAGGTCTTGGTTTCCTGTTGGTTGTTCCACATTTATAATTCTTTGATTGATGAGATCTTGAATTATGTTTTTTAGCCTCATACAATTGTTCATGCTATGCCCTTTGATTTTATGGAAGTCACAGAGTTGATTCTCATTGTACCAAGGAGGTTTCACATCTGGTTCTTGGTAATTCTCATAGGTGGGCACTTTGATGAGTTTTTCATTTATCATCTTTCTCATGATGACTTCTAATGGTTCCCCAAGAGCAGTGTATTTTTGCTTGGGGTAATTCTTGTTCCATTGGGGTGGTCCCCTTTGATCATTGAGATTGTTAATCACTAGATTTGTTTTTGGTTGTTGTATTGATTGATGATTTTTTTGGTGTTGGATTTGTATTTGTGGTGCATGTGTATTTTGGCGCGGGGCATTGATGACTACTTTGGTGTCAACGACACCATCATTAGTAACATTTTTGTTCCTTTCCCACGTCCAAGGTTTATCATTGTAATTGGCGGGTGGGTGACTGTTTTGTTGTTCGGGGTATGAAGTTGATCCTGTGGGTTGTGTCATAAGGGCTCGTTTGATGTTGAGCGCCTTTGAGATCAACTGGTCATATGTGGTGATTCCTTGTACCTTGAGATGGAATTCCAAGAGGCTGTCAAGGTTGGATATGATGGTGCAAAATTTTTGTTCTTTGGGCATGGTCCATTTGCTCTGATTGGCCTTGGATTTCCATCGTTGTAGGAATGAAGCAAATGATTCATTCTTTCCTTGTTTCAGAGCTGAGAGTTCTTCTAGACTAACATCCATTGCAATATTGCATGCATAATTTTAAATGAATGCGTCTATAATTTCTTGGAATGTTTTGATGCTTGTAGGTAGGCGAGAAAACCATTCCAAAGCATGGCTAGCAAAACTCCTAGGGAATAGCCGCATCATATAAGTATCATTGTATACGACTTCCATGCAATGAACTTGGAATTCCTTGATGTGATCTTCAAGGTTTCCCATCCCTTGATATTTATCAAACTTGGGGATCTCAAACCCCTTGGGGAATGGTTTCATCACTAGGCTCCTGTGAAATGGATAGGGACACAAGTTGCTTGGTGTTTTTGTGGTTCGCCCTGATTGAAGATTGAGCACTTATTGTGAGAGCAACTTGATTTGTGTCGTTACATCATTTTGTGGATCAGGGGGTGGGATGAAGGTGTTCTGGGGTGTTTCAATTTTGGGTTGGATGAGTGGGTTGGCTGGTGTGTTGTTTGATGGTATTTGCATATTCTATTGAGCTAGGTATGCTTGCACTTGCTACTGTATAAACAACGCTTGTTGTTGTTCTTGTTGTTGCTGCTCTAAGATTTCCTATTATTGTGCTTGTTGTTGTGCTTCTTGTTGTTGTGCTAGGATTTTTTGTTGTTGTACTTGTTGTTGTTCCAACAACACTTGTTGTTGTGTTGCCAATTGGGTTTCTTCTTGCTGCTCTTGATATTGTTTTATTGCTTGTTGATATGCCTATAGTTGTGCTACTTATTTTTGTGCAAGAAGTTGTGCTTGTGCTTGATATTGGGTGTGCACTTGAGCTTGAGCTTGGGTTTGTGCCATTTTTGCAATAGAATTTTGCTTGGGTAACATTTTGTGCTCGTAATGCGGCTTGGGCTGCTTGAGCAACTTGTCTAGCTTGGGTAGCTTGAGTGGCTTGTTGTTGTTGTTGTTGCAATAAGGCTTGGGATTGTGTAGCTTATTACACTTGTTGTGCGATTTGGGAGGCTTGAGCAGCTATTTGTGCGGATTTTCGCTTTTGCACTTGCAGGAATGCATTTTGATAAGTAGCTTGGTGAGCGGCTTGCAATGCCATGTTGTATTTGCTTGTTAAAATAGAACTTAGTGGTGGTGGGGGTGGTGGTGGATTTGGAATGGTGCTTGTGGTGGTGGTGAGTGGTGATGTCGTGTTGGTAGTTTGAGTGGTGGATGGTGTTGTTGTGTTGGTGGTTTGAGTGGTGGATGGTGTTGTCAATGTGGTTGGCCCTTGGGAGACCATGCTTGGAGATGTTAGGGGGGTGGTTGATGATGTTGTGATTGCTTGTGTAGTTGTCATTTGTTGTTGCGATATCGATGATAAGTTTTGAGAGTTTGGTGTGATGTTTTGATTGGTGATCAGAATGTTGGTTTGATTGATATTAATATTTGGTAAAGATGGGAGTCCCAAGCCAAGTAGAGGTGTGGATAATGGTGGTAATGGTGGGAGAGGTGAAAATGTGAGGGGTGTGAGTTCTTGAGAAAATGATGTGGTGTCAATAATTCCCCCAGGTTCGAACATATCACCCTCTTCTTGCGAATTCGTGAGGAGAGGGTTTTGAGGTGTTGCGTAGAAGGATGATGATGATGGATCATTATGGAAAGTGAGAGGGACATTCAAATGTAATGGATTTTGTGGTATGTTTTGTTCCAAAATGGTATTTGCATCCAAGTTTTGATTGTTTACAAGAGGATGTGTTTGCAATGCATTGAGAAATGCACTTCCTTTGTTAACATTAGGTTGGGTTGGAGCAAAAGATGTTGTGATTTGCGGAATGTTTTGAGTGATGCTTTCGGATGGGGAGTGTGGATGAAATTAGAGGCATGACCTATAAAGATAGTTCCACTATAGAGCTTGTGTTGAAATCGGAAGGTAATTTGGCCCCTTGTTTTTCTAGTTCGAGCATGTATAGTGAAGGGTTAAGCCTCATCATGATGTTGACGATCTTATGATTTTCTGAATTTTGGAGCATTTTGGTTATTTCGTCATGCGACATCCCAAAGGTAAGGTCTTTTTCTTGATTTTCCTCTTGTGGGTTTTGTGATGATGAGGTAATCAAAGGATTGTTTGATTCAACAGGATTCATTTCAATGTTCGTTTGGCTTAGGTCACTTGAAGCGGGTGTTTCTTTATCAACTTCCATGCTCTTCTTGTATTGAGATCTAGTTTGAACCATAAAACAAGGATCAATTTTCAAGAATAGGGGAGATGAATCTCTTAATTCTTAAGATTGATCTTTACTTTATGCCCAAAAGAGAAAATTTTAGGATATCTTAAGGATCAAAAGGTGATATGATGATGCAAGAGATGGATGATGTGGATGTTTTGATCTTTGGATAAATCTTGAGAGGAATGCTAGACTTTTAGGACTTTTGGATATGTTTTGAATTTTTATTTTTTGATTTTCTCTTGGGATTTCCCTTGATTTATTGATTTTTGGTTTGCTTTGATTTTAACAAATAGACCCTAAGATGTTGGATGATTATCTAAGGGGTAGATTTTCTCAAATGATGGTAATTTGAATATGTGTAGGGAGAAGGATGCATCTACCCACACCTATTCAAACAAGATGATAACTTAACCAAGCATATGAAGAAGGATGCATCTACATATACCTAGCTAAACAAGATGGTTTGATAACTTTGACTAAGCATATGCAAAAGGATGCATCTACACATACCTAGCCAAAGGTGATTTGATAATGATTTCAAGGATTTTTTCTCAAGGATTTGATGATTTTGATTTTTTCCAAAAAAGCCTAGCATGAAGGATAGTTTCAAGATTTCTCCAAAAGGTGATGGTGAGATGATTTTTGTTTTGATGTTTGGAGGGTGGATGGGAAAATATTTGATTTCCTTCGATCCTAAGATGGACCTAAAAGACCCTTTGTTTACCTAAACCTTGGTATTGAAGAACATGCAATGCTTCTATAGACCTTTATAACCAAGAAGTGGTTCACTTTGAGCATACATTTCCAGATTTTGAATCAAGGACTTTTGTTTTGGGATTTTGATTTCCTTGGAGATTGTGAGGTTTCAACACATATGAGAGTTCATTTTGTTTATCTTTTCTTAGTGGCTTTATTTTACCACAAACACTTTCTTTGATTAGGTTTTCCAAACTAGATGTCCAATGTCTTAATTTCTTCTCATCCCACAAAGTATGTTATGTGGAAATTTGATGAATTCAAGACAAGGGTTACCTATTGTTTAACTTTAGTAGAAAAATTGAGATGTAATCCAATGTGTTTAGAAACCTTTAAGGATAAAATCCCAAGGGCAAGCAATAACACATGGATTGGGTCAATTGTATTTGTCTCCTAAAGGGTTTGAAATTTTGATGATGAAGTTTAAGTGTTTGTTTCCAAAATGTTTTCGAACAAGCAAATCATTTTGTAACCAAGAATAAGTACAACCCTGTGGATGTGGAAGAAAATATTTGTTGAGACCCCACTTGGACAAGTCCAACTACGGTTATCTTTAGCGAATGGTTAGATGCTTGACCCCACTGGCTCCCCTCCACGGCTCATTAACATCATTCGGGGCAGCTAAGCATCAACACCCATGAAACTCCAATGGCATGCTTTCCATTTCTACTAAAAGATCGTAAAAGTGTGGGGTGGCTTCAGAACAACCATTCTTGCACCAACAAATAGATCAAGGATTTTGGCAATTCTAAAACATGGGTTTTAATTAGGACTTTCTGTTCATGGAGATTGACCCATACAGTGAGAGTCAATTTTTAGATCCATCTCGTCAAAGCCAACCGTGTGATATTGGCATTTATTCCAATACCCACATTTATATCCCAGCTAGAAATACTCTTGGGTTTAGATTGTTACCGGTTGAGTCATTCCCTTGGGTGAGTACTTTTTCCCCATGGCAGGCCCTCTAAGATAAAAAAGCGAGCAAAGACAATATATGTAACTTGATCAATCTTTGTTTGCAACACAAAGAAAGAGAATGTACGCAATAATTCTCTACTCACACTTGCACAATGCTTTGTTCAATTTTAAACCCAAAATGAAGTGTGGAGGTGATTGCTTTATCTCAACCTAAAATCACAAAAAAAAACCTTTTGATTCTCAAGATCACTATAAAGTGCGAGAGAAGCGCATATGTCCTTTTTCAATGAAGTTAGTTTAAGTAAGCCATCACGAAGACAAAGTTACACTTGTTCATTTTAAAGCCACAAAGCAATTGTGAGTTCTTTTTAAAGCACCAAAGGACAAATGAGAGATATTTTGTTCAATTGTTATCCAACAAAATAAATTCTAGTAAGTTGTAGTCCTAATGTTCATTTTAAGCCTTTGCAAAAATTGAAAAGGTTCTTTTTAAAGCCCAAACAAAATTAGTAACCTAAGCAAGAAGATATAGAAGTTTCCTAAGAGTGTTAAACAAACACTAAAGTGTTTAAAAACACTTTGTTCTTGCGAAGTACCATCATCATGCTTCTCCTTCCTTTGTTTTTAATTGATCCAACCTATAAGAAAGAAAATTAGTCAAATTCTGCAAAACATATAGGCTAAAAAGTAGAAAATAGAAGATAAACTCATCAATTGACAAAAAGCACATGCTAAAATAAAATTTCAACATTTTACTCCCTGCCAACAGCGCAACCTGTGACTGTGTCATAGTTTGATTTCTCCAGTGGTGTTGTACAGTGTCACTTACTAGTCAGTGGTGCTCTGTATCTGGACTAGTGAGCTCAAATGTGTCACGCTTTTGCTCAGCATCACTGTTTAAAATTTAAATTCAAAATTTTTAGGTAGGATGGCTAAAGCGTCGCAGTTTGATTTTTTAGCGGTGCTATATGGCGATGCTGGAGAGCCAATGGTGCTAAAATAGCGACGCTGAGCTTCTAGCATTGGAATTTTCCTGTGCACAAACAAAAACACAAAATTTTTAGAAAAATGTGATTAAAAATGAGATTAAGCCCTCCTTCTAGTGTCAAATGTGAGGACCCCAATCCAAATACGTACAAAACAATAAGAACAAACACATTAGATTATCAAATGCAAGCAAGAACAAGAATTCCCCATAAAATCCATTCACAAAGCTCAAATTAGGAAAAAAGCAATGAAGAACACAATGAAAACAACAAAATAGAGATAGAATCCTAATTAAGCTAGAAAACTCATGATCCCATGGGGGAATTGGTGCCAATTTGATGTGAAAATTGGCCCTTTCCCAATTCCTATGATGCAATATTGATATGTTGATGAAGATTGATCCACTTTGATGAAGGATGGTGAGAGCTCCAAGCTAAAATCTGCATAACCTAGCTAAGAACTCAATGGTATTGATGAAATTTTCCAAATATTTGAGTATAGTAACTTTGCATAAATTGTGGATGATCAAATGAGGAGATGAGCCTCTTATTTATAGAATGAGAATATGGATGAATGTCCAAAATTGAGCAATGTGAGACTAACATTCAACCAATGGCAAGATGCCATTTGTCAACTTGTGAGTGGATGGAGGATGTGCAAGTTTTGAGGATTGTGCCAATAAATGCCTATTTTTGAATTTTGAATTTGTTGAAATGACATGCAAGAGGGAAGGAAAAATGCATTAAATGCCACTTGGCTCAAGGCAAAGGAAATGTAAGATGGAGTAAATTCCTTGTTGGATGTACATGTCAACTTAGATTTTGAATTCAAACTTGAAGAATATTCTTCCAAAGATGCCTTGTTGAGGAAAATAGAGATTTAATAAATCAATTAAGTCTATTTTCATGTGCAAGTGGTAAAATTTGGAGGATGGGACATGATATGAGATTAAATTAATCAAAGTTAATTAATTTAATGAAGGAGATTAAATGATGTGACTTATTTGATTTAAATTTGTGGATTTATTTAAATCAAATAATGAGAAGAATGTGATAAGAGATTAATTCAATAAAGATTTATGATTTATTTAATTAACAGGGATGATGTTAGATTAAATTAAATAAGGTTTTAATTTATTTAGTTTAATAGATAGACTTAAGAGATTTAATAAAATTAATTATTTAATTAAATAGGATAATTAGATCAAGATGGTTAATTTAATTATCGGGAAGAGGTGACTTAATTAGATAACTAGTTTATTTAATTAAGAGAGGAATATTGATGAATTTAATTAGATAGGGGGATTTGATTAAATGGTTAGACTGAAGGATGATTCAAGATGAAATGATGTTAGTAGTCGAGATCAGATGGACAATGTCAATCTGTACATTTTACGTGTCTACAAGAATAAACTATTAGTCCTAGAAAACACACAAGGCTAGAGACAACACTACCTCGCCTCCATGATCACTAAGAGTGTTCCTCTCTTCCAACTATGGAACTCGCTACAAGGTTCTCCCTCAATACCACTTGAAAACAATGAGGATTTCCTAAGCAGACTAGCTTCTCAACGCTAATATATATATATATATATATATATATATATAATGAAACAATAAAAAATAATATATGTTGAAGCACTTACTAATACATCTTCATACCCTACACTATGTCAAACATGAGTGTAGCTATGGAAGTTGCATCCCAAATGACATGGATTTTGATGCCCAAGATACCTCAAAAAAATACTTAGCTAATGGAAAGGTAGTACGAAACATCCAGTCACAAGACCACAACAAGTAAGGCCAAGACAAGTAAGAGTGCACATAGTTGGTGGACTAAATCACACCCAACCATCTACTAGAAATTGGATTCAAGTAGGATAGAAACAAAATTATCCACACATCCAATCTCACTTAGAGAACATGTAATTCCATAAGCACTCTCATATAGATATTTGAATACACTTCACTCAATGCCAAGCACAAGGACATTCACATACATTGAAGCCACTCAAAGCTAGAAAACCATATGCATACAATAATTTCACAAAATTTATGAATACCACACAACATCCATTTTCATTTTATCATAAACAAGAATTTGATACAATATGATTCTAATTAGAAAAAATACCAAGAATTAATGCATTCTTTGCCATATACTCCCTTGTGCATTCTATCAAGGTTTCATAGCAAACATGATAGGGAACACAATGTAACATAGAATAGGACTAGCAATATCAAAAATTTAAAATAGCCATAAGTATAAAATAGAGACCAAGAGGGAGAATTATCAATTCCAACATTAAATCATAAAATTCATGCAATGAAACAATAATTCAAGTATGGAAAGGCCAAAAAACTAGACAAGAGGCAAGTTTTGATGACTACATCACTCATAAGAAAATTAAAAATTAAATTTCAATCCATAATAAAGAGTATAGAGTTCATCAATAACCAAAATAAAGCATCAAAGTTGGAGCATATGATTACATGAATTGAGTGACTAATTTTAGCCACATTTGAGGGAATAAAGAGCCACATGACACCCCATGATTACAACATCCAAGGTGTGTTAGAGAGAGGATGCTCAAACACATTACATTCATAAATCACCAAATTCACTCAGCCATTCCAAAAAAAACCACCCTAAGAAAATTCACTTCATCAAGAAATAAGCATATTATGATGCAAGAAGGAATATGTAGGGTTTACTATGACATCCAAAAATTCTATCCACACAAGGGAAGGGCTTCACCCAAGCACCACTTTCACAAGGAATATACAATTACAATACAATGACACACACATTACTCATATCATGCATCACTACCATATGATAAAATAAAATGGAATCCACTTCATTCACAAGGAAAATCAAAACCAAGGCTCTAATCCAACCAACATAATGCTCCTAATAATCACAATTTCATTTAACAATTAAACATGCACCCCATGCAAGAGGGAAAATAATTTTGATTACCAATCTAGGTTCTTACAAGAATCCTAGGGAAAACATAATTTGGGTACATAATTCATTGACCCAAATATTCTATTATAAAAATGAAACCTTTCATCCATGCACTAACATAATTACTTCACACATATGATGATACTCCAATAGGAGTACAATGCACAATGGACCATAGGAAACATTACCATAAAAACATAGTTTTTTACAATTCAGGAATATAACATACACCAGATTTACTTTCAATGCATTAGTCACATGAAATTTAATAATTTTTTACCATGAACCAAAACATTGCACCCAATTTTAGTCAAATGCATATCCCATTTCAATCAAATTTCAATTAGTGAGACCATTTTGAGAGTTTATAAAATTCCTAGGGAAGCATATTTTCATGAGAATGTTTATGAGCAGTTACAAAAAATGTCACTTATCATTTCTAAAGGGTGAAGAAGATAAAGTGTGTCTAAGATTCAAAGCATCATCTTTATGTTCATATCTATTAGTCATTTGAATTTTTCTCATAAAGGTATATATTTATAGAACCCTAGTTTGAATTGTAATTCTTTTGAAATTTATTCTATTGATTAAAAAAGAAAAATTCCTTAAAATTAATATGCTAGGGTAACAAGGAATATCATTGCAGAAAATCAAAGAGACCCTAATGGAATTTAGCATTCATGAAACCCTAATTGGAATTAAAATATCAAAATCACTCAAATTTGAAACACAATCATAAATTAGTATGGTTTAGAATTCTATTGAAAGTAAAAGGTAATAGCTAAAAAAGATATATACCATATATAATAAAAAATATAACACTTGAGAATTCCTTATGTCTTGAAGGTTTAAATGACTACCCAAGCCAAAAGCATGAAGTATGAGTTCAAACGATTAAGCCCTACATCCCAAATCTTTGAAAAGTAAGGAATTTTCTTTAAGATGGACTTAGGCCATGTGAGCCTTGAGGATTTCCCTTGAACGATGAAAATTTAGGATACCACTACTAGGGCTAGGAAGATAGTCCTTAATGGTTTAGATAAATCTGCAACATTTCTTATTGCATTATAGTGCTTGGAATTGGTGATAGAAAAAATTAGACATTTTGATGCTAAAAAAAGGCAAGTGATATCATAAGAAAGAGTATTTGTTGAAAAACATATAGAATCCATAATGAATGTATTCAATATGCCTTTCTATACATGGATTGGGAGGATAAATAAGGATGACATAGATAAACAATTTAATGAAGATATAGACAAATTCAAAAGGCTCATCAATATCAAATGGATGGAACATACAAAGAAATAAATTTATAAAATGTTGGTGGTGTTGTATAGGAGTATTTTCTTACAAGTGATTGGAAATAGTGTTACCTTCTTGAGCTAGGTTATAGGGCTTCCCACTACCACCATCTTCAAAACCTATATGTATTTTTATGTGGAGACCATTTTGGATGGTCAAAATATGTTCTATTGGTCCAATATTGTTTTTTATTAAAGGTAAAATAGGTTTTGAAGGGAACCAAAACCCTTTACAAAGAAATGTTGCCTAAGAGATAAGAAAATCCAACTAGTAACCAACCATCATCGAACCAACACAAAATAAGACAATAGAAAAGAAACAGAACACACTGCTATAATTCTTTAAGAATCTTAGTTGCTTTAATGTCATATTTATATAAGAGATTATGAATATTGATCACCTCTTGCATCTCTTTCTTATGAACTTCCAAGGGCTTCCTAGACTAACTATAAGTGCAAGCACTTGGTCCCTCCCCAACAAAAGAAGTACCCTATTTACCGTTAACCACATAATCACCAACATGATCAAAATCCTTGGGCATCTCCATCATGTCATCATCCCACAAATTCTTGACCTTTTTATTAAGAATGTGGAGCCCATCAACATTGTTCTCAAGAATAGTTTGGTTGACCTTCACAATATTCTCCAAATTTTGATGAACCTTCAAAATTTTATCCTCTAGAACTATGATAGAGTGCTCATAATCATTCTTCATCAAGCTAACATCATTATCAAAATCTTCCAAGATAGCAAGAATCTTATTATACTTAGCTCTATTCCTAGATAAATCCTTATACTATTGGTTGTATATGTTGAGGATATTGGGAAAATTGTAATGAAGATATGTTGCAAGTGTTCAGTGGTTGATATGGGTTTTGGTCTAGATTTACTCCTATGTTTGTGTGGTTCAGACATGTTGTTCATGGTTATTAGAAGATTCTATATCCAAATTTTTGGTTGTTGATTTGTTGGACAATGCAAGTTGTGTTCACCAGTTATGAATTGTAGTTTTTGTGTTTCTGGTTGAGGTCTGTGAGAAATTTTGTTGGTCTAAATTTATTTTTTATGGTCTTATGACTTGTCATTCTAAAGTTGAGTTTCCCTGATTGTATTGAAGATAATTTTGACATTTGGAAAGTTCATGCTTAATGGTTCTATGTTTTTTACACTAGTTTGGCCAACCTTGTGTGAAATACTACTTTCAAGGTTGATGAAGCATGTTGGATCTATTTGGGTCCCTATAAAGCATGTGTTTGGGTCTCCCTCATTCTAATTCCACCCTATAATGTTTTGGTGTTGACCTAATTTGAAATTGTATTTGGATGGCCGACTTTGGATATGTTTCAAAGTTGAAGATGGTATAAATGCAAGATGAGTTAAATGATAGAAAATATACAAGAATGAAGAAGAAAAGCAATAAGAGAAAAGAGAAAGTGTAGTTTGTTGTGGCATTGATTCTATTCAGTAAGTGTGTGTGTTGTGAGTGTGGAAGATCAGTGTGAAGCTTAATGCTAAGTTTCTGGATGCAGTGAGCAAAAGGTGAAATCTATCATTCATACAAATAGATCGAGTGATTGTGGTGGAATCCTTTTTTGCATTGGGATTGTAGTATCTTTGTAACAAGTCTTCTTTGTTGTCTTTGTATCTCTATGGTAGTGATCCCTTCAGGTTGTTAGCCCTGTTGGACAGTGAGTCCTTGTTTCAGGCAGTGAGCCTCTTGTAATCAATTTTGATATTCTCTATAGTGTGAGTTAATCCCCACTGTGGTTTTTCCCTCATTGGGTTTTCCATGTAAATCTTGTGTTATTATGTTTATTTGTTGGATTTGAGTTTCTACATTGGAATTTGATGATTAATCATTTAAGCAGTATCAAGTATTAGTTCTAGTGATTGAATTAAAGGTTTAATTATGTGACAACTAATTCACCCCTTGTTTCAGTTGTCCCATTCAACAATTGGTATTAGAGCAGGGTTCCTTGGTGAAGAGCTTAACCACTTGAGCAAGGTACAAGATGGATGGAAAAATGGTTTATTATTATTTGAGGTTCGATGGAACTAATTATGGTATCTGGAAAGTATTGATAGAAGAATATCTAGAGTATTGTGGATATGATATGGAGAAGGCTTACAAAAATCCTTACAATCCTGCTAATGGTTCGAGTACACTTAAAGAGATCAAATCGCATGAAGCGAACAATAAAGTGAAGTAGATCTTGAAGAATAGTTTGGTACATTCCAAGTTGATTAAGGTTTAGAATTTGAAGATGGATAAGGAAGTCTGGGATGCTTTGGAAAGAGTGCATGATGGTGATGAAAGAGTCAAAGAGGCAAAATTATAGAACTTGGAAACATAGTTTGATCTTCTACATATGTTTGAAGATGAGAATGTTAAAGCTTATGTACAAATATTGGATGAGATAGTGGTCAAAATGCGAGGACTTGGTGCTACTATAGATGAAACAAGGATTATAAAGAATATTCTCATAACTTCTTGATGCTTAGAGTGATAAGGTGAGTGCTACTGAGAAAACTATAGATTATAAGACCTATACTAAGGATTTGTTGTTAGGATTTTTGACATCTTATGAGATGAGGAAGCTGAGTCTAAGGGATGGGTGCAAATAAGAGACTGCTTTTAAAGCTACAAAAGATGAAGATCCAAATGAAGAAAAATTTGATGAAATAGAAGCCAATTTTGTAAGAAGAATGAGAAAAGGCTCCAGAAAGTATGAAGGTAAGTTATCCTTTATGTGCTTTAGTTGTGGAGAAATAGGTCATTATGCTACAAAGTGTCCGGAAAGAGCTAAAAGAAATAAAAAAAGATACGAGAAAGAAAAGAAAAGAAAGAATATTAACAAAGCTTACTATGTGAATGGGAATGCTAGTATATTTGATGAGGATTTAAATTATGAAAATCTTGATGACAATGAATGGTTGTTCTTGGTGATTATGAACCTACTTATGCTAATTCTTTAAAACATGTAAGAGAAATCCCGTTGGAGAAGGAGAAAAATGAAGGTATGGTTATCTCTTCCCTACGTGCTAAACAAGAGAATAATTATTGGGTAGTTGACAATGGTTATTCACATCACATGACTGGTGATAAAAATAAGTTTTTTAAGCTTGAAAAATATGATGGAGGCTTGGTTATGTTTGGAGATGATACTGGTGCTAAAATATATGGGATAGGTTCAATAAGTTTCAATGGAAATCATCATATTGACGATGTATACTATGTTAAGGGCTTAAGGAATAATTTATTGAGTGTTGGTCAAATGTGAAAAAAATAATATGACCTTGTGTTTAAGGATGAGAGATGTGAGATCCGGAAAGGATCTAAAACATTGATTTTTATAGGAAAGAAATTTGAAGGGAACATCTATCAACTTAAGGATGTTGATGGATGATGTTTTATGACTCAGATTAATGGTAGCTGGTTATGGCATAGGAGAATGAGTCACATGAATTTTGATAACTTGAAAAGGATTAATGTTGTTCAAACCATGAGAGATTTACTGAGAAATACAAATCCTATTAATGCTATTTGCAGTAATTGTCAGTTTGGAAAGCAAGCAAGAAATCATTATAGATTAAAGGAACGATCTACTACTAGATTTAGTTCATACAGATCTTTGTGGTCCTACAAGAGTAAGAAGTCTACTTGGTGAAAGGTACTTTATGATTTTAATTGATGATTATTCTAGATATACATGGGTTACATTTCTTAGAGATAAATCAAATCCATTAGATAGATTGAAGGCATTCAAAGTTATGGTTGAAAATGAAGTGAACTTGAAGATAAAATACTTAAGGTCTGGTAGAGGTGGAGAATTCACCTCCCATGAGTTTAAATTTTTTTGTGGTGCATGGAATAAAAAGATAGTTATCTACCCCAATAACTCCTTAGCAGAAGGAGTCATTGAAAGGAAAAATAAAATAGTTCAAGAGGCTACTAGATCAATGATTACTAAGGCTGGTTTATCAGAAGTTTATTGGAAATAAGATATTCATACTGTTGTTTATGTATTCAATCAAGTTCAAGAAAAAGCAAACAGTACAAAGACTCCCTATGAGCTATGTCATGGAAGAATTCCTACTGTTACATATTTCAAGGTATTTAGAAGCAAATGTTACATCAAAAGAGATGAAGAAACTTTGGGTAAGTTTGATGCAAGAAGTGATGATGAAATTTTTCTTGGATATTCTACTAATAGCAAGGAATATAGATGTTTCCATAAAAGACTAAGAAATATTATAGATAGTTCTAATGTCAAGGTTGATGAGACAACGAATAATTCTAGTGACATTGATGGATATGCATTTGATGAACCTGATTGTGTAAGAATAGAAGAACTTATGGAAGAACAAGAAAAAGATGAGAAAGGGAAGTTGGATGAATAGAATGAAATAGAAGAATATTCTTTGGTGATGTCCCCTAAGACATAGAAATATGTACAAAAGAATCATTCAAAAATTCAAATTATTGGAGACAAGACAAAAGGTGTGTTGACTAGAAGTAGAGTTGCTGCTGAAGTGAATCTATGTTTACTTTCTAAGATTGAACCAAAGACTATAAGTGAAGCCTGTAAAGATAAAAATTTGAAGGAAGAAATGAAAGAAGAACTTATGTATATTGAGAGGAATCAAACTTGGGAATTGGTCCCAAGACCGACAGATAAAAACATCATTGGATCAAAACGGGTATTCAGAAATAAGTTGAATGAGAAAGGAGAAGTTGTTAGAAACAAAGAAAGGATTGTGTGTAAAGGGTACTCACAAGTAGAAGGCGTAGATTTTTAGGAAAAAATTTCTTTGATAGCAAGAATGGAATCTATAAGGATATTTTTGGCATTTTCTACCCATAAAGACTTTAAGGTCTATCAGCTGGATGACAAGTTAGAATTTTTGAATGGTGAACTAGAAGAAGAAGTTTATATGGAACAACTGAAATGGTTTCAATTAATAGATCAATAAGATATTGTGCATAGATTGAAGAAATATTTATATGGGTTGAAGCAAGCTCCTAGAGTGTGGTATGTAAGGTTAGATAGGTATTTGATTCAACAAGGTTTTAACAAAGGTACGAGAAATAGTAATCTATACTTTAAGATTGAAAATGATAGAATCTTGATTATAGTAGTGTATGTTGATGACATTATCTTTGGAGGAAATGAAAATATGTGCAAGAGGTTTGCAAAAGAGATGCAGAAATAATTTGAAATGTCCATGTTTAGGGAGATGAATTTATGTCTTAGGCTATAGATTAATCAAGCATAAAAATGAATTTTCATTTCACAGTCTAAGTATGTGAGAGAGATGTTGAAGAAGTTTGGGATTGATGGTTCCAAACTGGTAAGTACTGCTATGGTGACTAGCTTCAAATTGGGTAAAGATGATGATTTAGAGCAAGTATAGATCTATGATTGGTCGACTATTGTATTTGACTGCTACTAGACCATATATCATGCATGCAGTCTATCTTGTGGCTAGATTTCAAGAAGATCCTAAGGAAACTCATGTTGCTACTGTTAATTTTTTTTGGATATTTGAATGGCACTCTAGATTATGGATCGTGGTATCTTAAATATATTGACTTTACACTTAGTGCCTATACAAATGTAGGTTGGATTGGATGTGTAGATGACATAAAAAGTACAAGTGGTGGTGCATCTTTTCTTGGATGTAGATTGGTGGCATAGTCGAGTAAAAAGAAAGATTCAGTCTCCTTGTCTACTACTGAAGTTGAGTATATTGTTACTACATCTTGTTGTACATAAGTTCTATGGATGAAAAAAATATTGAAAGATATCACAGTGGCATATGATGATCCCATTTCTATTTTTTGTGATAATACGAGTGCAATTAACATTTCAAAGAATCTAGTGATGCACTCAAGGATGAAGCATATATCTATTGAATACCATTTCTTGAGAGAGAAGGTAATGGAGAATGAAGTAAAGCTTGAGTATGTTTCAATGAAGGATCAGGGTGCTGATATTTTCATGAAGGATCTTCCTAAAGATACTTTTGAGTATCTCTGAGAGAAGTTAGGGGTTATTTCCCCTCCTTTCTCTAACTAGATGCATATGGAGATGCATTAGTCTAGTGGATCTATGGATCTATCTTTCTTCTAGGATGATGTTTTGGTGGTTACCTCTCAGGGGGAGCAAGTAGTATCAGGTGTTGTCATTATGAGTATTCCTTTTTTTTCATGTCAAAGGAGAAATAAATGTAAAATATTCTTTTTCCTTTTCCATTGATGTCAAAGGGAGAGAAGAAGCATGTGAAAAAGGAAAGGAAGAGTGGGAGAAGAAGCATGTGAAAGGAAAGGAAGCGTACAAGAAATTATCTACTAAGGGGAAGAAACAAAAAAGTTTATTTAGAGCTTGTATGTTGTCTTTGATGGTTTTTTCATCATGTGTTTCCATCAATGACAAAGGGGGATATTTTTACAAGAATGGAAAGATTAAAGGTGTTGTCATTGATGTCAACCAATCAACTAGTTATCAACTAGTTGTTGTTGGTTATATATGTCAAGGATATTGAGAAAATTGTAATGAAGATATGTTACAGGTGTTCAGTGGTTGCTTAAGATTTTGGTCCAGATTTAATCCTATGTTTGTGTGGTTCAGACATGTTGTTCATGGTTGTTAAAAGATGCTATATCCAGATTTTTGGTTGTTCATTTGTTGTATAGTGCAAGTTGTGCTCACCAGTTTTGAACTGTGGTTTTCTATGTTTCTAGTTGAGGTTCGAGAGAAATGTTGTTGGTCCATATTTCTCTTTGATGAATTCTTATGACTTGCAGTTCTAAAGTTGAGTTTCCCTAATTGTATTGAAGATAATTTTAGAATTTGGAAAGTTCGTGCTTAATGGTTCTATGTGTTTTACACTAGTTTGGCTGACCTTGTGTGAAATAGTACTTTCAAGGTTGATGAAGTGTGTTAGATCTATTTGGGTCCATATGAAGCGTGTGTTTGGGTCGCCCTCATTCTAATTCCACCCTATAATGGATTGGCACCAAACTAATTTGAATTTGGATTTGGATGGCCGACTTTGGATATGTTTCAAAGTTGAAGATGGTATAAATGCAAGATGAGTTAAGTGATAAAAAATATACAAGAGCAAAGAAGAAGAGAAATAAGAGAAAAGAGAAAGTGTAGTTTGGTGTGACATTGATTTTATTCAGTAAGTCTGTGTGTTGTGTGGAAGATTAGTGTGAAGGTTAATACTAAGTTTTTGGATGAAGTGAGTAGAATGTGAACTCTATCATTCATGCAAGTAAATTGAGTGATTGTGGTGGAATCCTTTGTTGCATTGGGATTGTAGTCTCTTTGTAACAAGTCTTCTTTGTCTTCTTTGTATCTCTATAATAGTGAGACCTTCAGGTTGTTAGCCCTGATGGATAGTGAGCCCTTGTTTTGGACAATGAGTCCTTTTTTTGAAAGGAAGTGAGCCTTATTTTAGGTATTGAGCCTCTTGTAATTAGTTTTGATATTCTCTATAGTGTGAGTTAATCCTCACCATGTTTTTTCCTTCATTGGGTTTTCCATGTAAATCTAGTGTTATTGTGTTGGATTTGAGTTTCTGCATTGACATTTGATGATTAATCATTTAAGCAGTATCAAGTATTAGTTTTGATGTTTGAATTAAAGGTTTAATTATGTGACAAATGATTCACCCCCCTCTCATTTTTCCTATTCAACACCTTTTCCTCCAACTTGTTTTGAAGAGACCACAACTTCACATTAATTTGGTTCATTTCAAAAAAAAGTACTTGGATAGTTTAAATTGTCTCATAACACCCTCCTTCACCAGACCAAGCACATTGTAAATTTCCTCTCGGCTGATGTTGACAGCATTTAAATACTCAGATAACTTAGACAAAGGAGGACCCTATTCTTCATGAGATAAATCAATATACTGGTCCATTTTATTGTTGTCTTTGGACTTACCTCTCTCCTAGTCATTTCCATAATCTTCTATTTTCTCTTTTCCTTTATGCTTCCCTCTCCTTCCCTTCACCAAGAGCAATATTGTTAGTGACAATCTACATGAATAATTAAAAATATTTGAAACCACTAGAAGATTCTATATGAACTCTTATTTGGTTCATCTCTTGGCATCTAGCTCCACTTTTGTTAGTTTAGAGAGAAGAGGAACCTTAGGCTTAAAACCAAGGAAAAATATGGTTTATGAATTTTATCATCAGTTGGAGTACAATGAATCACTTGAGAATTATAGAAGAGTTAATGATGCTTTCTCTATGTGGTTGGGAAAGATGATGGAAGGAGATAATTCTAAAAGGTTATACTTTTAAGCTCATGGTGCAGTCAATAAACATGGAATCTAGCCACCAATTTTAGTGGAGTTGGCTAGGGCTTGGGGTTTGCATCCCTTGAGGTCACAAGTTTGACTCTACTTTATAGTGGGAAAGACAAGGTTTAGTAAAAATTGTTCCAGTTCCTGCTCCACTAACTTGGGGTATAGGACTGAACTTTTCCCCTAACCTCCTTGAGGTTATAATTTTTAAGCCACCACTTGTAGTGGAGTTATCTAGGGCTTGAGGTTTGCATCCCTCGAGGTCATACATTTGACTCCACTTCGTAGTCAGAAAGGAAAGGGTCAATAAGAATTGTGCTAGTTCCTACTTCACTAACCTGGGGTATAAGAATGGAATTTTCCCCTAACCTCTTAGAGGTTAGATAATTTAAAGCCACCACTTGTAGTGGAGTTGGTTGGGGCTTGGGGTTTGCATCCCTCAAGGTCATAAGTTTGACTCCACTTCATAGTGGGAAAGGAAAGGGTTAGTAAAAATTATGCCAGTTCCTACTCCATTGACCTAGGGTATAGTAATGGACTTTTCCCCTAACCCCCTTGAGGTTAGATAATTTAAGAGAAGAGAATGGAGGCTCCTAAAATGGATCTTGCTCATTCCAATGGTGCATTTTCAATGGCTCCTTGTAGTCCATGGAGATCTTGTCCACTTGTTGCAAATGTTGGCTCACATTCTACAACACCAAGCATTGTTGAAGACCACTTCAAAGGATCCTCACTTGCTCACTTAGAAAGGTTTCAATATTCTCTTATAGATGGACTAAATGGGGAGGAAGAGTCCCTCTTCAACTGGGTTTCTTTCTTCCTCCCTGAATGCCTCGATGGTGTATATGAATGGTTCAACACCCCCCACATCAATCTGTAGCCTTCTTGGAGATTTTTCCCCTCATCTGTGGTTATGAAGCCTTCTTCTTTGTTGGGAAAATATTCTTCTTTACAATGGCCCTCCACTATGGCCTTGGTACCATTCACAAATGATGCAGATCTATCTTCTACGACTGCTAATTCAACTATTGCAAATGATTTATGCATAGGATTGGATTCTTCCAAGGTCTCTACATCTAGAACCTCCACTGAAAGAACTAAATTCTCTTTCAAGTCAAAGGTATGTGCAAATATGCATGTACCTCTTATGCCTTTCAATGTTCTTTTTGATTTAAGAGGACATATGGGTCTACACCCAAAAACTCTTAAATGTGTAGGGGCATCCCCTGTTCTGGATTTGGGGATGAAGTGCTGGAAGAAGAGGAATATTTCTTTGCTCAAGCTTTAATATGTTGCTTTAATAAAATTTGGCCTTTTGTTTTAGACTTGAATATCTAGATAAAGAAAAAATGGCATCCCTTATTGCAAAATCTTACAATTTCTTTTTTTCGTGCTCAGGGTTTCTTCATTACTACTTCTAATTCCATGAAAGATAGGGACTCAATTTTGTTTGAACACTATTGGTCTTGGAATCAACATTACATCTTTCTTAAACCTTGGCACCTAGCTTTCAACCCTTCTTCTAAATCCTTCAACATCATGCCAGTTTGGGCTTGGCTTCCAAATCTCCCGCTTCAATTTTGGATCCATTCTCATTTCAAGTCTATTGGTAACTCCTTAGGTTCTTTTTTGGATGTAGATAAGAAAACTACAGATTCTTCTCACACTACTTTCGTTCGAATTCTATTGCACTTGGACCTCTCCAATGAACTTCCTGCTAATATGATTTTGAATGTTGCTAGCCATTCCCGGACCCAATTGTTGGATTAAAAAGGTCTTCCCTTCATATGCAGGAGATGTTTCGAAATAGGTCATGTGGTTGCAACATGTCACATCAAAAGTAAATCTGCTAAACAATAGGCTTCATGGTGGAAAGATGCCCTATCAAAGCCCCCTATACTTGGGAAGAAATGAATTGATTCTATTGCTTCATCACCAACTCCTTCAACAAAGTCTGATGTGAAGATTGTCACATTTCCACAAGAGAAGAAAGAAATAAATTTTGAGAATCATGCCTTCTCAAAGAATCCTCCACTTGGTTAGAAATTTGTTTCTTCAGGGGCTCCAACAACAAAATCTAATGAGAAGATTCAGAAATCAAACAATTTTGGGAGTTAGGGAGAAGCTGTGGAACAAAAATCTTCATCTTGTAAGATAGATTCGGTGGACAACCAATGGAAACTTGTGCATAAACATAAGAAATCTTATTTCAAATTGTCTCTAGCATCTGCCTTTTGCTCCCATGTTCACATTGAAGGGGATTGGCTTGTAGCCTGCATGACATTTTGGCTTTGTTTTGCTACCAATTAATGTTTCCTGGATTTTCCTTTGTAATTTCCTCTTTATATATTAATATATTATATATTGGCTTTATGCCTTTTGCATAAAATAAAAATAAACATGGAATCTAGTTCATGCAATTATTAAAATTCTCTTATATCATAATTGAGGATTTCCTAGACAAACCCTACAAGTTACCAAAATATCATACCAAAAAAATGTTCTAGTTGGATATTTCAAGATAATTAATGGAGCCACACAAATTGTTGGAATCTAAGCACAAATTTGTGGTAAGGTTCCCTATTTGTGTTGAAAGATATGTGTACACCAACATCAACTATGCCAAAGCCTCATATGCTAAATTGTAATTACATAATTTTATGTTGAGGCCTGTTAGAAATGTGATTCTCTTGGTAGGATGGATAACTGGGTCTCATCTTCTCTAAATAATGTTCCAAGAATAGAATATTTCTAGGTTGATTGCATAAATGACCACAAGGTTAGAAGGAGAAACTATTGTAGAATCACTATTAATTATATGAACACCTTAGGTACTCATAGAGTATCTAACTAGATAAAAGATGATGAATTGGTTTTTTATGCCACTTATGATCTAAATAATGTATTTGATAAACCCATTCTTAATTGGAATTGTGTTGAGCTAGAAGAAACCTTCATAAAATTAATATCATAGCATATTTTGGATAACAGTGTTGCCTAGCTAAATTCTTATGTTAAGTAATTAGGGACCCAAGGTGTGACCCTTACCTATAATAGTGAGGTAGGGAAGAGACCAAACTTGAGCTTGATTGTAAAGACAAGAATATTATTTCAATTCCTTCCTAGTGGATAAAAGAAAGGTACAAGAAACAACTATTGAGACAAGAGAAGAATCTAGTGCTACATGAATTTTATTAGAACCTAAAGTAATTATTGTAATAATTCCTCAAAGGATAGCACCTGTGGCCCATATTTAAGAATAAGGTTCAATAATTTTCATGGCTCAACTTGTCTAGTAGTCACCCACATAATGAGTTCCTTCAAAGAAACTAAAAGAGAAAAAACCTGTGGTGGTAACACCCACTTGTTCTTCATCAGAGAAAACAAAGTTTATATCTCATCCTTCCATGTCCAACCTATTTAGAATAACAAGTAGTTGGAGGTTGTATAATTGGCATGGGGAGAGGTAAGCAATATAAGTAAGGATAATTATTAAATCCTTAAGGAGGTAGTGAAAAAAGATCATGCTAGTTAAAAACAAAAAGTAGTTGGAGAAGTGCATCAAAGCATTTATTCACCTCAACACATTTTTGAGGAAAAAAAATAAAGAACCTAAAATATAATTATTTCAAATGTAGGAAGCAATTGATGACCTCCAAAGATAAATTATTTCTCCCCAACATCTTTTTGAGGATGTTAGTAAGGAAATTGACACTAGTAAAGAGGTTCAAATAGATACACATGACATGGAAATTCAAGAGGAAATTGTTGAGGGAAATTTGTAAATTTCTAATGCACCTCAAGAACAAGAGGTTCTAAATAAAGAAGATCAAACAGTCAATCAAGAAATTAATCCACAAGTTGAGTTTTTACAACCATATCAAGAAGATGAAAATGTCACTTTGGAAAAGGAGGTAATAATGGAAGAGATCAAGAATGAAGATAAAATACAAACATGAGACAAGATGGGACATTTGAACCTTCAAGGAGTCCAAAACAACCAAAGTCTCTTGAGAGAGCCCTAATGTAAGGATCAAGATCAACATATACTACTACTTCATTGCAGTAGGCCAAGGTGAAAAGGAGAAAACCTATAGAATTTGTTTCAATTGATTTAAAAAGTCTAATAAAACAAATTAAAACACTTGAGCCAAAATGAAGGATATGGTTCTATCATCTATCACTATACATGCCTTAAGTCCAAGATGGTACAAGTAGCTACTCCTCTCGTATCAAAATATGAAAGAGACATGACTGTGAGAGAGTATCAAATTTAAACCATCAATCTAGGATACTCAATGAGAGAACATGAGATTGTTGAGCTTAAATCTAATATAGATGATATTGCCTCTTGATTATGGAGGGAAAAGTAGAAGAAACAAGAGTTAAAGAAGAAAATAACTAAAATTCAAGGAGGCTATATTAAAAAAATTCTGAGACCTCTATATGTGTCTCAAGAACTTCCCAAATTTCTTATTTTTATTTAACAAGAAAAATCATCATCCTTATAAAAAATGAAGCATATATGAAAAATAAGAAAAGGATGGATACAAATAATGAATTTATAAGGGCAGGATATCATCACACACACTACTGAACTATTGTTTAGGTCAATCAAATAGAAAAGAAAAGAATAAATTAATTGAAAAATATAAGTAGCAGCAAGATCAAAATGAGATTGAGTTACCCAAGTTTCCTTTTATAGAGGCTTTGGATTATCAATTATTTCTAAAGGGGAAAATCCTAACTCATCAAACAATCTTGAATGTTAGGAAGTGGATTGAGAAATTAAAATAGGAAGAACAATTTATAAAAGAAATAATAATTGATAGAATGACAACTACAAAGGCATGTCTAATGATCTAAAAGATGATGAGGTATGCTGTCATAAATTACCACCACTGAAAATGTTACACTAGGTTTGGCATTGTATTTTGTATATATGGTTAATTTTGTTCATGATATGACCATTTTGTGACTTGATTAAGGAAACCATGTTAAATCCCTTGATTATTAACATTTTGGGAGTGTAAAATACTAGGACACTAGAGTAGTGTGCTATTGTCATACATTTGAATTTTAAAAATATTTTAAATCCAAATGTTGGTATTGGGTGCTTGGAGCATTATACCTTGTTGACCTAGATCAAAAGGTCTTTGATGGGTGTTTAGTAGCATATATAAATAACCCTATTTTTTCTCATTTGAAGATCTAGTTATGAAGGATCTATGTATGAACAAGCTCTCTATTCTTCTTTACAATATCAAAGCTCTCTACTTGTGGAATATTATTATTGTAAAAAATAACTCTTACAAGTATTGGAGGAAGTTTCTCCTTTCTCCATCAACACCTTGTGGTCAATTCATGTTGTGACATCAATCAAACAAGGTTTCCACACTTATGGTAACACTATTTTATGGTATTTATTTATTGTAGTCTTTTATCATTTGTTTTACCTTTGCCACCCCTAGAGCACACACTCTTTATCATTATCATTGCTATTGTGGAGGTCGGTATGCCAACATGAGATTTGAATAAGGTAAGATACATCATTACCATTTTCCCTCTTTTGTGTGTGAAGATCCAAATCTGGAACCTTTTGATAGTGAGGATCTGCAAGAAGAAAGAGTTAATTGTGATAGAGATCTTTGGGTAGTAGTTCAAAACATACAAATCCCTAAATACACTAGCACCTTGTGCTAGCTAGTGTCCTACCATTTTTTCCTCCACTTTTGATAGCAGGTTCTATCAAATCTGCTATTTCTTTCTCTTCCATCGTTTTATATAAATAGTAACAATATTTTATATATTTTCTCTGTTAATCAATTAAGGTTACCTATTATTTATTTTAATCAACATACATATCAATATTTCATCTTTGCAACAAAGGAATGAATCCCACCAAACAACTTGGCTCTTCCTTGAGGACACTAGCCAAACCTTGAGTCTTTGGTGATTCATGATCTAAATGTTGTATGTAAGAAGGATTAAACTCTAGGTTAATGTATCAATTAGTCTAGGATCTCTTTTCCCATATAACATGAGGCTGAAATAGTAGAGAAGATAATTATGTTAATCAAAATCCAAATACTATAGTGGATGACGAAGAGTTGTAGGCTATTTTAAAGATTTTTTTTGGGCAATGTATTAGGTAATAAAGCTGAAAGTTTTGATGAAAAGGCATTAATAGAAGCCATGAAGACAAAGGCCTTGATGAACTACTATGAGAGAAAGGTTAGAACAAGGAATACAACTTATTCAAAGATCTTGGAAACTGATAGAACACATTTGTATTGATGTAATTTCATGCAAGAGCAATATTGCATGGCCATAAGGAATGCAATGATAGCATACAAATAATATTGATGAAGAGAAGCAATTAAGGATGTGAAAATAACCATTGAAACTAACAACAAAGATAAGTTGCAAAGGTAACATGTTTTGTGATACTTGCAGAATTTTGGCTCACATCTTCTTATGCAAAATTTTGGTTCAAAACTTCCCTTGTGGTATTTTTGCCTCTAAATTTCATTTTGTAAGATATTTATAAAAAATAAACTCTCATTGGATATTTATATTTAATATTACTAAATATGTTGATATTGTTAGAATATTATCCCATCTTTAGAATTTTGGCTATCTATTTTCATGATATAATCTCAACCATGGATTTGTAGCAAACTTTAGCACCTTGTATCTATAAAAGGTCCATCAGTCCTCTATTTCTAGAATAAAAGTATTGATAGTTATGGGGAAAATATCAAAGAATTGTCATTATTCTATTTCATGTTTTCATTTTATTTGGATTAGTAAATTTTATTCATTTATACTTGTAGAGTTACATTTGTAATGTCAACTAAGTCATATACATTGTATATCTTTTATGACTTGTAAATATTTTCAATATTATGAAATATCATAACATTGCTCCACTATTTGGCTATCTATGATAGATATTTCATGATTTAGAAGT